>CAUJRU010000651.1:0-397000 GCA_963277665.1 Viscum album
AAATAGCATAACAATTTTGTTTTAGTGTCTCATAAATTGTAGTATAACAGTTGATGTAGATTAAAAGTTATATATGCCCAATATTAAACATATATAAATACGAATTATGTAAAAGAAACACAAATAAAACCCATCTAAACATTTGTACAATTTCAACTTTTTGTGATTTTTGAATTTCTGTAAATAATTATTCGAGGTCTAAAACCATTATTGTTAGATTTACTAAACCATATTATGTTGAATTAAAGTATCTAAACATGTCACTTGTATATTAAACACAATTTTCAATCCTCAAACAATTGATCTTCTTTCCATATTCAACCTCTTTCAATGCTTTGAATTTTTTAAAGACTTCAAAAAAATATATCTTTTACTTAATTGGTTAGACCCAAAATCCCTTAAAATATTCATCAATGGATTACAAAAAATATTTTTCAGATCCCAAGGATATAACTGGGGTTTTCCAAATATTTGAATAGATTAACTCTAAGATATCCTTGCTCTTTGTCATTGATGTCTTGAACATCAACCTTTGATTCTCACTAAAATCAAAATGCTCACAAAATCGTAAATATTTATTCATAAGGCCAACTAAAATATTCTTATTGACAAAAATATTCAATCCTAGTTCGGACATATGACTAAGAACTACTATTAGTCCCACTTTTTCAGTGTTTTAATTTATTAGTGCTAAAAAAATAACCAAAAAGTGGAGAATTTTTTTAGCTCTAAATAAAAGCATTGATAAATGGATCCTTTATTAGTGTTTTTTTTAGTTTTGAGAAAGTTACTCCCTTAATAGTGGAAATAAAGAATTGACAAAGGAAAGTGTGAAAAATTTAATTTATTTATACATATTTATATGTTTTTAAATATCATTTATATAACAATAATTATATATACTTTTTTAATATAAGATATAAATATCATTTATATAACTATATTATAATAAAACATTTATTATCAATCTTATTTTCATAATATTATATATTTTTTCAAATTTATATTAATCATTAAAAATGTTTAATAATGTATTAATATATATAAGTTACAGAATGTATATATAAAAATAATATATTAATATTTTATTTACAAAATTATATAAATATATAAGTGAATATATATTTATTAAATATAATTCATATTTTAATTTATATATTTATATTCACTTTAAATAGTATAATCCAAACACATATATTTGTATGTATGTAGATATGTGTACGTTAGTATGTGCTTATATGCATGTGTATTTATGTGTATGTATTCGTATACAAGCATATATATATATGTGTGTGTGTGTGTGTGTTTGTGTTTGTATATATTGTATGAGCATATAAGTGGTGTGTGTGAGTGTGTGGATGTGGGTGTTGTGTATGTGTATTTTTATGTGTACATGTATGTGTGTGTGTGTGTGCATGTATGTGTCTTTGCATGTATATATGAATGTGTATGTTTTTTTATGTATCTGTATAGGTATGTGTATATTTATGTGTATGTATATTGATGTATATATATATGTGTGTGTGTGCGTGTGTGTGAATGTTTATACAGTATGTGTATGTTTATGTAGTAAGTGTATGTTTATGTATACATATCCATGTGTGTGTGTATGTATGTTTATGTACGTGTGTGTAATTGTATATATATGTGTGTGTGTGTACATGTTTTGATGTTTGTATGCATGTAGATTCATGTATATATAAGCCTTTGTGTAAATATATATGTATGTGTACATGTATGTAGGTGTGTCTATGTCTATGTGCATGTGTGTGTGTGTGTGTGTAATGTGTATGTTTATTTATATGTATACTGTAAAGACCCTGGCCCTAGTATCCCAGAGTCGGTTCATTATGTTAATACATTTTCATTGATATAGGACTCAAATCCAAAAGGACCAATCTGTTTAGTAGTTTTAAAATCTAGAATATATACATGAATTTTACATTACATCTTGGAAGGAAAGAAAAACATATAAAATCCATTAGAAACACCCATAAACACCTCGATTATCCCTCTAAGTCATTCATAATATACATCTTCAAATCCTGGGGAAAGTTAAAACATAATAAAGTGGTGAGATCAAATTCTCATTAAGGGTAATCAATACAGTAGAATCTATCATAAACATAAATAATAAGGCATGGTGAATAACTAAAAATGCATGTCATTAAAACATAATCATCAGTATAAAATGGAAGCAATAAAAGCTAATTAAATAATTCTATAATAAAACATAACCATGGATATTCTACTAGTTGTTTTATCACATGGACTATTAATTAAATGTTTCATAATGAGGGAATGCATAATGTCAGATATCATAAACATTCCATCAAGGCCTCAGCCAAGATACCATACGTAATAGGTACAAAAAAAGTCTGGTTTATCTCATGAGTCCTACTAATGCATCAGGGGAATTATAGGGACCCACCCATGAGTTAATAAGTCAAATTATTTGCTCATATGAACATGTTTAAATATAAAAAGAATATAAATATGGCACTTAAGTAACTTTCCCCAATCTGTAAGCATAATCACTAAACATTCTGAGTTGTATGATGAATGGTATCCAGATAGAAAATCCACATTCAAACTGATCATAAACCACTTAATAAAATATGTTAGATGAAAAAAGAACATATCAATCTCAAAAAATAATAATATTAAATAAATTTTTTGAAATAAAAAAAATACTCTAATAAAATCATTAAGAAATTCTTGAGAAAAATACCCCCTTTTACATTGAAAAGAATATTTCTTTGGGAAAAATAATTTGTATTCATAATAATTTTTTATATAAATTCATAAATGAAAAAAATACATTTTTTTATGACAATGTTAGTGAATTATTAAGAATAATGTAGTCTTAGAACAAATTGTGGATAGTACTTGAAAATGGTTATGAAATCGGGATATTCCCTTTAATCAGGTTTTCTTATCGGGAAGAATTGAGAAGGGAACCCTATAAAACATGTATTTCTATATAAAAAATGAAGAAATTATCTATATATATGTGTTTGGAACATATAAATAGAAACTATAATAATTACACAAATATTAATATGCATTACAATGGGGTAAATATTGTGAAATAATAACCAAAATGAAGAATTGAGTGTTCGGGTAGAATGTCTTACCATATGTTCGAATGTGTTCTTCAGTTGACCTTAATATCCTGAATAATAAAACTAAATATATTAGTAATTGAATTAAAAACCGTTTATACAAGTATTTTTTTTATTATAGCCTTATTTCTGAGTTATAATGTTTAATTTCATCGTTCGTGGGTATTTGTTTTCATGGTTTTCATGATCAGTTCGCTTGTTTAAAAGTAATAGTGTTCATTTAAAATGGGAATAATTCTCCATAATTGGAATTATATGTTTTTAATGAACATAAATAATTTTAATTGGTTTTATATATGGTTTTTTTCCAAGATATGTTGATGAATCTTTAGATAACATGTTAATGATATTAGCTTACATTAATTTAAGCGGTTATAAATCACAATGAACTCATTCTGATTTATCATTTAGTATTATTTAAATATGATACTTCCAAAACATAAAAATGGTTTTAATATAAATAATAATTTTTTTTCATCTATTAAAATGGTTTTATGAACATCCTTGAAGACGGTTAAGGAAAATGAAAACTTGTCATCCTTAAAGGCGATGAAACAAGACTTTATAGACAACGTTTCCATTTTTAGAATAAAAGGGAGAGGAGAAGGTGTATAATGATGGAATATTAAATTAGAATAATAAAATTATAGTATATTTATGTTACTGGAGTTTTTATTCTATTTGGATGATGGGAGGTGACAAGTGAATATGAAAAGAAAATAAATTAAAAATAAATTAAAATAAAAATAAAGTGGTTTTTACCTATTGATTTTCTTCTCCTTGAGAACCTCCTTAGGGAAAAGGTTTTTGTCTTTTGATAAGACCAAGAGATCATGGATGTGTGGGAGGGGATTTTAAAGAGTATTGGGTAGAAATTTTATAAGTCTTAAAGCTTGGAAGGTGTGAGGAGATGGGGTGGTGATGGGTGGTATCTATAGTAGGGGAGAGGGGTGTTTTTTGAATATTTTAATCATTTACAAATTATTTTGGCTCAAGAGTATAAATAATTTTATAATTATGATAAAATATATTAATCTAATTTATTAATTATTGATATTATGGTTCTTACATCAGTGATGACTCAAGGAATAGTGTATTTGACATTTAATGTATTTATACCACAAATTATTGTATTGTACAATTCACCAGATATTCAAATACGTTAGAAAAATCCAAAAAATTCACCATAGACATTTTTTAATGTGTAGAATTAAAAAATGTACTCCATTTTTAAAAAATATTTTTATATATAATAGAAATTTAATTTTTAATTAAAACTATCATTTACTCAAAAAATACAGATTTTAAATTTATAAATGATTTTATAATACTCTGAAAAAATAACTGAGGTCGCATAAAATTATCTTAAAATAATAATAAAACAAAATATTAATTTATTCATACATTTTATGAAAATAAACATTCTTTTAAGTCATTTTATTAATTATAAAAAATGTAATTAAATATTTATAAATGAAAAAAACACCAACACTTAATTATTAATTTTTAAAATACTGACTTGCTTATACCATGATATAATTATATCATACATTCATTTATAATATTCCTATATTTTATCTATACATTCATGGGTGATGTTACTATTCATTAAGTGGATTAAATATCCATAAGGTTCACATTACTATTTCTAAGTTCAAGTTATTATTTCATCAATATATGTTCCTTAACTTCTAGAAATACCTTTTATTTCATTCATTATTCATTTATAAAGCATTTATTGTGTTCTCTAAGTGATTTTATATGATTCATATAAAAATAAGATGGGAAATATCATTAATATGATTATTGGTCGTTACATTCCCCCTTCCTACAAAAATTTGATCCTCAAAATTTTCAGAATGTTACCTGATAAAATGATTTGGGCAGTTCTTCATCCTATGTTCCTCAAGTTCCCATTATGCCTCTTCAATTTTAAGAATTTTCCAAAGTACATTTACCAACAGATTCCTTTTATTCCTCAACACCAATTCATTCATGTCCATAATCTAGATATCCTCTTCACAATAAGAAAAAACAGGTTCTAATTCTCTTACATCAGGAGTGAGTACATGAAATTGGTCTGGAATGTACTTCATCAAGAAAGAGATGTGAAACACATTTTGGACATTAAAAAATATAGGCGGCATATTCAAATGATAACCCATAGCTCAAACTCTCTCTAAGATTTCAAAAGGTCCAATGTACCCGGGGCTTAGATTCCATTTCTTCACAAATCATATCACACCCTTATAGGGTGATAATATCAAGAAAACATGATCTCCCACTGGAAATTATGAATAAATCATTTGATTATTGGGATAGATATTGTGCCTTATTTGAGTTTCATTAATATGGGTTTTAATAGTATTTATCTTTTCTATTGTTTCCTCGACAAGCACTGGTCCTACAAGCTTCCTTTCACCAACTTCATACCAACATGTTGGTGTACGACATCTCTTTTCTTACAATGCTTCATATATTTCCATTTGAATACTATAATGGAAGATATTTTTGTAAGAAAACCCTACCAAAGGTAAACATTGATCCCACATACCTTGAAAGTCTTGTGAACATGATCTCAACATGTCTTCTAAATTTGGATCATCATTTACAATTGTCTGTCAGTTTGAGGGTGATAAGAAATACTTAAAGGAATCTCAGTATCCAAAACATTCTGGAGACTTTTCTAGAATTTTTATTTAAATCATGGATCATTATTAGATAAAATTGATATAGGTTCTCCATTAATTATTATAACTTCATTAATATAGAGTCATACAAGGTTCTCTAGTGAAAAATTCTCTTTTATAATGATGAAATGTGTATATTTGGTAACTCCATCAATAATTACCAATATTAAATCATTGATTCTTGGATTTTTTGATAACCTAGTGAAAAAAAACATGGTTATGTCATCCCATTTACATGTAGGATTATGTATAGGTTGCATGACTCCTCTAGGACATTGTATTTCAGAGTTTAGTTATTTTCAGACTAAACATCTTGATAAATAATCAGAAATTTCCCGCTTCATGTTATACCACATGAAATGTTCCTTCAAATATCTATACGTATTAGTACTAAAATGGTGTATAGAGAAATTTGAACAATGGGAATCATTAAAAAACTCCCTTTTTATATTGTGTATAGAGGGATCACAAATCCTCTTCCCAAATTTCTGAATTCCATCCTCATACATGATGTCTTCCAAATTCACATCATTCAAAAATTTAATTTTTTTGATGATTCTCATCATTAAAATGAGAAATTTTAATCCTTTACAATAAAGATGCTTGGAAAACCAATTGAAAAAGTTATGATGTTACACATTCCATAATAATTCCCATATCCATATTTTCTAAATCTATATACATTGGATCTTTGTTAATCCTCATTTTATTTAGAATTCCATGATCCTTCCTACTCAATGCATCTACTACCTTATTTCCTTTAACCATGTGGCTATGTATTGAGAAATCATAATCCTTTAGTAGTTAGAGTCATATATTTTTCATTATGTTGAGTTATCTCAGTGAGAATGTATATTTCAATATCTTGTGATCTATATATATATCACATATTTCTCCAGAAAGATAGTGTCTCGATATCATCTGAGAAAATATTACAGCAGATAACACAAGATCATGATTTAGATAGCTCTATTCATGAGTCTTCAGTTACCTTTATGCATAGATAATAACTCTATCATTCTGTATATCGACACAACCATGTATTTTCTTTGATGAATCAATATAAATCAAAAATCCACCATTTCTCGATGGTAGAGTCAAGATGGGGGAATTCACTAATAACCTCTTCAATTCTTCAAAACATTCACCAAATTATTTTTTCTAAACGAACTTAACCCCTTTATGAGTAATCTTGGAGAATTGTTTAGGTATTCATGAAAAATTCTGAATGAAATACCAATTGTAACCTACTAAACAAATGAAACTATGTACCTCGGTTATGTTCATTGGTGTAAGCCATTGCTGAACCACCTTTTTATTTATAGGGTCAATAGATATTTCATCTTTAGAGATAATATGGCCATGAAAATAAACTTATTGAATCCAAAATTCACACTTGATAAACATCACATACAATTCATTTCTTTTAAGAGTCTTTATAATAATCTGAAAGTGATTCGAATTATCTTCATAGATTTCAGAGTATACCAATATATCGTCAATAAATACCACCACAAACTTATCATGATATTCCTTGAAAACTATATTAATTAGATCCATGAAAATATATGGTGCATTAGTATATAAAAATGGTATTACTATAAACTCATATTTTCTGCACCTAGTTTGAAATGCGGTCTTTGGAATATATTCCTTCCTCACATGCAATTGATGATATCCAGATTAAAAGTCCATCTTTGAAAAATATTAAGTTCTATGAAGCTGATCAAATAAATCATCAATACGAGGCAGGTGATACTTTTTCTTTAGTATAATAGAATTGAATTTTCCTATAGTTAACGCACATCCTCACAGATCCATCATTCTTATTGAAAAATAGAACAAGGGATCCCCATGAAGAAACACATTAGAAAATAAACCATTTATCACTAAATTCTTCTATTTTTTATTCATTTATAGTAATTTCATAGTGGCCATTCTATAAGGGTTATTTGATATAGTTCTTTCACCCGAAATGAAATTTATAGAGAACTCAACTTCCAGCTCAGGAGGATGTCCAGGTAAGTACTCTAGAAATACATTAATATATTTTTACACGATAGGTACATCTTCAATTTGAAGATTCGTTGATAATGTTTTCTCTTCCTCCCCAAAAATTTCAGTTAAAATACATATTGAAGTTATATATTGATAATGACTAAATGATAGTGTTTATACTCCAATGATATTATAATCTACATTATCCTAAGAAATTGTGAGTTTCTTCTTCTTACAATAGAGTTTTGCATCATATTTTGAAATCCATTTCATACTGATGATTATATCAAATTTAATCATAGGTATTATGACAAGTTCATCAACTAAAGAACAGTTATCTATCACAAAGAGGATTTAAAGACACATATTTGTTTCAATGACACTTCTCTTTGGAGTTTTGACTGAAAACTATTTTATTAAATCAAAAGGGAAATATATAGTTTTCTTAGAAAACTGGGAAGATATTAAAGAATGTGACGATCTAGAATAAAATAAAGTATTGGATAAGTTTGATGAAATTATTAATATACCTATCAATACATCATTAAGAACTTTAAACTCAGTAGTTGTTAGTGCATAATCTTTTTCATGCTCCCTTGTCCTTCTTTGGGGAACTTTTTCTTGATTTTTAGGAAAATAATTTTCATAATGTCCCATCTCTTTGTAATTATATCATTGAACATTGGTAGCTTCTTTCTTTACATTTCAATCACAGGCTTCGAGGCCTTTTTCTCCACACTTGTAACAAACACCCATACCCTTTTGGCAAGTATCAGAGTGTTTATTTCTACAATTTTCACAGGATGGAAATTCAACTCTTCTATTCTTCTCCTTTTCCTTATTTCCTTTTCCAGAGAGTTCAGTAGCTCTATTATTCTCTTTATTTCCATTAAATTCATAAGACTTAAAGATTTATTTTTCTATATTGACAACAAATGAGACTATATATTCATATGATGAGAAATTATAGGAAACCATATCCCTTTGGAGAAATGATTTTAAGCCATTAAAGGATTGGTCAATCTTGCTCCTCAGATTACGTATGTAGTCTGAAGCATTCCATGATAACCTGGTAAAGTTGGATTCAAACATGGAATCATTTTCATCCTCTTTCTTTTATCGACACAATAATTTCGTCCCCATATTTTCTTGATGTTCGGGAGGGAAATAGTTTTCCAAGAAAATTTCATTAAAGTCATTCCATTTCATATTTTCAATTTTTTCATCCTCACTTGTGTTTTAAATTAATATCCTCCACTGATATTCATATCCAAATATAAGATAAACTACTACGATAACCTTCTCCCTTTCATTACTTCAGAAAGTGAGAAATATCTTCTCGAAAAAACTTATCCACTGCTCCACTACAAATGGGTTTGTTGTCTCATTAAATGATGTAGGATTTTGACACAAAAAGTGTTCTAACATTAATCCTCCATGTTGTGTACTGAGATTATCCATATAGGTATGGTTATTATTCATAACTGGATTCAGCTATCCTAGTATGGTTATATGTTTCTCCTTACCCATTGATGCTCTATTACCAATATCATTATCTTTTATATAAGGGAAATTTATAAATGGGATACATGTGTTAACATGGTTTTCATTTCTTCCACTAGAAACATTTTCTAAATAATATCATCCATTAAATTATGTTATAAATCATAATTCATAATCTCAAACTAGAAAAACACTTAACATAAAATGAGCTTTTATACATAGCTAATATCATAATTATAAACTAGGATTCATTAGGGAAATATTTAATTTTCAATCCTTCATAATAGTTTGTAAAAAAATGCACGTTATCTTAAGAATATACCCCATGAGTGTCAAACCAGGTGCACAGTAAGACTTGTTATCTTGTACCGAGTTACCCCAAGTCAGGACCAGGACACCTTGTCGAAGTTGTTACCCATATGTACATCTATTGCAAAACCACATCCACTTGTAGTACCCAGAGAGGGGGGTATTTCTATGAAGATCCAAATAATATATATCTTACAAAAATTCCAGGATGTTCTTATATTCTTATCCTCAAATTTTATCTTAGGTTTATGTTCCCAAAATCATTTTTTTTCTAAATCAAGTTTCCTTGGTTTCTACTAAACTTTATCTAATTCCAAATGTAATGAACCTGACCCCAGAATCCCATAGTTGGTGACCTATATTAATATATCAGAATAGATACAGAACTCGAATCCCAAAGGACCGATCACTTTTGTAGTTTTGGAATCCAAAATTTATACATGAATTTTACAATACATCTTTAAAAAACAACATATAAAATCAATTGGAAACAACTATAAACTCCTATATTACCCATTTAAGTCGTTTATAATATACATATTCACATATCAGGGGAAAATAAAACATTATAAAGGGGTGAGATCAGATTATTAGTAAGGATAAGAAATATATAAGAAGCTATCATAAACAAAACCAATAATACATGGTGAATAACTAAAAACACCAGTCATTAAAACAAAATATTGAGCATAAAATGGAAGGAATAAAAGATAATTAAATTATTTCATAATAAAACATAACCATGGATATTATAATACCTGAATAATCATATGAAATATTAATTACTAGTTTCATGATGAGGGGATTCATAATTTTGGACATCGTAAACATCTCTTCAAGGCCTCAACCAATACACCGTACATTATGGGTAAAAACATAGTTTAGTTTGTCTCATGAGACCTACCGATTCATCGAGGGGCTATTTTAAGCCCCACCCATTTATTACTATGTACAATTCATTCCTTATATTAAAAAGGCTAAAAATAAACAACATATATATATGAAATGTAAATAACTTTCCCCAATCCGTAAACATAATCACCAACAATTTTGAGTAGTATAGTGAATGGTATCAAGATAAAACATCAATAGTCAAACTGATCATAAACCACTTAAAAAATATGTTAGATGATAAACATTAGATATTAATATCTACAAATAATAAAATTATATAGAGGTATTTAAAAAATGAAAATACTTTAATAAAATCATTATGAAATTCATGAGAGAAATACACCTTTTACTTTGTAATGAATAGTTCATTTAGAAAAATATTTTCTAATTTTCATAATTGTTTTTATAAAACTAGAAATGAAAAAATATAGTTTTTCATGAAAAAATATAATTAATAAAAATAACAAAGTCTTAAAATATATTATGGATGGTTCTTGAAAATGGGTATGGAACCCGAAAGTTTCCTTTACTATGATTTGCTTATCAGCAATAATTGAGAAGGGAACCTTGTAAAAAAATATTTCCCCATAAAATAATGATGAAATGTTCTTGATATATGAGTTTGGAACATATAAATAGAAAATTAAATAATTAAACAATAATAAAGAATCATTACATTGGGGTAATGACAGTTAAATAATAACCCAAAGGAAAATAATTTCATACCTTATGTCTAAATGTGTTCTGTATATGAACTTAATGTCATGTATAATCAAATAAAATTCATTAAATAATTAATTAGGAACCTTATATGCAATTATTTTATTTATTATAGTTTTATTAAGTTTATTTATAGCATTATTTATGGGTTTTATATTTTAATTTCATTGTTCGGGGGAATTCTTTTTCTTGGTTTTCATGATCTGTTCAGTTGTTTAAAAGTAATAGAGTTCATAGAAAATGGGTATAAATATCCAGAATAGGAATTATAAGTTATTAATGAAAATAAATAATTTTAATTGTTTTTATAATTGTTTTTTCCATATATGAGGATGAATCATTAGATTAAAAGTAAATGACATTCATTTATATTAATTTAAGTCGTTTTATATCACAATTAACTCGTTTTGTTTTATCATTAATATTATGTAAATATGGTTCATACAGAACATAAAAAAAGTGTGAATATAAATTTTACAATATGTTTCAAACATTAAAAGGGTGTTATGAATATCCTTGAATATGGTGAAGGAAAATGAAAAATTTTTGTCCGTGAAGGGGATGAAACAACACCTCACAGACAACGTTTCCATTTTTAGAATAAAAGGGATAAGAGAATGGGTTTGATGGTGGATTATTCCATTATAATAATATAATTAAACTATATTTATGGTTATATAGTTTTCATTATATTTGGATGATTATAGGTGAAGAAATAGTAAGAAATTAAAAGAACCTAAAAAGAAATTAAAAGAAAAAGAAAGAGGTTTTTTCTTCTTGATTTTATCCTCCATGAGAACCTCCATAGAAAAATGGTTTTGGAATTTTTATGAAAAAAAGTTCTCTTAAACATGGGTTATGGTCTTTGGAAGAGTATTGTGAATAAAATTTATAAGGTTTAAATCTTGGAAGGTGTGAGGAGAAGGGGTGGTGATGGGTGGTATTTATAGTGCAAGATAGAGGTGTTTTTTGAACACTTTCTTAATTTGTTTATTATTTTGGCTCAAGACTATGAATAGATTTGGAATTATCATAAAATATTTTAATATAATTAACTTAAGTTCAATATTATTTTTATTACATCATCTATGACTCAAGTAATAGTGTATTTAACTTTTAACATATTTATACCATAAATTATCATATTTTACTTTTCACCAAAATTCAAATATTTTATAAAAATACAAAAAATTAACCCAAACCATTTATAAATATGTATAATTTAAAAATTAACTCCATTTTATGAAAATAAATTTTCAAATATAATAATTTTAAATTTTAATTAAAATATTCATTTACTCAAAAAATATAGAATTTAACTTTATAACTGATTTTATAATACTCTAAAAAATTAATTAAGGTCTCATAAAATTATCCTAAGAAAATAAGAAAAAATGTTATTAATTTATTCACACATTTTATGAGAATAAATTTTCTTCTAAATCATTTTATTAATTATAATGATTGTAATTAAATATTTATAACTTACACAAATACTAACACTTTATTATTAATTTTTAATATATTCCCTTACATATAATCAGATATGATTATATGATACATTAACATAAAATATTCCTAAATATTATTTATACATTCATGGTTTAGGTTACTATTCATTTGGTTGATTTACTATTAACAAGGTTCATATTACTATTCATATGGTCAATTTACTATTTTATTTGTATAGGTTTCTTAACTTCTAGAATTACCTCTTATCTCATTCATTATTAATTTATAAAGTTTGTATTGTGTTCTCTAAGTGATTTTGTATGATTTATAAAAACATAAGAATGGAAAATACAGTGATATAATTCTGGGTCATTACATTCTCCCCTCCTACAAAAATTTAGTCATCCAAATTTCTAGAATATCACCTAATAAAATAATTTGGGCGGTTCTTCATCATCTGTTCCTTAGGCTTCTAGGTCACTTCATCAATATTATAATTTTTTCAAAGTACCTTTACCAACCGAGTCTTATGATCCTTCAACACCTATTCCTTCATGTCAAGAATTTTGATAGGTACATCACAATTAGATAAATCATATTCCAATTTTTTTCCTTTAGAAGTGCAGACATATGATGGGTCTGGAATGTACTTCTTTAAAAAAGAGATTTGGAACATGTTGTGTACTTAAGAGAGGCTAGGGGGCATCGCCAAATGGTAATCCATTGCTCCAACTCCCTCTAGGACTTTAAAAGTCTTAAAGTACATGGGGATCTATTTTATTTTCTTCTCATATCTTATAACACCCTTCTAGGGTGATAGTTATAAGAAAACTAGACCTCCAACTTGAAATTCCAAATCCTTTGTTCAGTTATTGGAATATCTATTTTTCCTACTTGGAGATACTTTGATATGATTTTGAATAGTCTTTACCTTTTCCACTGATTCCTCTACAGGCTTTCGGCCTACAAGCTTCCTTTCACCAACTTCTTCCAACCATGTTGGAGTATGACATCTCTTTCTGTACAATTATTCAAATGGTTCCATTTCAATAATAGAATGGAAAATATTATTGTAGAAAAAACATAAAAACTTTAAATACTTCTACCACAGAACTTGAAAGTAAATTGAACATGATCTCAACATATTTTTAAAGATTGTATCATCTTTTCTGATTATTTGTTAGTTAGAGGGTGATAAGAAGTTATCAAATAATGCTCAGTATCCAATGATTTCTAGATAATTTCCCTGAATTTTGATTTAAATCATGGTTAAAGATCATAAACAATTGAAAGATATGCTCCATTATGTATTAAAAATGATTAATATATAGTCATGTAAGGTGTTCCGGTGGAAAATCCTCCCTTATAGAGAAAAAATGTGAGGATTTGGTAAGTCGGTCAATAATTAAACATATTGAAACATTATTTCATGGATTTTTTGGTGATATTGTGACAAAATCTATGGTGATGTCATCCCATTTACATTTAGGAATAGGGATATTGTGATGAATCTTCCAAGATGTTGTATTTTAGCCTTCACTTGTTGATAGGATAAACATATTGATTTATAATCAGAAATTTTCAACATTATGTTTTCCCACTAAAAATGTTCCTTAATATATATATACATATTAGTGCTATAAGGGTGTAAGGTTATATTAAAATTATAGGAATAATTCAATAACTCATTTTTTATCTTAGGTATTGAGGGAACACAAGTCCTCTTCCCAAATTTTATAATTCCATCCTCATAAACAAAGTCTTCCAACTTTCCATCATCTAACGATTAATATTTTTTGAACATTCTCATTATTAGAATAAGAAAATTTAATCCTTTCCAATAAATATAGTTAGGTAACCAATTGAAAACTGATTATATTTCACCTTCCTTGATAATTCCCATATCCATATTTTCTAGATCTATATACATAGGATCCTTTTCAATCCTCATATTATTCAAAACTCTATGATTCTTCCTGATCTATGCATCTTATACCTTATTCTTTCTTCATGGGTGGTAGTGTATTGAACAATCATAACCCTTGAGTTGTTAGATCCATCATATTTTCCTCATGTTAAGTTCTTTCTATATGAATATATATTTCAATCTCTTTTGATCAGTATATATCACATATCATTCTCTATACAGATAGTTTCTCCATATCATTAGATAAAAGAATACAGATTCTAACTCAATATTCTGAATTGGATAGTTCTCTTCCAGAGTTTTTATCTACATTGATTCATTGGAAAAAACTCAATTATTCTATATAAGGACACAACCGAGTCCTTTATATTATGCATCACTATAAATCACAAATCTAGCATTTACTAAAGCTCGAGTTCATATTAGGGAATTAAATAATTTTCTCTTCAATTATTCAAAACATTCTTCACAATTTTTTATCCATATAAAGATACCCCATTTATGAGAGAGTTTGGTCAATGAGTTAGCTAAATGAAAAAAATTATGAATGAAACGTTGATAGTATCCTGCTACACCAATAAAACTATGTACGTAGGTTAAGTTCAATGGTTCATTCCATTCTAGATTCAATGCCTTATATTAATACATTTACATAGATATGGGACTCGACTGCCAAAGAACTGATCAATTTAGTAGTATTGGAATCCATAATATAAACAAGAATTTTACATTACATCTTGAAAGGGAAAAACACATAGAAAATCTCTAATAAACCCCCATAAAATCCTAGATTATCCCTACTACTCATTCATCATATACATATTCACATATTGGGGAAAATAAAACATAAGAAAGCAGTGATATAAGATTCTCAGTAATGGTAAGTAATATAGTAGAAGTTGTCATAAACATAAACAATAAGTCAAGGTAAATAACGGAAAACACCTCTTATTAAAATATAATCTTGAGCATAAAATGGGATGAATAAAAGCTGATTAAATAATTATATAATAAATCATTACCATGGATATTATAATAGTAGAATAATCACATGGAATATCAAACTCTAGTTCTATAATTAAGTAAACAATAATGTCTTATATCATAAATATATCATCATGGCCTCAGTTAAGACACTATACACAAATGGTAAAAACCCAATTTAGTTTGTATCATGACTCTTAATGATGCATCGAGGGGATATAGCAGGACCCAAGAGTAACTAAATAAATAAAATTAATTCCACATATGAATAGGGTTAAGCATTAACAATATAAACATATGAATTTTAAGTATCTTTCCCCAATCTATAAACATAATCAGAAACCATTCTGAGTAGTTTGATGAATGACATCAAGATAGCGCATCCATTGTCAAACTGATCATAAATCACTTAATAAAACTTGGTAAATTATAAAAATAATATATCAATATCAATAAATCATGAAATTAAAAATTTATTTTGAAATAAATAAAAATAATCTAATAAAATCATCAAGAAATGCTTTAGAGAAATACCCCTTTTACTTTGCAATGAATAGCTCATTTAGAAAAATAAATTTTATTTGTCATAATTTTTTGTATAAAACCATAAATGAACAAATATTTATTTTCATGAAAAATTATTTAATTGATAAAAATAATGTATTCATAAAATATATTATTCATGGTTCTTGAAATTTGGTAAGAAATAGGTAATTTCCCTTTAATCGGGTTCGCTTATCAGGAATAATTAAGAAGGGAACCTTGTAAAACATGTATTTACAACTAAAATAATGATGAAATGATCTATATATATGATTTTATAAAATATAAACAAAATATTTGATAATTTAATAAAATAAAGAAGAATTACATTGGGGTAAAGATAGTGAAAGAATAACCCGAAGGAAAAAATGAAGGTTCGGGTGGAATCCCTTACCTTATGAACAAATGTATTTTGAACTCGATCTTAATGTCATGGATAATAAATTTAAATCAATTAATTAATTAATTCATAACCATATATACATGTATATCATTTATTATAGTTTTATTAAGTTCATTTATGGTTATATTGATGAGTTACAGAGTTTAATTTCATCATTGGGGGGCATTTTTTTTCTTAGTTTTCATGATCAATTCACTTTTTTATAAGTAATAGAGTTCATGTAAAATGGGTATAACTCTATATAATTAGAATCTTATTTTTTAATTCAAATATATGAGTTTAATTGATTTTATATATGGTTTTTCCCAGATATATTGATGAATCATTATATAACATGTTAATGAAATTTGTTTAGATTAATTGAAGTGGTATTATATCACAACGAACTCGTTTTGTTTTATCATCTAGTATTATGTAAGTATGTTACATAGAAAAAATATAAAGGGTTTTACTACAAATTTTAAAATATATTTCAACCATTATATTTTTTTATGAATATCCTTGAACACAATGAAGGAAACTGAAAACTTTTCCTTGTTGAAGATGATGAAACAAAACCTCAAGGACAATGTTTCCATTTTTAGAATAAAAGGGATATGAGAAAGGGTTTGGTGATGGATTATTATATTAGAATAATAAAATTCTAGTATATTAAAGGTAATTTATTTTTAATTCTAATTAGGTTATGGGAGGTGAGGATAAAATAAGAAAAGAAAAGAAGTTAAAAATTAATTTAATGAAAAAGAAAGAGGTTTTTACCTCTTGAATTTCCTCTCCTTGAGACCCTCCTTAAGAAAAAGGTTTGGGTGTTTTGATGAGACCAAGAGATCATTGAAATGGGGGAGTATATTGGGAAGAGTATTGTGTAGAAATTATAAATGGATTAAATCTTGGAAGTTTTGAGGGGAAGGGGTGGTGAGAGGTGATATTTATAGTGAAAGAGAGTGGTTATTTTCGAATATTTTGTTCATTTATTTATTATTTTTGTAGAAGAATATAAATAGTTTGAGAATTAACATAAAATATATTAAAATAATTAAGTGAAGTTTGAGATTATGGTTCTTACATTGTTGATGAATCTAGTAATAGTATATTTAAATTTTAATGTATTTTACCATAATTTTCCATACTTTACTATTCACAAAAATTCAAGTAATGTAGAAAATTGTCCAAAATTCACCATAACTATTTTTCGATCTGTATAATCTAAAAATGGACATCATTTTATGAAAATAATTTTCTAAATATGATAAATTTACTTTTTAATTAAAATCATCATTTACTCAAAAAAAATATAGATTAAAAATTTATAACTCATTTTATAACACTCTAAATAGTTAATTAAGGTCAGATGATATTATCCTAAAATCATAAAAAACCAAAATATTACTTTATTCATACATTTTATGAAAATAAAATTTCTTTTAAATTGTTTTATTAATTACAAAAATTTTAATTAAATATTTATAACTTACAAAAATACCAACACTTAATTATTAATTTTTAAAATATTCACTTACTTATACTATGATATAATTATATTAAACAATCATTTATAATATTCCTAAATTTTATAAATACATTCATGGGTTATTTTACTATTCATTTGGCCTATTTATTATTCATGGGGGTTATATTACTATTCCTAAGGTCAAATTACTATTTCATCGGTATAGGTTCCTTAACTTCTAGAAATACCTCTTATTTTATTCATTTTTCATTTATAATGTTTATATTGAGTTCTGTGATTCATTTTATGTGATTTATATAAGAATAATAAGGGAAATCTCATTGATAGAATTCTGGTTTGTTAGAGTCATCCCTCCAACCAAAATTTCATCCATGAAATTTCCAGTATGTTACCTCATAAAAAGATTTGAGTATTTATTCTTCATATATTCTTCTGGCTCCCACATCACATATTCAATTTTATGATTTTTTTTCAAAGTAACATTACTAATCGAGTAATCTGATACATAAACACATGTTACTTCATTTCTAGAATTAGTATAGGATCTTCAAAATAAGGTAAATCAGGTTCCAATTCTATTCCTTTGGAAGTGAGGACATGTGATGGGTCTAGAATGTAATTCATTAACAATGAAATTTGGAAAAAATTTTGTACTTTAGAAAGGATAGGAACCATATCTAAATGATAAAAAGAATCTCCAACTCACTCTAGGATTTCAAAAGGTCCAATATACATGGGGATCAATTTCGCTTTCTTCCCAAATATTATAACTCCATTCCATGGGGATACATTCAAGAAAACATGAACTACCACTTGAAATTCCAAATCCATCCTTAGATTAATTACATAACTATTTTGGCTAGCTTGATATTTGTTGAAATGGTTTTTAATAGTCTTTTAATTTTCTGTAGTTTCCCCCACTAGATCTGGGCCTACTAGCTTCTTTTCACTAACTTCATCCAATATGTTGGTGTACAACATGTATTCCTCTAAAATGATCCATATGGTTCCATTTGAATACTATAATTAAACTATTGTTGAAGGAAAAATCTACCATAGTCAAATACTAATCCTACATGCCTTGAAATTCATGTGAAAATGATCTGAAAAAGTCTTAAAATGTTTGGATTGTTCTTTCTGACTGCCCGTCAGTTTGAGGGTGATAATCAGTACTCAAATGAAACTCAATATCTAAATATTTCTAGAGAACATTTCATAATTTAAATATAAATCATGGATCATAGTTATACATAGTATAAATATATAGTCCATTATCTTTTATAACTATAGTAATATAGAGTCATGGAAGGAATTCTAGTGGAAACTCCTCCCTTATAGTGAAGCAATGTGAAGATTTTGGAAGTAGATCAACAATTACCCATATTTCACAATTATTTCTTGGAGTTTCTGGTGATCCAATGAAAAAATAGATGATGATTTCTTCCCATTTCCATGTAGGAATAGAGAGTGGTTACATAAATCTTCTTGGAAATTATCTTTTAGCCTTCACTTGTTGACAGAGAAAACATCTTGATACATAATAAAAAATTTCATGATTCATGTTATCCTAATATAAATGTTTCTTCAAATATCTATACATCTTAGTACTATAAAAAAGTATAGAGAAATTTAATCTATGGGAATCATTAAGTAAGTACCTTTTTAGCTCGGGTATAGGTGGAACACAAAGACTCTTCCCAAATTTCATAATTCCTTCCACACACACGACGTCTTCCAACTTCCCATACAATTTATTTTTTTCTAAGAATGTAAAAAATAATCCACAGTTGATTATTATGTTATTTATATATTTTGTTAGTTTACCAAGATATCATCACTAAATACCACCAAAAAGTCATCAAGATATTCTTTGAAATATCTCCCCATTAAATCCATGAAAATATATGGTGAATTAGTTAGTCCAAATTAAATTACTGTAAACTTGTAATTCCTATACCTAGTCTGAAATGTTTTATTTGGAATATCTTACTTATTGAAATGAAATTAATGATATCCAAATTAAAGGATAATCTTAAAAAAAATATTGAGCTTTGTGAGGTTGATCAAATAAATAATCAATGCGAAGAAGGGGATACTTTTTCTTTATTATAATAGCATTGGTTTCCTTATACATAGTGCATAGCCTCTTGGATTCATATTTCTTCTTGACAAAGAGAATAGGGGATCCCCATAAAGAAACACTAGGGTGAATAAATCCATTATCACTCAATTCCTCTAGATGTTTATTTTGGGCTAACAATTTCACATTGTCTATTCTATAGGGGTATTTTATATAGGTATTTCACATGGAATTAAATCAATTAAGAACTCAAATTCTCATATTGGAGTATTTCTAAGTAAATCATCTAGAAATGAATCAATATATTCTTGCAGAATAGGTAAATATTTAATTTTAATACTCCTAGAAAATGGGTTTTTTTCCTCACCAAGAATTTCATTTAGAATAAATACAAAAGGTGGATCTAGATAACAACTAGATTATGTTGTATATACTATAAATATAATGGATTCTACATTTTCCTCACAAACTGTGGCTTAATTATTCTTAAAATATATTTTCGAATCATATTTATAAAGTCAGTCTATATCGATCATTATGTCAAAGTCAATCATATGTATGATGACTGGGATAGTAGATAAAGAACATTTTCATGTCTTAAAGGGGTTTGAATGAAACATATTTGTTTCTATGATACTCCCCTTAGAAGTTTAAACTGAAAACTCATTTATTAAATCAAAAGAAAAATGTATAATTTTCTTGGAAAACTAGAAAGATAAAAAAGAATGTGACGATCCAAAATCAAATAAAGCATCGAATTAGTTTGAGGAAATGATTAATGTACATCACACCACATGGGTGAAAATATAGTGGCACTTGAGATGGTGTATCTATTCATAAATGACGATTAGAGTGATTCTCCTCAATGATGTTAGTTTTGGTTGGATTCTTCAACATATCAGAGGTTTTCATCGGTCCCTAAAAGAAGACTAAAGCTCTTTTGGTTTGGATTGCACGAATCTTGTCTCCTCGGATGCGGTTCTGGGCTCATTGAAGGATCCCCTTTATCAGTCTACTATGTTTTTGGATTTGGCCTGTCATGATGTCTTGAAGGATTCACCCACGGTGTGGGTGGATGTCACCACTAGAGATAGGTTTTTCCATGGACTCCAAAGTGAATCGTTAGTGGCCAACAACTACATTTATAGAAATAGACTAGTTTATTTTTTGATTCTAGCCCTAATTTCTTTGAGGAATATATGGTATCTTGTAAGCATTCCATCATTGCGTGGATTTCCTCTAATATGAGGAATGATGGCTAGACGCTTGAGGATCTCAAAAATGGATTTCAACAAGTATGGGGATTTGGAAATTTCTATATGATATAACTTGATTTGGGGTATTATCGCATTAATTTTCTTTCTCATGAGTTGAAATTGAAGTAATAGAGAAGTGGATTTGTTAATTTGAATATAGGGGTCCTTCTCTTTTAGGATTGGGACCCTTAGTTTGATCCTTATCAATCCAAGAACCCATTTGTACGGTATTGGATTCATGTCAAGGGATTGAATTGGTTTTACTGGAATCCAAGTATTTTGTGGGATATTTTTTTGGCCATTGGATCCCCATTAAAATTTGATAAGGAGAAGAAAGTGGTTAGGTATGGCCATTATGCCCGCATCTTAGTGGAATTCAATCTTTGTGCAGCACTAATTGAGATAGTGTATATTGTTGATTGCGATTTTAAATTTGAACTATATACTGAATATGAATTTTTTCGTAACTTTTTATTTAAATGCCCGAGTATTGGACATGTTAGAGACAACTATAATAGGGATGTCATATGGTCAAACTGTAAGAGATTTGGTCATCCTATTGAAAACTGCAAATTGAAATTTCCTATTATCAATGAGACTAAATTTTGGATTCCCAATGATCAACATGTGCAGCAAGGTAGGGGTGATACTTCTCTACTTTCTAACAAGGGAAATAGTTTCTATAGGCTTGTGAGGTAAAATCATATAACCTATAGTTCTCTATATATTTCTAAAGTGGTGTATAGAACCAAGGGAGATAGTAATTTGGTCCCTAATGATTCTATTCCTTCCTTTTATAATGGTTTTTTTGTTTCATCCCATGATATAAGAGTACATGTTGGTGGCCCTATGGCTATTACTATTGAATCTCAAGTTGAAAAAAATTATAACGGCCTTTAATATTGAGGCTTAGCATATATGAATGTAGGAAGTGGGGTGATTTGATGTATCTTTTAAAGATTACATGGTTGATGTGGGTGACTTTATGAAAGGTAAAAACAAGGGTAAGCATGTGAATTTTGATTAGCTGAAGCTGCATGTGAAACCCACCACTCTTTCTGATGGAAAAGTGACTTTAATGGATGTTGATGGAAGCATGGGGTTACTCACGTTACAAGTTAATCTTCTAAATGTCATGTGAGTACATTCATGGTAGGTACTAAACATGATGACCTTTTTTCTATATCTACCACAATTTTGTAGGAGGGAGGTATAGATCAAGCTGATGGGGTAGTGGATGCCTATCCCCTTGGCTTGATTCCTCCATTGCAGATTCATGGAACTAATGAGAAGAAGGCTGCTAAGAGGCCATCATTGGTTACTGTTCCATATTTCATGGAGTTAGATTTAAAAAATAGATGGGCAGTAGGTACCTTTAAAGAATCTTAGGATGGCCAAGAAGGCCGACCGGTGGGTGTGGTACCCAACTTTTTTGATATGGTAAGTTCAATCAATAATCCAAAGTTTGATGCTTTTTACATTGAGTTACATGAGAAGAAAGGCATCTAGAACAACTGTAGGAAACTTGAAGGTTCACAACTTCTATCAACTACTTATGATAATGCTTCTCCATTTTCTGTTAATGTGTAGCTTGAGACTATGGATTCCCCAGTGTTGGATTCTGGGGACCCTTTGGTTGGGGATGTAACAACTCATGAATATATCACGCCCCAATTTGATGATGAGCAGAAAGACATGATTCCTGGAAATGATCCAACTGTTTATAGTGGGAAATAGGTCTTATTAGACATTGGTGATAAAGGAATCACATGGAAAACTCCATAATAGTGGAGTCAAGGTCATCATCTGAAAGGTCGTGGTGGCGGGAGGGGTGGAAGTCACCAAAAAGGATGATGTGTAGGATATCATTTGTGTTGTGTTTGTGGCATGTATGACATTTTTATATCACATTCCCATCTTATATATGTATGATTACATTTTTCTTAATGAATTTCCTTGTGATATGGGTGTTAAACCATGGTCTGCACCATTTGAGTACCTCCCACAACATCATTAGGAACATTAACCTCAACAGTTGTGGCTGTACAATCTTGTAATTTCTCCCTTTGTATTCATTGATTATCTAGGATATTAAGTTATAGTGAAAAACATATTCAAACCTAAGGTAAGGGATTAAACCTGAACCTTCATATTTCCTTCGGGGTATTCTTTCACTATCTTTACCACAATGTAATGATTCAATATTTTTTGTGTAATTTTTCTATATTCTGTTTATATATTCCAAATCATATATCTAGATTAGTTCATAATTATTTTATGAATAAATATGTTTTTTATAAGGTTCCCTTCTTAATTCTTCCCGATAGGAAAGCCTGATTAAAGGGAACTTACCAGTTTGTTACCCATTTTCAAGTACCGTCCACAATTTTTTCTAAGACACCGTTATTATACATAAATCAATACATTTTTCAAGAAAAAATAAATTTGTTTAATTATAGATTTATAAAAACAATAATGAAAAATTTGAATGATTTTTTCAAAAGAAATATTCTTTGTAAAGTAAAAGGGGATTTCTCTCATGAATTTCTTGAGGATTTTATTAGAGTATTTTAATTTTTTTCAACACCACTATTGAATTTTATGATTTATTGAGATTGATCTCTTATGTTTATCATATACTAAATTTTAGTAAGTACTTTATGATCAGTCTAACTGTGGATGTGCTTTTTTATACAATTCACCATACTACTTAGAATGGTTAGTAATTATTTTTATATACTGAGGAAAGTTGTTTACACTTCATATGTATTTGTTTTTTATGCTTAATATCATTCACATGAGGAATGAATTGGACATATTAAGTGATGGGTTGGGACCGTTATAGCCTCTCTAGGTATCAATAGGTATCATGAGACAAACTAGACTAGGTTTTTTCCCATTATGTCTGGTGTCCTGGATGAGGACCTGTCGGTATGTTTATGATGTCCCACATTATTGTATTCCTTCATCATAAAACAAGTAACTGATAATACATGTAATTATTGGACTAGTATATTATCCTAGGTATTGTTATATTATGTAATTACTTAATCATATTTTATTCCAACAATATTATTATCAAGATTGTGTTTTAATGATAGGTGTTTTTTTATTCACCATCCTTTATTATTTATGTTTATGATATCTTCCAGTATATTTGTTAACCTTAATGAGCATCTGATCTCACCCCTTTCTTATGTTTTATTTTTCACGAGGAGGTGAAGATGTATATTATGAATGACTTGTAGAGATAATCTTGGAATTTATGGGTGTTTCCAATATATTTTCCATGTTTTTTCCATTAAAGATGTAATGTAAAATTCATGTATGTATTTCAGCTTCCAAATCTAATAAACTGATTGGTCCTTTGGGATTCCATCCATGTATCTCTAGAATTTTATTAATATAAGGCACAAAATTTGGGATACTGGGGTCAGGGTATTGTAAATGACAATGTTTAGCCTTTTGTGTAATGTTTCTAAGTGAAAGCTATTATTTCATGTGATAAATTGACCTTTCATATCTATTCATGTCATTAAAGATTTAGATATGGAAATTATCTAAATTATAACTGATATTCCATAAGTTCTAATCAATTAGTTCATTTTTTATTATTCATTTTTATAACTTTTAAAGAAGGACAACTATTTTTAAGCCTGATATTCTCCTAAAAATGGTTTTAGAAATTCTCAAAAATAATATTTATGCCATGTTATGATGTAAGAAAGATTATTTATTACTAAATAAAATAATATAAGTATGTATTTTTATTGACACGTTTTGGGTTATAATTGAGAAAGGTGGGCCCATTAACTGTTTTATTAAGGAGTCTCTTAGGGAAGAGAAAATCCAGAGATAAAAAAACGCTTTATTTTTCATTTAATTTCTTTTTTTTAGTACATCTCTTTTCTTATTCTCTCCTCATACCCCATAATCAAAATTGATTGAAAAATCCATTACCTTACATATAATATAATTTTATTATGCTAATATGATATTCCGTCATCAAAACCCCTTATCATCTCCCTTTTATTCAAAAAAATGGAAATGTTGTCCATGCGGTTTTGTTACATCACCTTCAAGAATGAAACTTTTTCATTTTCCTTCACCGTCTTTAAGGATATTCATAAAACCATTTTAATGGTTTAAATAGATTGTAAAATGTATATTACCACCCTTTTTATGTTCTGGAAGTATCATATTTACATAATACTAAATGATTAAACAAACTGAGTTCGTTGTGATATAAAACTACTTAAATTAATCTAAACTAATATCATTAACTTTTTATCTAATGATTCGTCCTCATATATGGTAAAAACTATATATAAAACCAATTACACCTATGGATGTTCATTAATAACATATATTTCTAATTCTAGATAATTATACCAATTTTACATGAACTCCTTTACTTATAAACAAGCGAACCGATCATGAAAACTAAGAAAATGAATACTCCCATATGATGAAATTAAAATCTATTACTAATAAATAAGGCCAAAAAATAAACATAATAAAACTATAATAAATAAAATAAATATAGGGACATTTATAAATTGATTAATTAATGTATTAAATTTGATTGTATCATTAATTAAGGTCAAGTGGAGAACACATTTAGAAATATGGTAAGGGATTATACCTAAACTTTTATTTATCCTTAAGGTTATTTTTTACTATATTTACCCCAATGTAATCCTTATTTAATTTTTAATTCTTTTATATTCTATTCCAACATTCCAAACTAATATATCCAGATCATTTCACCATTCTTTTATAGAGAAATACATGTTTTACAAGGTCGCATTCTTAATTATTTCTGATAAGAAAACTCGAATAAAGGGAACATCCTAATTTCTTACCCATTTTCAAGTACCAACCACCCACAATATTTTTTAAGATTCCATTATTTTTTAGTTCATTAATTTTTTCAGGAAAAACTATATTTTTTCATTTTTGGTTTTATAAAAATAATTATGATAAATACAAATGATTTTTCCAAAATAATTCTTCTTTGAATCGTAATAGGGGTATTTCTCTCATGAATTTATTGATGATTTTATTAGATTATTTTTATTTAATTCAACACCATTATTGAATTTTAATATTTATTGAGATTGATCTCTTTTTTTATTATCTACCATATTTTATTAAGTGTTTTATTATCAGTTTAACTATGGATGTGCTATCATGATACGATTCACCATGGTTATCATTTTATGTGGATCGTTTAATAAAAAATGACAATAGTTATCATTTTATGTGTTGTTTCTAAGTGAAATATATTATTTCATGTCTAAAAATTACCTCGCACATCTATTAATATAACTCATGATTTTTATATGGCAATTATCTGATTTATTATCAATATTCCATGGATTTTAATACAGATGTTAATTTATTTTTTATGCATTTTTTATGACATTTAAATAAGGACATCTATTATTAATCATGGGACTCTCTAAAAATGGTTTTATAAAATATCTAAAGAAAATATTTATTCCATGTTATGAAGTAAGAAATATTATTTTCTTCTAAAAAATAATATATTTATGTATTAATTTTGAAATTTTTTGGGTTATGATTAAGAAAGGGAGGTTCATTAAATATGTTCATAAATTTGGAACTACTATAATAATTGATAAGTTATGTTGTGTAGAGTAAACCTATAAGCTTAAGGGTGTATGGTCCCATATTAGTTATGACTAGTTGCCTTACGGTTTTATTATGGTCTTCCAAGTACCATAAATGACTCATCAAGAACATTTATTTTCTATGGAGTAATCCTAATGATCTTTTTAATTATAATTATTTTGAGAAATTAATGGTTTTATAAATTTATTTATTTAGATCCAAACATTATGAAAATACACATTTAAGTACGTATTTTTATTTCAAGGGAATGTTTTAAAATAATTTACCAGTTTTTTTAAAAACCTATACTTGGAATATTAAATTCTCACCCTATGTTTTAAATTCATTATTTACAGGTTTAGTAGATTTATCGGTGATGTATTTTTCTATGTGTAGGAAGTTCACTGAAGACTGTATAATTTTAATTTGTATAATTTTATTATTTTTTGTAAGGAATGTATCTAATTCTTGAAAACCTAGAATGAAAAATTTCATGGTATGTATTAAATGGTGTGTATTTTTATTTAGTTTCTTTTATAAAAAATACACTGTATTAATATGATCTGAACTCAGAAGTGCAGGTTTGGGTCATTATTGTAACACCTGAGACTTTTATTTGAAATATTTTGTTTTTATGTTATATAAATCATCAAAGGAATATTTCACTACACACAACACTATCTTGGCATGCTTTACACGCAATCACGACCTTCTTCGATAGCTTGCGTCGTACGCAATACCGAGTTTCACTAAACAACGATATGCTATAAAAAAATTTTAAAACTAGCCGTTATGAATAGTAATAACCACTTTTTGAAATTTTATAAATTTTATCTTCCAAAATGGACTTCATTTTTGGATTCGGAATATTGAAATTAGCTTAGGGTAAAATTTTGGTACTTTTCGGATTACTTTCATGTTCTGATGAATAGTGAATATTTCTAAATTTTGATTAAAAACAATTTTTTTAATCGAAATAATTAATAGTGATAAATTATTAATTTTAGTGGTTTTAAAGTATATTTAGAATATATTTTTACCATTTAATAAAATTTTGGTCATTGGATGTAATTTCACATTTAAACCAAACATAAACAAGTGTCAATCTTTTGATAGTTATTATCTCTTAAAAACACGCTATTTGTTTTGACGACGAGAATTAATTTTTTTAATACAACTGATGTGTTTTGAATTTGGTAAAATAGACATCATTTTTTAATTCATAATATCAAATATAGTTTATTCATAATTTTTGGTATTTTTCTAGAAACTTTCATTTTTTGATGAATAGTGAAACCACTAAGTGGTAGTTAAAAAAACTAAATTTTTCATAAAACTTAATTTTACCGCTTCTGTGAGTGGAATTTCGAAAATCCGAGAGAGACGGTTAATATCAAGGACCAAAATTTAGTTCAATGAGATGAAAATAATTTTTGGTGAATAGTAACGGTTTACTTTTTTTTACCACGGTTAAAAGTAAATAGGGTAATTAAGGGTAAAAATGATATTATTATTATTTAAACACATGTCCTAATTCTATTGGATAAGTGTAATTCAACCAAAAAAACCTTAGGAATAAAATATTACCATTTAGGCCCATATGGATTAGATTAGGACATTTATTATTAATTTATTTAAAGATGGGTTAAAATAGTTAAAATCAATGTTTAATTACTAAATCATTTTTTATATAGGGTTATACATAAGATAAATTCGACTATAAATATTCATTAGAAATATAAAAATATTTACTACATAATGGTATTTTATTTATAAATTTTAGACATTAAATAATTTAATTTATTTATGACAAAATGATGATGCAGTAATTATATTATTAATGAAATATTAACATAATTGATGTTATAAATACCCAAATAAATGTAATTTGGGACTTTTTATGAATTATACTACTTTTATATGTTAATATGACATGTTATTATAGATTTAATTAACTTTTTTTGAATTAATCGTTCTGTTATGATTTTCACAAAAATCAATTACTAAATAGTGTCAAAATTGACATAAAACTGTTTTTAAAAAAAATATTATATTATTAATTGTTATTTTATTCCTAAAAATCTAAGGTTCGGAAAAATGAATCATATAATGTTATATATATTAATAATAAACAACTTGGGGTTCGTTTGGCTTGTTATAGTATGTTTATTAACCTTATAGTGTAAGAAAACAAGAAGAAAGGGTAAAAGTTAAATTATTTATCTTAAAGTTAAATATAAATGATATGTTTAAAATATAATCCTAAACTTGTCTAAATTCTATTGTATGAGAGGATTTAGACCCATCCCCACCTTAGCTTCGAAAGAAATCAATTTTGAGCTATTAAAAACCGAATATGACTTTATAATAAAATAATATTTTTAGTTTTTCCAAAGGTGGCCCTCTCCTCCCTTAAAACATGGCACCTCCTCCCTCTCCTCATCACACCAATTTGAGCCTTAAAGCTCGTCCAATACCTAACCATTTTACTTCACAACTTCCTTAGAAACATCCTAGAGGTCCTGGTCTTCTTTAAATACTAATTTTAGTGCCCTAAGAGGAGGTCTCAAAGAGGCGCTTCAAAGAAGAGGTAACGTCTGTTACCGATTCTTTCAACTTTATTTCTTCTTCCAATACTTCTTATTTAGTTGTTTCATTATGAATTAATAAAATCAGTATCACTAATATAATTATATGTTATTATAAGTATTAAACAACCCTATTTCACCATCTATCCATCCTACGGAAAACGAAATCACCGCGCGTGCGTACGTACGGAATACTGTCTCCACGCCATGGTGTAATCTATTTTCCATCACCACCTTACTTGGATGGGTATAATGGTAAAAATAAATAACTATATATGATTATTGTAAATTGGTATTTATTATTAAATAGTATACATACACTCCAATACAATTCCATGATCATGGGAACGATATCATCGCTCGTGCGTACGTACGGAATACCGTCTCCACGATGTGATGCGATTCGTTCTACATGATCTTCATTGCATAATGATTATATAAATGAATTCAATTAATAAATATGATATATAGTACACTAATAACATTCTGTAAATGAGGTATCTATAACCTAAAGAGAAGAATAAGAATTTATTCGACAAAACACGCATAAGAACAAAAAGTAATAAACACCCGAATAACAAGTAGAAATGAAATATTACTAATAAGAAGCTAATAATATGATCATATATGATATAATAAAAATAATTATGATTCTGTAATAAGTTAATAACATTATTTAAATCATTATACAGGAGGTTCAGACACTTACGAAGCAAATCGGACCTCAGGTAAGGGAAAAATATCACAATCTCATTTTTATCCGAGATTGTTTATACTTTGGTATTTACTAGGGTGTATTTTATCATCCACATCCATGTTCCCTAAATTTTTAATGTTGTTTCCATCCACCTACAATTGTTTAAATCCAATTTTACCCTTCGGTGAGTGTTTAGTAAAGGATATGAAAGTAATCTTTTGTCGTTTTTCGTACGAAGTACTTTTTGACTTTCTGACAAAAGTACGGGAAGAATGTTTTTTTAACTTATACGACATGAATGGATTTTTAAAAAATTATTTCGAAGAAGCTTTATTTACAAGTTTTCAAGATTATTTTTAATCAAATTATTTTAGTTTAAAATTATATGACATGTTAAGAAAGGAAAAATGTTTTTGAAGTAGAAAAAATATTTTCTTCAAGAATAGAGTTCAAGTGTTTTATCAAAATTATTTTCCATCTATGATAATATAGGGTTTTGTTTCTATCCCTATTATTACATTGATTTTATTATGTTGTGATTGAATTATTTTTATTAATTCCTTTATCTTATATGAATTGTTTTATGATGTCACGATGTTTAATCATCCCTTTTTTATTACATGGGTTATGCAATGATGTATGATTTTTTTTGATTTTGTGGCACACATAAGAATGGTTTCATTATGAGATGGGTGGGACCTATATCTCCCTCCAATGCATTAGGTAAAGATTTTATATCTCATGAGATAGACATGGCTGGAACGGCAGGTTAAACCGGTTTAGTGAAACAGGAATGAAACGAGGAGTGAACTCGGTTCAGAAATGGAATTTGTCCACTAAGATAGTCTTGGATAAGAGAATTGAATACTAATAAATGATTCTCTATGATTTTGTGTGTATGACACAAATTTTCATGTTTTAAGTTATGATTATTTGGATTTCATTTCACTACCATGATTTATCCCATGTTATGAAATTATGAGCTCTTTTGCAGGGTAAGATTTTCAAAATGTTATGTTCTTATGAATTTTATGTAATTGATATTTCTTTTTTTACCCTTACTGAGCATTTGAGCTCACCCTTTTTGTATGTTTTCTTTCCCAAGGTCAATAAGAAGGGTATTAAGTAATATATTCCAAAAAGGGACTATATATATGATAAAATAAATGGGAGACAGTGTAGATGCTTTATGAACCAGTTGTTTATGTTTCCCAGTTTCTAAAGACACTATACCTATACGGTCCTTTAATGATTTTGTTATATGTTGTAATAAGTATGCCTCAATTTTTAAGTATTAACCATGTATGTAAAGTATGGGCCGCTATAGTTGGTATCAGAGGAAAGGTATAGTCAACCTTTAGAAACTTGGATGTGAAAGCCTTAGTAAGAAACCCAAGGATATGTCTATGCATAGAACACAATCTTAGTGTTTTAGAAATGGTCATGAACAACCTATGATAAGACCTTAAGTGTGAAATTTTATTCTTGATTATGTGGTTTTCCTATTATAATTAGTGTTTCTCACACTATTCTGCTTGGTTTTAGTAAATGGCTGGAACCCAAAGAAACCATGTTAATGAGGAATGCGACGAGCAATGCAATGATTGTCCCCCTGAGCAACCAAATGTTATGGGAGCTGGAATGAAAAATCTTGTAGCCATGCTGACACAACTTTCTCAAGCTCTGAATCATGCAAGACTTCCAAATGAGCAAAGGAAGGAGCAACATTCTGTCGAATCCGTCATGAGGTAGCGTCCACCTCATTCAGTGGGTCTTCTGATCCATTAGTGGCTGAACAATGGATCAGTACCACTGAAAAGATATTTTCAGTTCTTCAATGTTCTGGACATGATAAAGTCATCTTAGCAGTGTATCATTTGGAAGGTGATGCTGATCAATGGTGGAATCTTATTAAGAATACGAGGCAAAGGGATGAAATTGAGTCCATGGAATGGGACGAGTTCAAGAACTTATTTTTCAATAATTATTTCCCTCGTATTCTTCGAACAAAGATGGAGAAGGAGTTTCTTGAACTGAAGCAAAAGGATGATGAATCTGTTGGTACCTACGAAGAAAATTTAACAAGACTTGCAAGGTACGGTTCCAGAATTATTATCCAACCTGAGAATAAGATCGATCGATTCTTTAGTGGCTTAAAACCAAGTCTTCGAATGGGGTTAGCCATAAGGGACTTCAATAGCTACAAGGAAATCGTTCGATGTGCTCTCAATGTTGAGATGGATATTGGAGTAACCCATCAGTCATATGGGTTTGATAAGAAGAGGAAAATGGAATTCAAAGGAAAATCTAAAGAGCACACTGAAAAGAAGATGAGCTTTCCCTTATGCTCAATGTGTGGAAAGAAACATGGAGGAAATTATCTTAAGGGGACAAGCAAATGTTATAAGTGTGGAAAAGAAGGTCACCGGGCAATTGAGTGTCGAAATAATGGGAAGAAGATGTCTAATGATGCAAACAATGGAAGGGATACACAGAACGAACCTACTACACTTCAATTTTTCAAGTACAAGGAGATGGGGCATTATGCCAATCAATGCCCAAATCCATGGGTTGATGATGATGATCGACGTCAACAAACTCTTAAGGCCAAAGATAAAGGAATGTCACATGCAATTACTATCGGCGATGTGGAGTAAGACAACGAAGTGGTGAGAGGTACACTTACCATCCACTCTAAAGTGGTAAATGTTTTATTTGATTGTGGATCCACCCACAATTTTATTTCTGAAGAATTTTCTAAGGATATCACCGTATAACCTCAACAATTAGATGTTGAGTTGGCTGTGACAACTCCTAATGTCACAACAGTCGCATCAAAAGTTTACAGTTCTCCTCCAATTGATGTTTGTGGGAAAGTGCTTCTTTCAAATATTGTGATCCTTCCTATAGTGGAATTTGATGTGATTCGTGGAATGGATTGAATTTATTTATATGGAGCTCGTATCAATTTCTAAAGAAGGGAAGTCACATTTCATATTCCAGATCAATCTATGATCATTTATCGATGCAAGGATGAACATAACCTTCCAATGGAAATTTCTTCCATCTTATGGGTCTTGATTCCACTAAATGAAGGTTATTTATCCCAAATGGTTGGAGAGAAACTCATGATTAAGAATATTCCCATTGTACGAGAGTTTGACAATGTCTTTCCAGAGGAATTGTCGGGTCTTCCACCAAATCGTGAAGTTGAGTTTTCAATAGAACTCGTACCGGGTTCTTTGCCTATTTAAAAGAAACCTTATAGAATGGACCCAATTGAGTTGCAGGAATTGAAGAAGAAACTCTAAGAGAATCTTGATATGGGATTCATACGCCCTAGTGCATCACCTTGGGGAGCACCTGTTCTGTTTGTTAAGAAGAAATATGGATCAATGAGACTCTGCATTGATTATCGAGAACTTAACAAGATCACTATCAAGAACAAATATCCACTCCCACGCATTGATGACTTATTTGACCAACTATGGGGAGCTCAATACTATTCCAAGATTGATCTTCGTTCAGGGTATCATCAATTAAGGGTCCAAAGGGAGGATATACCAAAGACGGCTTTCCGTACAAGTTATGGACACTATGAATTTATAGTGATGCCATTTGGTCTTACTAATTCCCCTACTATCTTCATGGAACTGATGAATAGAGTCTTTAGAGACTATCTTGATCAATTTGAGGTAGTCTTTATAAATGATATTCTTTTCTATTAAAAGAGAAAGGAAGAACATGAAGATCACTTGATAATTATATTGAAGACCCTGAGAAAGGAGAAGCTTTATGACAAATTTACCAAGTGTGAATTTTGGCTTCAAAAAGGTGCATTTTTGGGTCCCATAATCTCAAAAGAGGGGATATCTATGGATCCAGCAAAAACAGAGGTTATAAAAAGATGGTCGAGACCAACAACAGTAACTGAGATCCGAAGTTTTCTTGGTTTGGCTGGATATTATCGACGGTTTGTGAAAGATTTTTCACGATTATCTAATCCAATCCCCATGTTGACTCAGAAAGGAGTTAAGTTTGTTTTTACGGAGGAATGTGAGGAGAATTTCAAGGAGTTGAAAAGAAGTTTATCGAGTGAACCCGTGCTCACACTTCCTTGTATTGGAGAAAGGTTTGTGATCTACAGTGATGTATCCAAGAGGGGATTGGGGTGTGTTCTTTTGAAAAATGATATGGTGATAGCTTATGCCTCCCGACAGTTGAAAATCCATGAGCAAAATTACCCAACTCATGATTTAGATTTAGCCGTGGTAATCTTTGCATTAAAGATTTGAAGGCATTATCTTTATGGAGAAAGGTGTGATATTTATTCTGATCATAAAAGTTTAAAGTATATTTTCACACAAATGGAGCTGAATATGCGCCAAAGAAGATGGTTGGAGCTGATTAAGTATTATGACTGCTCAATTCATTACCACCCTGGGAAATCAAACAAGGTGGCAGATGCATTAAGTCGATAAGACCATGCTAGCTTATCCATGATGAGGATCACAAAAGATCCAATATTTATGGATTTACAAAGGATGGATCATGGAGTTATAATGGAAGGGGAAAATTGTATCTTTCTCAATTGAATGTTCAACCATCTATACATGTTTAGATTAAAGAGGCGCAGAAAGAAGATGTAGAGTTAGAAAAGAAGGTGAGAAATATTCCCGAATTCAACCTTGATTGTGATGGGATAATAAAGTTCAAGAATTGGGTTTGTGTTCCTCCCATCCCAGAATTAAAGAAGGAACTGCTGGATGATGATCATAGTTCTTCATTATCTATTCATCCTGGAAGCACGAAGATGTATAGGGACCTAAAAGAGTACTTCTGGTGGGATGGCATGAAAAGAGATGTTGCTGAATATGTCTCTCGATTCTTGGTTTGTCAGCAAGTTAAAGCAGAGAGACAGAAGTCTAAGGGGATGTTATAACCATTACCCATACCAGAATGGAAATGGGAAAACATCACTATGGACTTTGTCACTGGACTTCCTAAAACATCCAAAGTCAATAATGCTATCTGGGTCATAGTTGATCGTCTTACAAAGTCTGCACACTTCATTCCTATTATAGAGGATTTATCTCTAGATCATCTTTCCAGGATATATGTAAAATAAGTGGTAAGATTGAATGGAGTACCACTTTCTATTATATCTGATCGGGATCCGAGGTTTACCTCAAAGTTCTGGCGAAGTCTTCAGTGTACTCTAGATACAGAGTTGAGTTTCAGCACTGCTTATCATCCTCAGACAGACGGTCAGTCTGAGAGGAAGATTCAAACTCTAGAAGATATGTTGAGAGCTTGCTCTATGTATTTCAAAGGTGGTTGGGATCAACACCTACATTTAGTGGAGTTTTCTTATAATAATATCTTTCACACCATTATTCATATGGATCCTTGTGAAGCTCTCTATGGAAAGAAATGCAGGACTCAAACTTGCTGGGATGAAGTTAGGGAAACAAAGCTATTAGGACCTGATCTTGTCGATGAGATGGCAGAAAAGGTCAGATTTATTCAACAACACATAAGAGCAGCTCAGAGTCGACAAAAAAGTTATGTCGATAACCGAAGAAAAGATCTATAGTTTGAAGTGGGTGAAAAAGTGTTCTTACGAATATCTCCCTGGAAGAGAGTAATGAGATTTGGAAAGAAGGGAAAGTTGAGCCCTAGATATATCGGTCCTTTTGAAATTCTGGATCGTGTTGGGAAGGTAGCTTACCGATTGGAGCTTCCACCGAATCTCTCCCAAGTTCATGATGTGTTCCATTAATCTCTCCTGAGAAAGTACATGCCTGATTCTTCACATGCACTCAGCTCAGAAGTTGTACCGCTGGAGCAATATCTTTCTTATGAAGAACAGTCAATAGAGATTCTGGATCGTAGTGAAAAAGTCCTACGGAACAATACTACTCGCTTGGTGAAAGTTTTATGGAGGAACTACCAATTAGAAGAAGCTATATGGGAGCTTGAGGATATGATGAGGGAGAGGTATCCTCATCTGTTTGTTAAAAAGTGATGAATTTTGAGGGCGAAATTCATTTTAAGGGGGGTAGAATGTAACACCCGAGACATTTATGAGAAATATTTTGTTTTTTATGTTATATAAATCCTCAAAGGAATCTTTCACTACACACAACAATAGCTTGGCTTGCTTTACACGCAATCACGACCTTCCTCGATAGCTTGCGTCGTACGCAATACCGAGTTTCACTAAATAACGATATACTATTAAAATATTATTAAAACTAGCCGTTATGAATAGTAATAACCAATTTTTGAAATTTTATAAATTTTATCTTTCAAAATGGACTTCATTTTTGGATTCGGAATATCGAAATTAGCTTAGGGTGAAATTTTGGTACTTTATGGATAACATTCATATTCTGATGAATAGTGAAAATTACTAAATTTTAATTTAAAACAACTTTTTTAATCGAAATAACTAATAGTGATAAATTTTTAATTTGAGTGGTTTTAAAGTATATTTATAATATATTTTTACCATTTAATACAATTTTGGTCATTGGATGTAATTTTACATTTAAACCAGACATAAACAAGTGTCAATCTTTTTATAGTTATTATCTCTTAAAAACACATTATTTGTTTTGACGACGAGAATTAATTTCTTTTAATGCAACTGATGTGTTTTGAATTTGGTAAAACATACAACATTTTTGAATTCATAATATCATATATAACTTAGGCGTAATTTTTGGTATTTTTCTGGAAACTTTCATTTTTTGATGAATAGTGAAACAACTAAGTGGTAGTTAAAAAGACTAAATTTTTCATAAAACTTAATTTTACCACTTTTGTGAGTGGAATTTCGAAAATCCGAGAGACACGGTTAATATCAAGGACTAAAATGTGTTTCAATGAAATGAAAATAATTTTTGGTGAATAGTAACTTTTTACTTTTTTTTACCACAGTTAAAAGTAAATAGAGTAATTAAGGGTAAAAATGATATTATTATTACCTTAAAACATGTCCTAATTCTATTGGATAAGTGTAATTCGACCAAAAACAACCTTAGGAATAAAATATGACCATTTAGGCCCACATGGATTAGATTAGGACACTTATTATTAATTTATTTAAAGAAGGGTTAAAATAGATAAAATCAACGTTTAATAACTAAATCATTTTTAATATAGGTTTATACAGAAGATAAATTCCACTAAAAATATTCATTAGAAAGATAGAAATATTGCCTACATAATTGTTTTTTATTTATATTTTTTAGACATTAAATAATTAAATTTATTTATGACACAATGATGATGCAGTAATTATCTTATTAATAAAATATTAACATAATTGATGTTATAAATACCCAAATAAATGTAATTTGAGACTTTTTATGAATTAAACTAATTTTATATCTTAATATTACATGTTATTATTGATTTAATTAACTTTTTTCGAATTCATCTTTCTGTTATGATTTTCACAAAAATCAATTACCAAATAGTGTGAAAATTGACATAAAATTGTTTTTAAAAAAATATTATATTATTAATTGTTATTTTATTCCTAAAAATATAAGGTTCGGCCAAATGACTCAGATAAGGTTATATATATTAATAATAAACAACTTGGGGTTTGTTTGTCTTGTTATAGTAAGTTTATTAACCTTATAGTGTAAGAAAACAAGAAGACACGGTAAAAGTTAAATTATTTAACTTAAAGTTAAATCTAAATGATAAGGTTAAAATAGAACCCTAAACTTGTCTAAATTCTATTTTATGAGAGGATTTCAACCCATCCCCACCTTAACTTCGAAATAAATCAATTTGGAGATATTAAAAATCAAATATGACTTTATAATAAAACAATATTTTTAGTTTTTCCAAAGGTGCCCCTCTCCTCTCTTATAAAAGGGCACCTCCTCCCTCTCCTCCTCACACCAATTTGAGCCTTCACGCTCGGCCAATACCTGACAATTTCACTTTCCCACTTCCCTAGAAACATCCTAGAGGTCCTGGTCTTCTTCAAAGACCAATTTTAGTGCCCTAAGAGGATGTCTCAAATAGGCGCTTCAAAGAAGAGGTAATGTCTGTTACCGATTCTTTCAACTTTATTTCTTCTTCCACTTCTTCTTATATAGTTGTTTCATTATGAATTAATAACATCAGTATCACTAATATACTGATATGTTATTATAAGTATGAAACAACCCTATTTCACCATCTATCCATCCTACGGAAAACGAAATCACCACGCGTGCGTACGTATGGAATATCGTCTCCACGCCGTAGTGTAATCTATTTTCCATCACCACCTTACTTGGATGGGTATAATGGTGAAAATAAATAACTATATATGATTATTTTAAAGTGTTATTGATTCTGAAATAGTATACATACACTCTAATACAATTCCATGATCATGGGAACGATATCATCGCTCGTGCGTACGTACGGAATACCGTCTCCACAATGTGATGCGATTCATTCTACATGATCTTCATTGCATAATGATTATATAAATGAATTGAATGAATAAATATGATATATAGTACACTAATGCCATTATGGAAATGAGGTATTTATAACCTAAAGATAAGAATAAGAATTTATTCGACAAAACAGGCATAAGAACAAAAAGTAATAAACACCTGAATAACAAGTAGCAATAAAATATTACTAATAAGAAGATAAGAATATAATCATATATGATATCATAAAAATAATTATGATTATAGAATAAGTCAATAACATTATTTGTATCATTATACAAGAGGTTCAGACACTTACAAAGCAAATCGGACCTAAGGTAAGGGAAAATATCACAATCTCATTTTTATCCAAGATTGTTTATACTTTGGTATTTACTGGGGTGTATTTTATCATCCACATACATGTTACCTCAATATGTAATATTGTTTACATCCACCTAAAATTGTTTGAATCCAATTTTACCCTTCGGTGAGTTTTTAGTAAAGGATATGAAAGGAATCTTTTTTCGTTTTTCGTACGAAGTACTTTTTGACTTTCTGACAAAAGTACGAGAAGAATGTTTTTTTTAACTTATACGGCATGAATGGATTTTTAAAACATTATTTCCAAGAAGATTCTTTTACAAGTTTTCAATCTTATTTTTAATCAACTTCTTTTAGTTTAAAATTGTATGACATGTTAAGAAAGGAAAAATGTTTTTGAAGTAGAAAGGATATTTTCCTCAAGAATGGAGTTCAAGTGTTTTATCAAAATTATTTTCCATCTAAGATAATATAGGGTTTTGTTTATATCCCTATTATTACATTGATTTGATTATGTTGTGATGGAATTTTTTTTATGAATTCCTTTTTCTTATATGAATTGTTTTATGATGTCACGATGTTTAAGAATCCCATTTTTATTACATGGGTTATGCAATGATGTATGATTTTTTTGATTTTGTGCCACACATAAGAATGGTTTCATTATGAGATGGGTGGGACCTATATATCCCTAAAATGCATTGGTTAAAGATTTTATATCTCATGAGATAGACATGGCTGGAACAGAAGGTTAAACCGGTTCAGTGAAACAAGACTGAAACGAGGAGTGAACTCGGTTCAGAAATAGACTTTGTCCGCTAAGATAGTCTTGGATAAATGTCTTGACTACTAAGAAATGATTCTCTATGATTATGTGTGTATGCCACAAAGTTTCATGTTTAAGTTATGATTATTGGGATTACATTTCACTACCATGATTTATCCCATGTTATGAAATTATGATCTCTTTTGCAGGGTAATATTTTCAAATTGTTATGTTCTTATGAATTTGATGTAATTGATATTTCTTTTGTTTACCCTTACTGAGCATTTGAGCTCACCCTTTTTGTATGTTTTCTTTCCAAAAGTCAGGAAGAAGGGTATTAAGTAAGATATTCCAAAAAGGGACTATAGATATGATGAAATAAATGGGAGACAGTGTAGATGTTTTATAAACCAGTTGTTTATGTTTCCCAGTTTCTAAAGACACTATACCTATGCGGTCCTTTCATGATTTTGTTATATGTTGTAATAAGTATGCTTCAATTTTGAAGTATTAACCATGTATGTAAAGTATGGGTCACTATAATTATAGTTGTCATCAGAGAAACAATCTAGATAACTTTGAAGAATATATGTGGTCTAGGTGGTAGATTATAGAATTTTAGGTTTTTTAGTTTTTCTTCATTCAAAATTTTTCTTTTAGTCTGACTAACGAATTACGATAGCGCAATTATTTTAAGGGGGGAAGAGTGTAACACCCTAAGAAATTCAAATTGCACTTTTATTTTAATAAATTATTTATATTGAAATATTTTTAATTAAAACTTTTATAAAACTAAATTATACCGTGTAATCAAAATATGTTTTTATTCAATCTTATAAAATATTATTTTTCAAGAAATATTATTTTCTTTAATAAATGTGTGTTTTAAATAAGTTAAAATATATTCTTTATTTTAATTTATGTTTTAGATTTTAATGTTTTCAATATATTATTAATTTGAAAGAAAAAAATTTCCATTTAAAATTATAAACAAATACTGTTTTTTTAAATGTGGTAATAATTTATTTAAAAGAGTACATTAATATAAATATATTTAGTTGATTATTTTTGTAAAATAAAAATATCTGAATAAATAAAATTGTTTAAAAATTAAATTGATTACATTTCTCACATATATAAAGAAATGTATATATGTATATATATTAATATTTATGATAATAATTATAATTTAAAGTTTACCATTATTTTGAAATAAATAAAATATGATAATTATAATTTGTTTTAATATTTCAATGATAATAATAAAGAATAATAATTAAGAGTAAAACATATTTTTAGAAATTTATTTTTTTATTGTTAACATAATATATTTTGAAAATACAAAAAAAATATGTTGTGTTTTTATTTTATGAAATTTATAAATTAAATATATATATATATATATTTTATTAAACAATGCATGTTATATATGTGTTTATAAAAATGTAATTTGATTTATTTATAAAAAGGAAAATTATATATATATATATTCAAAAAAATAAAAAATTTAAAAAATAATTACTTTTAAGAAAACATTAAACTAATAAAATATTAAATAATATATTATTTTAATAATTTATTAACTTGTCAAGAAAAGTGAAAATAGGGAGTTAACGAAAAAAGAGTGAAAATTATAAGAAAAAAAGGAGATGTGACACGTAAGAGAGAGACACATGAGAGAATAAACCAGAAGAAAAAAAAATGAAATGAAAAAAAGGAGAAAGTGTGGGATGTAGAAAAAAAAAGATATAAAATGTAGAAGACTCACACCTAAATAAAGGATACCTCATTATTGATATTTTCTAACACCTATATAACCTATGAAATAATAATGTAAAATATACATGTGTAATGTAACGATAATGAAATATATAAAATAAATGAATTGAACTAACTAGTTTCATTTTAGGCTTCTTTTGTAAGCCTCGAATTAGTATATATATATATGTATGTATGTATGTATGTAAATAAAATTCTATACACCCTGAATAACCCACACTATCATATGCACCCTTCCAAATTGTTTTTGGTGTGTTCGAGCCTCGATTAAAAGGCATGATGGTTCATTTCTATGAGGTAAGGGTTTAATTTATTTTTATTAGTTTATGTTTAATTAATTAATTATATATATATATATATGTGTCACGACCCATCCTCGGGGCCCGTGTCGTGACTACCCCAAGCCCGCCTTCTATAGGCCAGGGGCTGGCGACTAGCACCAAGGCGTAAATCCCAACAAAAAGGGAAGACATTGCCTTTGAAAAGTAAACAAGCACCACAGAGTAAGCAAGCGGAAAATTAAACACTAAGTAAAAACTGTACAAGCTGTGATGAAAGTAAAAGGGGCCTGAAATACAAGCCCAACTGTAAAGTAAAACTGAAAGGAAAAACAACAACTGAAAGGAAAAGCCGCAGCGTCGAGCCGTCCTTTGGAAGTCCCACCTGAAGGGTGGGTACTAATAGCCTCCACTGCTCCTCGGTCCACCTGACCGCTCCGAGTACGTCCCGCCCAGTGGTCCACCTCCAGGTACCGTCCTGCTCCACACGCCTCCACCACGATCAGCGCTGTCCGTCGTCTGCAACCAACACAACGTAGTGCGGGCAAAGCCCGTGCAGGGGTGAGTATAAGCTACTCAGTAGGGACCCCGAGACCCCCGAAGGTCTCCCGAAATCCACAAAGGATATTCCATAAAGGAAAGAAACAATCACGAAGTAACATCTGACACGGCTTAGGTATATGCCCATACATATACCCAAGTCATCAATTCCCGTTCGGCTCCAACGTCCGAGCCCAAGCACAACCCAGTCCACACAGGAAAGCAAAACATATATCCACACAGGATAGCTCAACACAATCCACATAGGAGAGTAAACAGTAAATCCACACAGGATAGCTCAACACCATCCACAAAGGAGAGTAAACAGTAAATCCACACAGGATAGGTCAACACAATCCACAAAGGAGAGTAAACAGTAAATCCACACAGGATAGCTCAACACAATCCACAAAGGAGAGTAACACAAGATTCAGCTCACACAGGTATACTTCTTCGGATGACGATGAAGATGATCACTGATCCATCTAAGTCGTCAGACCCACGAAGGATCGATAGGTAACTAACCCCCGCAATAACCCACACAGGATCGGGCCCACACAGGACCTGTAGGCGCTGGCTCACACAGAACCGCTGAGCGCGGACCCACACAGGATCGGACCCACACAGGATCGGGCCCACACAGGACTGGGCCCACACAGGACCTGTAGCACTGATCCACGTAGGATCGCTGAGTGCAGTAGTCGTCGTAGTCCACTGAGGATCTCTGCACAGTCATCGCCGCAGTCCACTGAGGATCTATGCACGGTCGTCGTCGGAGTCCACTGAGGATCTTTGCACAGTCGTCGCCGCAGTCCACTGAGGATCTCTGCACGGTCTTCGCTGTCGAAGAAGCAGTCGCAGCCAGCTCTAGGGTTCTCACACACAACAAGCTCGTTCGGGAGGGTCCGCTACACGAGCCGAGAGGCCGATACATCAACTGACACAAAGTCCGAAGTTTATGTATCCAAAAGTTCTGTATCGTCAACAGGAACTCAACGTCGCAAACGGCGTGTCAATCGGACGCCCGGTCTGAGAGTTATTGGCTTTTTCGTCCCAGGGGCCCGGTTGGTTTTTAAGGCAAAACCAACCCAACCGTACTCCACCTGTGCCCAAACCTCGGGCGGAGTATGCCAAAAGATCCATCTCACAAAGAGGAACTCAACAAAGCTGACGGCACGTCAATCGGACGTCTGTGGCTCAAGATATGAGCGTTTCCGCTCCGAAGGCCCGGTTGGTTTCGTGTACGAACCAACCTGGCCGAACTGAAAGTATTCCGAAACCTTGAGTGCGATATACCGAAACGACCGTCTCGATCTAAGGATTGCATTTCCGCTGACGGCGAGTCATTTGGAGGCCCATAGCTCATGTTACGAGCGTTTGAACAAAACCGTCCGAAGACGGGGGGTACGGGCCCGGGCCGACCCGGCCCGACCCCCCCCCCCCCCGGGGATTCGGCCGAACCGGGTCAACCCGAACCAGGTCGACCCGACCCGGTCCGACCCAGTCCGGTCCGGCCAGGGCGCGGCCCGGCCGGTCGGTCCGGCCTGGTCCGGTTCGGCCGAGCGGTCGAACGGCCTGGCGCCGGGGGGCGCTGCCCCCGTGGCCTGGTGGTGCCGCGGCCCCCCGCGTGGGGCCGCACTGAGTCGAGGACGTGGCTTCAGCCGCGTCCGAGGGCACCGGACCCGCGCGGCCGCGGGTCCGCGGGTGCCGCCACCGCTGTGGCTTCAGCCGCGGTGGCCTGTTTGGCGGCGCGTCGGCGACCCGCACCGCCGGCGAGTTCTGCGGGCCACCGGGATCGCTCCGGTGGTCCGATTTTGTTCCCGTCTGCGCCGCTACTCCTCCCGGGACTCGTTCTTCACTGCGGGATCATCAAACTTCCGTTGCGGCACGTTCCATCGTCGCACGTCAAATCCGCAGAAAATGAAGAACGGCGGAGGGTCGTCGGGTCGTGTTCGTTTGGCCCGCACCCTCCGCATTAGAGGTAACCAAACGGGAGAATTTTGTTCAACACATGAACCGACAATTTTAATAAAATAAAATTGTTCATTTGAAACCGGTTCTTTAATTTTTAAAGAACGTTCACGGGAATATAAAGAGGGGTATTCCAAAATATAAAATCCCTACCTCGTTGGTCGCCGCGCGTGAGCGTTCTTCACGGAAATGCTCGTCGCAGAAGGTGGAGATCTTCGCGTCGTCGCGGGTAGGCGTCGCATTGTCTCGAAATCCGGCGTTGAGTTGGTGAGATCAACGGACCAAGAACAACAGATTTAAATTATAAATAATCAAATCTGTGTTTCGTTTAAAACCAAAAAGAATCTTTAGAGGAAACCCGAAATCACTCACCTCAAACGGTCGGTGATCGGAGATCGGGGCGGGGAAGAACGTCTCGGACGGGAGCATCGTCGATTTTCGGGTTCGGCGTTCTTCGCGTTCTTTGCGTTCTTCGCGTTCTTCGCAAAGGAGAAGAAGATACAAGGGTCCTCTCAAATCCTTTCAACGTGCAAATAACCAGAGGTCGTGCGTTGGCCTTACTTTATTATTACGCCAATGAATTTGAAAACTGGTTAAGAAACGATTGAATTAATTCGTTGAATTAATTCGACGAAAGAAACTGCCCATTTAATTCACGAAATAAACCACCCAATTAAATGGTCTGTTAAGATTTTAAGAAACGCATCAGTTGACTTTCATTAAGATGGGTTTTCGCGGGTGCGTTTCTTAGCGGAAAGAAACGGCGGGGCTCGTGCGGGCCCCACCTCACAAATATCCTACCAAGGGGGTAGGATATTTCTGGATAGCATCCTATCCGGTTTAACTCAGTTCAAGCCGCCTTTAAGTGGCTTTAAGTGGCTTCCAAGTGTCTTAAGTGAAATAAAATAATGTTGTCGCAAAATTATTATTTTTCTTAACTTTAAGCCCAAAAATTAAAAACCACACCCGAGCAAACGCAACTCCGGAAGAGGCGTTTCTAAGAGAATACCGGCGCTGCGATTTCATCGGAGCCCTCACAATTCGATTCCGGGCACCGGTTCAAAAGTTAGAAAAACCCGCTCATCCGTTCACTGAACGTACCCGAGCCAAAACTTCGGAAAATGATTCTGGGAAGACCGGGCCTCAGAATCAGGTGCCGTCAGAGACTGCGCTCTTGAAAAATTCCAAAGAAAATTAAGGAAAAAATTTCCTTGAAATTTACGGGTCTTTACATTACTCCCACCTCAGGACTCTACGTCCCCGTAAAGTTACATCAAAAACTAGGGAAACAAATGTGGGTACTGAGCACGCATCTGAGCCTCCCGCTCCTAAGTTCTCTCCTAGAGGTTCCCGTGCTGCCATCTGATGCACACAAGAGGAATCGATCGCCCATGTAGGACCCGCTCCTGTCGATCCTCTATCTCAACTGGGACCTCCGCAAAAGTCACCCATTCATCCACATCTAGCTCCCCATAGTCAATGATGTGCATCGGGTCGTGCACGTATCTCCTCAGCTGGGATACGGGGAAGACGTCGTGCACCCGGTGCAACTGAGGTGGCAGAGCCAGGCGATAAGCCACCTCGCCAATCCTGCTGAGGACCTGGAAAGGCCCGATGAAGTGTGGAGACAACTTTCCGCCTCGGCCAAATCTCCGCAACCCACGTTGAGGTGAGACCCGCAAGAAGATGTGGTCGCCATCCTCGAACTCTAGTGGCCTCCGCCTCCTGTCAGCATATGACTTCTGCTGGCTCTGTGCTGTCCTCATCCGTTCCTGGATGACCTGGACCTTCTTTGTCGTGGCCCGGACCATCTCTTGTCCCACAAGTGCTGACTCTCCAGGGTCTGTCCAGCACAAAGGAGATCTGCAAGGCCTGCCGTACAATGCCTCGTATGGTGCCATCCCGATGGTGGAGTGATAACTGTTGTTGTACGCGAACTCCACCAAGGGTAGGTGGTCCTTCCCAGCTGCGACCAAAGTCAAGGACACATGCATGGAGAATGTCCTCGAGATTATGAATGGTCATCTCCGTCTGACCATCCGTCTGAGGGTGAAAGGCGGTGCTCAGACGTAGCCGCGTCCCGAACGCCTGTTGGAACCTCTTCCAAAGCCGGGAAGTAAAGCGAGCATCCCGATCGGAGACGATAGTCGATGGAACACTGTGAAGCCGTACAATCTCCTGAACGTAGAGACGCCCCAAGCTCTCCACTGAGCCCTGCTCTCGGATGGGTAAGAAGTGTGCCGACTTGGTGAGTCGGTCAACAATCACCCAAATGGAGTCGTGACATCTGGAAGTGCGTAGAAGTCTAGTCACGAAGTCCATAGATATGTCATCCCACTTCCACTCCAGGACCTCCAAGGGCTGTACCAAGCCTGCTGGTACCTGGTACTCTGCCTTCACCTGCTGGCAGGTGAGGCACCGCGAAACGAACTCTGCCACAACCTTCTTTATGCCCGGCCACCAGTGATGACGTCTGAGATCCTGGTACATCTTCGCTACTCCAGGATGTACCGCCAAAGGAGAAGTGTGGAACTCTCTCAGCACCTCCTCTCGCAACCTCAAGATAGGTGTGCTGGTCAACCTCTGCCTCAGCTTCTGGAAGCTCTGCTGACATCTGTCTAACCACACGAAGGGTTTCCCCTTCTTCGTCGACGCTGAGAGTGGTGCCGCAACTCTGGAGAAGTCCGGCACAAATCTCCGATAGTATCCGACTAGTCCCAAGAAACTCCGCACCTCTTTCACGTTCTTGGGTGGCTCCCAAGCTAGCACCGCCTCGATCTTCACGGGATCCACTGCAACTCCCGCCTCAGAAATGATGTGCCCCAAGAAGTGGACCTCACGTAACCAGAACTGGCACTTCGAGAGCTTTCCATAAAGCTGGTGCTCTCGGAGTGTGTCTATTACAACACGCAAGTGGTAGGCGTGCTCCTCCTCCGTGGTTGAGTACACCAAGATGTCATCGATGAAGACTAAGACAAATCGATCGAGGTATGGCTGGAAGATCCTGTTCATGAGGCTCATGAACACTGCTGGAGCATTGGTCCCACCGAAAGGCATAACCAAGAACTCATAGTGGCCATACCGACATCTGAAGGCCGTCTTCTGCACATCCTCGTCTCGAACTCTGAGCTGATGATAGCCTGACCTGAGGTCTATCTTTGAGAACCACCGTGCTCCCTTGAGCTGATCGAAGAGGTCATCAATCCTGGGTAGCGGATACTTGTTCCTCACTGTCACCTGGTTCAGGCGACGATAATCGACACACAGTCGCAAGCTCCCGTCCGCCTTCTTGGCGAACAATATCGGGGAAGCCCAGGGTGAAACACTGGGTCGGATGAACCCCTTGCCCTGCAAGTCCTCCAACTGTACCCGCAGCTCTCGAAGCTCAGCGGGGGCCATCCGATATGCTGGAGTGGATATCGGGGCCGTCCCGGGGTACATGTCAATATTAAAGTCTACCTCTCTGTGAGGAGGTAGCCCTGGAACGTCGTCGGGGAAGACGTCCGCATACTGATCCACCACTGCAGGAAAACTAGGACTCCGCACATCAACTGCTCCAAGGATGAGGCTAGCCAACTGATGAGTGATGGGCTGACCTCTCCTCTGCGTGAGTCCATCCTGTGCTGCTAAGGCTCCCTTCTCGCCGGTGAAGGTGAACCTGCTCCCGTCGGTGCGCACACATCGCACCTTGCGCCTAATGCAGTCAATCTGAGCATGGACCGTAGATAACCAATCCATGCCCAAGATGACGTCGTAAGGCCTCGACGCCGCTACAAGAAGATCCCAGCCGAAGCTCTCGCCTCCTAGAGTAAGCTCGCACTGCCGGCACCAGTGCGTAATCGTCGAGTCTGCTCCCGTAGGAGTCTCTAGCCGTAAGGATCGAGCCAACGGCTCTGTCGGAATCTCTGAGCTCTGAACAAGGGCAGTGGCTATGAAAGAGTGACTCGCTCCTGTGTCTATCAGAACTGCAGCAAGGGTGGAATAGACACAGATCATACCTCGAATCATCTCTGGCGCGCCGTGGGCGTAGGCCTCTGCTGCCTGGAGCTGCGCCTGTCTCTGCCCGCTAGCTCCCTGTGGTCGGGGCAGGCCTCCTGGTGGTGGTGGTGGCAGAGCCTCAAAGCGTCGCCCACCACCTGCTGCTCGGCCAGCTCCTCTGCCTCGTCCGACTCCTCCCTGCGGACCGCCACGGTCGACCCTCTGCCTCTGCCTGGGTGGCCCCTCCACTGTCTTCTGCCCCTCGGTACGGCGGGTTGGGCAGTCATGAGCCATGTGGCCCTGCCCGCCGCACTCGTAGCACTGCCTGCCTCTCGGAAGACTGGCTCCGCGCTGAGTGCCCTGCACTGCTGAGCCAGTGTCCCGAGGTCGTCTGCCGGAAGGTCTGGTCCGCCTGGAACCCTGAGTCATCCGTCGGCTACCTGCTGCCGAAGACTCCGCTATCTGCCGCCCTGCGGTAGGTCTCGCTGTGGACTCAGCCAAGAAGCTCTCGATCAGGAGGGCTCGCTCCAGTACTCTTGCCTGGGTCGGGATGCTGAGGGAGATCAGTGATGCCCTGATCTCGTGTCTCAATCCCTGCTCGAAGGTCCGGGCCCGGAAGAAGGGCTCCCGTACCATGTCTGTCGAGTAGCGAGAAAGGTCGGTGAACCTCGCCGCATACTGGGCGACCGTCAAGCTGCCCTGCCGCAGCTGAAGAAGCTGCTAGATGCGCACTGCACGGAGGGTGGCCAGGACGAACTCTGAGCGGAAGAGGCTCTCGAAGTCCGTGCAGATGAGGGTGGCCTCATCGTGTACCTGGAGCATCAGGCTCCACCATCGCCCTGCTGCTGCGTGCAGTAGGCTCGCCGCGAGGATCACCATGAGGTCTGCTGGTGTCCTCACTAGCCTGAAAACTCGGACGACCGCCTCCAGCCAGTCCTTGGATGCCTGGGGGTACGACTCCCCACGGAACCTGGGTGGTCGCTGGCGCTGGAACTCGTGCAGAGCTCCGAGGCGTCGTGCGTCGTCAGCTGCCAGTGCTGGAAGCATCGGGGGCTCGGTGGGTAAAGGTACCGCCGGTGCCTTTGCTGTCAACGGGCCCTGTACTGAGGCCTCGTCGCTCGACGGGCTGTCGTCGCGCTCTACTCTAGGAACCCTAGCTGGCTGCTGTCGTCGTGCCATCCTGAAAAGGAAACAAGTATGCCATGGTGAGAATAGTATACCTGGTGAGCTGACACAAGTAATCACAGAGAAAACTTGAAACACACATGCAATTAATGTTTTCGTGCATTAAGTCAAAAATCAGAAGTCATGGTCCTGGTGTATGGATATGTCGGCCGCCGCACCATCACTGGAATCCCTGGACTAATAACCACACTTAATACGCTAAACACTATTGCTTCACATAGAAGAAAGATCAGAGCCTGCGGTAGAACCGACCACCTCTGATACCAATTTGTCACGACCCGTCCTCAGGGCCTGTGCCGTGACTACCCCAAGCCCGCCTTCCATAGGCCAGGGGCTGGCGACTAGCACCAAGGCGTAAATCCCAACAAAATGGGAAGACATTGCCTTTGAAAAGTAAACAAGCACCACAGAGTAAGCAAGCGGAAAAGTAAACACTAAGTAAAAACTGTACAAGCTGTGCTGAAAGTAAAATGAGCTGGAAATACAAGCCCAACTGTAAAGTAAAATTGAAAGGAAAACAACAACTGAAAGGAAATGACGCAGCGTCGAGCCGTCCTCTAGAAGTCCCACCTGAAGGGTGGGTACAGATAGCCTCCACTGCTCCTCGGTCCACCTGACCGCTCCGAGTACGTCCCGCCCAGTGGTCCACCTCCAGGTACCGTCCTGCTCCACACGCCTCCACCACAATCAGCGCTGTCCGTTGTCTGCAACCAACACAACGTAGTGAGGGAAAAGCCCGTGCAGGGGTGAGTATAAGCTACTCAGTAGGGACCCCGAGACCCCCGAAGGTCTCCCGAAATCCACAAAAGATATTCCACAAAGGAAAGATACAATCACGAAGTAACATATGAAATGGCTTAGGTATATTCCCATACATATACACAAGTCATAAATTCCCGTTCGGCTCCAACGTCTGAGCCCAAGCACAACCCAGTCCACACAGGAAAGCAAAACGTATACCCACACAGGATAGCTCAACATAATCCACATAGGAGAGTAAACAGTAAATCCACACAGGATAGCTCAACACAATCCACAAAAGAGAGTAAACAGTAAATACACACAGGATAGCTCAACACAATCCACAAAGGAGAGTAAACAGTAAATCCACACAGGATAGCTCAACACAATCCACAAAGGAGAGTAACACAAGATTCAGCTCACACAGGTATACTTCTTCGGATGACGATAAAGACGATCACTGATCCATGTAAGTCGTCGGACCCACGAAGGATCGATAGGTAACTAACCCCCGCAATGACCCACACAGGATCGGGCCCACACAGGACCCATAGGCGCTGGCTGACACAGAACCACTGAGCGCGGACCCACACAGGATCGGACCCACACAGGATCGGGCCCACACAGGACCGAGCCCACACAGGACCTGTAGCACTGATCCACGTAGGATCGATGAGTGCAGTAGTCGTCGCAGTCCACTGAGGATCTCTGCACAGTCATCGCCGCAGTCCACTGAGGATCTCTGCACGGTCGTCGTCGGAGTCCACTGAGGATCTCTGCACAGTCGTCGCCGCAGTCCACTGAGGATCTCTGCACGGTCTTCGCTGTCGAAGAAGCAGTCGCAGCCAGCTCTAGGGTTCTCGCACATAGCAAGCTTGTTCGGGAGGGTCCGCTACACGAGCCGAGAGGCCGATACATCAACTGACACAAAGTCCGAAGTTGATGTATCCAAAAGTTCTGTATCGTCAACAGGAACTCAATGTCGCAAACGGCGTGTCAATCGGACGCCCGGTCTGAGAGTTATTGGCTTTTTCGTCCCAGGGGCCCGGTTGGTTTTTAAGGCAAAACCAACCCAACCGTACCCCACCTGTGCCCAAACCTCGGGCGGAGTATGCCAAAAGATCCGTCTCACAAAGAGGAACTCAACAAAGCTGACGGCACGTCAATCGGACGTCTGTGGGTCAAGATATGAGCGTTTCCGCTCCGAAGGCCCGGTTGGTTTCGTGTACGAACCAACCTGGACGAACTCAAAGTATTCCGAAACCTTGAGTGCGATATACCGAAACGACCGTCTCGATCCAAGGATCGCATTTCCGCTGACGACGAGTCGTTTGGAGGCCCGTAGATCATGTTATGGGCGTTTGAACGAAACTGTCCGAAGACGGGGGGTACGGGCCCGGGCTGACCCGGCCCGACCCCCCCGGGGATTCATCCGAACCGGGTCGACCCGAACCGGTCCGACCTGGTCCGGTCCGGCCAGGGCGCGGCCCGGCCGGTCGGACCGGCCTGGTCAGGTTCGGCCGAGTGGCCGAACGGCCTGGCGCCGCGGGGCGCTGCCCCCGCGGCCTGGTGGTGCGGCGGCCCCCCGTGTGGGGCCGCGCTGAGTCGAGGACGCGGCTTCAGCCGCGTCCGAGGGCACCGGACCCGCGCGGCCGCGGGTGCCACCGCCGCCGCGGCTTCAGCCGCGGCGGCCTGTTCAGCGGCGTGCCGGGGCACCGCCGCGCCGGTGACCCGCGCCGCCGGCGAGTTCTGCGGGCCACCGGGATCGCTCCGGTGGTCCGATTTTGTTCCCGTCTGCGCCGCTGCTCCTCCTGGGACTCGTTCTTCACTGCGGGATCATCAAACTTCCGTTGCGGCACGTTTCATCATCGCTCGTCAAATCCGCACAAAATGAAGAACGACGGAGGGTCGTCGGGCCGTGTTCGTTTGGCCCGCACCCTCCGCGTTAGAGGTAACCAAACGGGAGAATTTTGTTCAACACATGAACCGACAATTTTAATAAAATAAAATTGTTCATTTGAAACCGGTTCTTTAATTTTTAAAGAACGTTCATGGGAATATAAAGAGGGGTATTCCAAAATATAAAATCCCTACCTCGTTGGTCGTTGCACGTGAGCATTCTTCACGGAAATGCTCGTCGCGGAATGTGGAGATCGCCGCGTCATCGCGGGAAGGCGTCGCGTCGTCGCGGAATCCGGCGTTGAGTCGGCGAGCTCAACGGACCAAGAACAACAGATTTAAATTATAAATAATCAAATCTGTGTTTCGTTTAAAACCAAAAAGAATCTTTAGAGGAAACCCGAAATCACTCACCTCAAACGGTCGGTGATCGGAGATCGGGGCGGGGAAGAACGTCTCGGACGGGAGCGTCGTCGATTTCTGGGTTCGGCGTTCTAAGCATTCTTCGCGTTCTTCGCAAGGGAGAAGAAGATACAAGGGTCCTCTCAAATCCTTTCAACGCACAAATAACCAGAGGTTGTGCGTTGGCCTTACATTATTATTACGCCAATGAATTTGAAAACTGGTTAAGAAACGATTGAATTAATTCGTTGAATTAATTCGATGAAAGAATCTGCCCATTTAATTGACAAAATAAACCACCCAATTAAATGGTCTGTTAAGATTTTAAGAAACGCGTCAGTTGACTTTCATTAAGACGGGTTTTCGCGGGTGCGTTTCTTAGCGGAAAGAAACGGCGGGGCTCGTGCGGGCCCCACCTCACAAATATCCTTCCAAGGGGGTAGGATATTTCTGGATAGCATCCTATCCATTTTAACTCAGTTCAATCTGCCTTTAAGTGGCTTCAAGTGGCTTCCAAGTGGATTAAGTGAAATAAAATAAAGTTGTTGCAAAATTATTTTATTTCTTAACTTTAAGCCCGAAAATTAAAAACGACACCCGAGCAAACACAACTCCGGAAGAGGCGTTTCTAAGCGAATACCGGCGCTGCGATTTCATCAGAGCCCTCAGAATTCGATTTCGGGCACCGGTTCAAAAGTTAGAGAAACCCGCTCATCCGTTCACTGAACGTACCCGAGCCAAAACTTCGGAAAATGATTCTGGGCACACCGGGCCTCGGAATCAGGTACCGTCAGAGACTGCGCTCTTGAAAAATTCCAAAGAAAATTAAGAAAAAAATTTCCTTGAAATTTACAGGTCTTTACAATATGATTATCTATATATGTATTTATTTTAGGAATTTATGTAAGGGTTCAATTTTAATCTATCAATTTATATTGGTTCTGAAAATATATCTATGTGTAGGTGTGTGTGTGTGTGTGTATTTAAATCCAAATATCTAATTTTTTAACTTAAGGGATTTATTCTTAATTTTAAGGGTTTAATTTTAAATTAAATTTACCAATCTTTTTTTAATTTACAATGATATATATAAATATATATGTATATAAATATATATTTTATGAATTTATTATGTAAGGGGGTTGTTATTTTTATTTATCCAATTATGTATATGGATTTTTAAGGGATTTATTTTTATATCAATCTATTAATTTTTCTTTATAAAATGTACTATATATATATATTGTTGAGTAATAATAATTTAAATAAATAATCTATGATTTAAAATGAGTTATTTTATTTTTATTTATTTTAAATTATTTTCATTTGTATGTAAAATCTCCATGGGAGTATATATAGTTTTATGGTTGTCATTTTATGTGTTTCTTTTAATTGAAAATAAAAATTCATATCAATCTATGTTCTATTTATAAGTGAAAGCTCTTACTTCATTTGTAAAAAATGAACCTGCACATCTATTCAAGTAATTCATGATTTATATATGGAAATTATCTAATCAATATTCCATGAATTTTAATCATGTTCTTAATTTATCTTATTATGCATCTTTATTTTGAACTTTTATATATGGAAAACTATTTTTAAGAAAGGGATTTTCCTAAAAATACCCTTCTCCCCCCACTATAAATACAAAACCCACACCAACCCTTCTCCTCACATCTTCAAAGATTTAAGACTCATTAAAATTTTACCAAATCTTATTTAAACTCCCCTACTCAACTTCCAGGATCTTTTGGTCTCATAAAAATACAAAAAATGTTTCCCTATGGGGTTCTAAAAGAGGAGAAAATCAAGAGGTAAAAACTTATTTCTTTTTCTTTTAATTTATTTTTAATTTCATTATTTTCTTATTTACTTCTCACCTCTCGTTATAAAAATATAATAAAACTCCATTGACTTACATATAATGGAATTTTATTATGCTCCTGGAATAATCAATCATCAATCCCTTTCTCCTCTCCCTTTAATTCTAAAAAAGGAAATATTGTTCGTGGGGTGTTATTTCATCACCTTCAAGGATGAAAAGTTTTCATTCACCATATTTAAGGTTGTTTATGAAACCATTTAAATGGTTGAAAAAGATTAAAAATGTATATTCAAACCCTTTTTATTTTTTGGAAGTAACATATTTACATTATACTAAATAATAAATCAAAACGAGTTCATTGTGATCTAAAATCACTTAAATTAATCTAAACGAATATCATTAACATGTTATCTAATGATTCATCATCATATTAGGGAACAAAAAAATAAATAAAAATAATTAAACTTATTCATGTTACTTAATAAAATATAATTCCAATTCTAGATAATTATACCCATTTTACATGAACTCAATTACTTATAAACAAGAAAACCGATCATGAAACCCAAGAAAATGAATGCTCCAAAACGATGAAATGAAACTCTATAACTCATAAATAAGGACATAAATGAACTAAATAAAACTATAATAAATAAAATAAATATAGATATGGTATTGAATTAATTAATTGATTTATTGAATTTGATTATCCAAGATATTAAGGTCAACTACAAAACACATTCGGACATAAGGTAAGGGGTTCTACCTGAACCATCATTTTTTTCTTCAGGTTATTCACTCACTATCTTTACCCCAATGTAATTCTTATTTATTTTGGTGTAATTACTATATATTGTGTGTATATGTTCCAAACTCATATATCTAGATCATTTAATCATTATTTTATGGGGAAATAAATGTTTTACATGGTTCCCATCACAATTTTTCCATATAACAAAACCCAGTTAAAAGGAACTTCCAGATTTATTACCTATTTTCAAGACCATCCATAATATATTTTAAGAATCCATTATTTTTCATAATTAAACATGTTTTTTATGAAAAAAAATATTTTTTTTTATTTTTGGTTTTATTCAAAAAATTATGACAAATACAACTGATTTTTCCAAATGAACTCTTCTTTTCAAAGTAAAAGTGGTATTTGTCTTAAGAATTTCATGACGATTTTCTTAGAGTTTTTTCATTAATTTCAACACATATGTTGAATTTTGTGATTTATTGAAATTTATCTCTTATTTTTATCATCTACTGTATTATATTATGTGTTTTATGATTAGTGTGATTGTAGATGTTCCATCTTGATACCATTCACCATACTAATCAGAATGGTTAGTGATTATATTTATAGATTGGGGAAAGTTATTTACATTTCATATGTGTATTTTTTTTTTAATATTTAAACTCATTCATTTAAGGAAAAAATAGACTTAGTAAGTGAAGGGTGGGGCCTGATATATCCCCTCGATGCATCTGTAGGTCTAATGAGACAAACTAAACTAGGTTTTTAATCATTATGTATTGTGTCTTGTATGAGGTCATGACCGTATGTTTATGATGTATGACATTATGTATTCCACCATTATGAAAATAGTAATTTATATTCCATGTGATATTTTGACTAGTAGAACATACATGGCCATTTTTTATTATGGAATTATTTAATCATATTTTATTACTTCAATTTTATGCTCAATATTATGTTTTAATGATAGGAATTTTTAGTTATTCACCATGCAATATTGTTTATTTTTTAAATGAATTTCTTCAATCACATTGGAACTTTTCAAATCCTAGAGAAAGTTGGAGCTATGGATTATCAATTGGCATGACCGCCTAAAATTTCTAAAGTACACAATGTGTTCCACATCTGTTTGTAAAGGAAGTAAATGCCAGACCCATCGCATGTCCTCACTTCTGATGGAATATAATTGAAACCTGATTTATCTTATTGTATATAGTCTATCCATATTCTAGACATAATGGAATAGTTGTTGGTGAATCATATGACTGGGTAGCTAAAGGAACTTTAGAAAAATTATAAAATTAAAGAGGTGACATGGGAGTCTAAGGAACTTATGATTATGAACTACCCAAATATTTTTATGAGGTGACATTATAGAAAATTTTAGGACAATATTTTTATTGGAGGGGAGAATATAGCTATATTTAATTATATAAATGATATTTCTCTTTTTATGTTTATATAAATCACATAAAATCTCTTAAAGAACACAATATAAACATTATAAACAAAAATTAATGAAATAAGAGGTATTTCTAAAAGTTAAGGAACCTATACTGGTGAAATAGTAACTTGACCTTACGAAAAGTAATATGACCCTTATGAATAGTAAATCCATCAAATGAATAGTAACCTCACCCATGAATGTATAAATAAAGTTTATTCATCTTATAAATGAATGGAAGATATAATTATATCATATTATAAGTAAGTGAATATTTTAATAATTAATAATTAAGTGTTCGTATTTTTTCAAGTTATAAATATTTAATTATAATTTTTATAATTAGTAAAATTATTTAGAAGAAAAACTATTTCATAAAATGTATGAATACATTAATATTTTTTGTCTTTTGATTTTAGGATAATTTTATGAGACCTTAGTTAATATTTCAAAGAGTTATAAAATTAATTATAAATTTAAAATATGTATTTTTGGAGTAAATAATGATTTTAAATAAATTATATATTTCTCATATTTAAAAAAATTATTTTCATAAAAAATAAGTCCATTTTTTAATTTTAAACTTTGAAAAATGGTTAGGGTTAATTTTTTGTTTTTTTATAAAAAAAATTAGTTTTTAGTGAATAGTAAAATATAGTAATTTATGGTATAAATACATTAAAAGTTGAATGAACTATTCCTTCATTTATCACTGATGTAAAAACTATAATATTGAATTTCCTTTAATTATTTTAATATATTTGATGATAATTCTCAAACTATATTTAGTCTTTATGTAAAATAACAAAAAAATGAATAAAATATTCAAAAAAAAACACCACTCTCCTCCTCTATAAATACCTACCTTTCTTTTCACACCTTCCAAGATTTAAGACTTATAAAATTTCTACGCAAACCTATTCCCAAGCCCCTAACCCATTTTCAAGAGATCATGGCCTCATCAAAAGTCCAAAATCATTTTCCTAAGGAGGTTCTCAAGGATGAGAAAATCAAGAGGTAAAAACCACTTTCTTTTTATTTTAATTCATGTTTAAATTATTTTCTCTTCTTATTATCTCCTCACCTAACCTCATAAAACTAGAATGAAAAATATGGTACCTTACATATACATGAATTTTATTATGATAATTCAATAATCCATCATGAAACCCCATATCATCTCTATTTTATTCTAAAAGTAGAAATGTTGTTCATGAGGTGTTGTTTCATCGCCTTCAAGGACGACAAGATTTCATTTTCCATTCACAATATTCAATTCTGTCCATAAAAAAAAGTAACTGATAAAATAGATTTTAAAATTTATATTAAAACTTATTTTTATGTCCAGAAGTAGCCTATTTACATTATAATAAATGATAAAATCAAACGATTTCATTGTGATCTAAAACTTCTTAAATCAATCTAGACGAATAGCATTAAAAATTTATATAATGATTCATACTCATGTTTGGGAACAAAACCATATATAAAACCAATTTCACATCTGTATGTTCATAAGTAACATATAATTCCAATTCTGAATAATTATACTCATTTTACATGAACTCCATTACTTATAAACAAGTGAACCGATCATGAAAACCAAGAAAATGAATTCTTTCGAACAATGAATTTAAACTATATAACTCATAAATAAAGACATAAAAGAACATAATAAAAGTATCATATGTCAAATACATGTATATAAAGTTATTAATTAATTAATTAATCAATTTTATTTGATTGTTCTCGGTATTAAGGTCAAGTGCAGAACATATTCAGAAATTAGGTAAGAGATTCTACCCAATCCTTTATTTTTCATTCAGGTTACTTTTTCTGTAACAACCCAAGCTTCCACGACATGCTTCTCTTTGAATAATACAGTAGCATGTGTTGTACGCAACTTAGAGTTATAACACACCACAACCAATCAAACTAGTCGTTATGAATAGTAATACCCAATTTTTGAAATTTTAAAAATTTTATCTTTCAAAATGGACTTCATTTTTGGATTCAGAATATCGAAATTAGCTTAGGGTGAATTTTTCATATTTTTCTGAAAACTTTCAAATTTTAATGAATAGTGAAAATCACTAAGTTATAGTTTGAAACCAAATTTTTTATTTAAATATTTATCTATATTATTTAAATTTATTTTAGGTCAAAATAGATACATAATACCTATATAAGTTCAATGTAATTCATTGGATTTAGTTTATAATAATTTTAGATATATAAAAATTTTATTGAACTTTTCACCGTCTTTTAACCACCTGCTAAGAGAATTTTCAAATTCACATAAAACATAATTTTACTGCTTATTTGAGTGGAATTTCTCAAATTTGAGAGACATGGTTAATATCAAGGAGTAAAATGTGGTTCAATAAGATAAAAATAATTTTTGGTGAATAGTAACTTTTTACTTTTATTTACCACGGTTAAAAGTATATATGGTAATTAAGGGTAAAAATGATATTATTATTACCCTAACACATGTACTAATTCTATTGGCTACGTATAATTCGACCAAAAAAAACCTACGGAATAAAATATGAACCTCTTTGGTCCACTTGGATTAGATTAGAACATTTATTATTATTTAATTCAAAGAAGAGTTTAAAGAGTTAAGATCAAAGTTTAATATCTAAAACATTTTTAATATAGGGTTATACAAAACATAAATTCAATTATAAATATTTATAATAAATATAAAAAGATTTTCTACATAATAGTATTTTATTTATAATTTTTAGACATTAAATAATTTAATTTATTTATGACACAATGGTGATGCAGTAATTAACTAATTAATGAAATATTAAAATAATTGATATTATAAATAACAAAATAAATGTAATTTGAGACTTTTTATGAATTAAAATAATTTTATAGGTTAATATTACATATTAGGGTTGGTTAGATGAATTTTTTTCTTAGTAATAATGTTGTTAGAATTTAGAAAAAACAAAATACCAAATAGTTTCAAAATTGACATAAAGGAGTTTTTAAAACAAATATTATACTATTAATAGATATTATATTCCTAAAAATCTAAGGTTCATCCAAAAGACTTATATAATGATAGGTGTATCATTAATGAACCACTTGGGGTTTTATTGTAATTATATAGTAATTTTATTAACCATATTATATAAAAATACAATGAGACATGGTAAATGTCAAACTATTTTACTAAGAGTTAAATCTAAACGATAAAGTTAATATAGTGATCCAAACCTGTATAAAACCTATTTTTGTAGTGGTTTTTGACCCATAACCACCTTATAATTTAAATAGTCCACTTTTTAACCATTATAAACCGAAAATTATTTTATTGTAAAATAATATTTCTAGCTTTTCCTAGGGTGCCCCTCACCCCTCTTATAAAAGGGCACTCCCCCTTCTCTCTAATTCACACCTTCAAAGCCTTTTGGATCGGCAAAAGACTGAAAAAATATCCTCTCAACTTCCCTAAATTCATCCTAGAAGCCTTACTTTAGTTATAAAGCTATCTTAATGAGCCATTTTGATCAAATCAAAAGGAAGAACCCGAAGAAGAGGTAATAATTTGAGCACCCTCTTTCAAGTTCTTTTCTTCTTCCACTTCTTCTTTCTTTTTTATTTACATTCTAAAATAATAAATCCTGTATCTCCTATATAATGTGATGTTATTATAAATATTTTACATACATATTCATTATTCTATCGATCCTTTTAATGACATGTCACCATACGTTCGTACGTACGAATTACCGTCTCCACATCGTGGTGTAATTGTTATTCAATACATTATTATTTGGATGGGTATAATAATGATGTGTAATTAATGTAAATAATAAATATAACATGATAATGATTCTGTATATATGATATACCATTCAATTATATATTATTTTAATACCAAAAGAATGATATTGTTGCTCGTACATACGTACGGATTACCGTCTCCACGAACGCGATGATATTGATTCCCCGTCGTATCCATTCAAGACTAATTTTAATTATATGATTAAAAATAATGTTTAAATACTTGATATAATTCTATATATGAATAAGATACATTCAATCCATAACAAATATTACTCAAATAACAATGAATATAAAGGAAAACGAATTCGTAAACACCCAAAACGACGATAATACTAAGAAAGCAATGTTAAAAGATCATATATGATATCATATTAATGTATATGATTCTTGTATAATTTAATAACAATTATTTCACCATTATACAGAAGGTTAACCTACCCTCTACCAAGGAAAAGTACAAGTTAAGGGTTAATTTTAAAATATCTTTATTATCCAAGGTTGTTTTTACATAAGTATCTACTGTGACCTCTTTATCATCCACATCCATGTTTCTTAAAAATTTATTTCAAAACATTCTTACTATTTTATAGACTATGGTTTAAAGTCATTTATACCCTTTTTTGACTTTTTATATGATTTTTATAGAGTAATTTTTCCGTTGTTTTTTAAACAAGGTTTTTTTTAACCTTTTCGACAGAATTAAGGTAATAATGACTTTTTTTAAGTTATACGACGGGTGCGGCTATTTTCCACCGTTATAAAATCGTCGAAGCTTCCCTTAAAAGCTTATAAGAATATTTTCAAAGTAAATGTTTTCTTTTATAATTGCGTGACTTTTTAATGATTTCAAAAAAAGAGATATTTTTCTCAAATAGTTTTGATTCCATCTATGTCAACGTCCTTTGATGGATTTTTAGCTTATTTGAAGTTGATTTATTATGATACAAAACATCCATATTATATTGAAGGTTTTGTGATATGTTTTACTATGGATGTGTTATTTTTATACCATTCATGGTTTATGGAGAAATTATGGACATTTCATATGCTAGTTTTAATTCGAATGTTTATTTTATATTTAAACATGTTCATATGAGGAATACATTGGACTTATTAAGTGACGGGTGGAGCCTGCTATAGCTTCTAGATGCATCGGTAGGTCCCATGAGACAAACTAGTGTCTTGGAAAAAGGCTTTGAAAAAATCCTATTTGTAGTCTTGGCACAAGGCCTTGACTATGTGGTTATGATAGTCTGGAATTATGCATTACATCATTATTAAAGTGGTTATTTATATTTCATGTGATTATTCGACTAGTAGAATATCCATGTGAATAAGTAAATTACATTATATCATTTTATTTTTTCCATTTTAGGCTGAAGTTCAAGTTTAAAAGGCTTTTTTTAGTTATACATTACCTTAAATGTTTATGTTTATTAATGAAAGTTTCCGCTATATTGTTATCCTTACTGAGAATCTGAGCTCACCCCTTTCTTTGTTTTATTTTTTCCAGGATGTGAAGAAGTATTTTATGACTGACCTACAGGGATAGTCTGGCAGGATATGAGTGTTCGCTATGAAGACTATGTTGTTGTAGTTTTTCACTTTATGATCTAATGTAATACTTATGAATGTATCTAGTGTTTCTAAGGCTACTAAACTAATCGGTCTTTCGAGACTTGATCTTTTGTGATCATTCCAATGTTATATAATAATTCACCAACTCTAGGTAACTAGGGTTGGGGAATTATAGTTGGTATCAGAGGAAGTTTAGTACAAACCTTGGAAGCTAGATTTAGATAAACTTCGATTAGAGCACATAGGCCTAAGATGGACTTTGAGGAGTAGTATAGAAGAACTTTCTAGAATTTTGGTATTGTAGAGATTTTGTGGGTTTTCCGAGAAATACATCCCAGTCTGGATACAAGCAGGTAGAGGTGGATCTGGCACAAATGTACCTAGGTGTAAAACCCAAAAACACCACTTTGAGCTAGAATCGAACAAGAACTGGTGCATGACAACGGGCCTTGCTGCACTCTTGGTTACGACACTCCCGAGGGATATGCTTAGGATAATTCTAATTTTCTTAACAAATGATTATGAAGGGTTTATAATTATATACTTTCTCAAATAAAACATTTTTTATGATTATGGATTATATACATAAACTGTTCAATTTATGTTAAGTGTTTTTCAAGTTTGGAATTATGTATTTCAATTCATAAACTAATATAGTTTATGCCATTGTTTAGAAATGGCTCCTAGTGGAAGGAATGGAAACCGTATCAATGCACGCACTCCATGTATGGATTTCCCTTCTTACCAATATAATTATAGTGGAGCCAGTGATACAACTAGTGCTGATCATCTTATCACCATACTGGAACAACTCACTCAGGTTATGAATAATAAACTTACCCATATGGAGCACCCTGATCCACAGCGTGGAAGATCAATGTTAGATCTCTTCATGAGGTAATAACCACCAATATTTAATGGGATTACAAACCCATTAGTAGCTGAGAAATGGATAAATTACTTAGAGAAAATATTCCATGCCATGGGGAGTCGTGAAAGGGAAAAAGTTATCATGGCAGTTTACTGCCTCATTGGAGATGCTGATCAATGGTGGTCATTGATTCAAAACACAATGGAAGATGATGAAGTATCAAATATGGAATGGAGGGATTTTAAAGAGCTTTTATTAGAAAAATAATTTCCTCATGACCATCAAACATATATGGAAAGACAATTTCTGAGTCTTAGGGAAAAGGAGAATAAGAATGTCGCAGATTATGAGGCTAACTTTACAAGGTTAGCGAGGCATGATGCAGATTATATACGTAACCCAAGAAGTAATATTGATAGTTTCTTTGATTGGTTTAAACCATATCTTCGTCGAGCATTAGTATCACAATACCTCTCTTCATACGAAGATATTGTCTCATGTGCTATCAAGATAGAAAATGAATTCTATAATTCTTACACCTTTAAAGCAAAGCAAGAGAAGAAGAGATCTGTTGATCACTCTGGAAATGGAAATTAGGGGAAGAAGGGAAAATTTGAATATTCATCCTGCAGTAAATGTGGGAAGAAACACCCAGGTTCTTTCTTGAATGGAATGAGAGTCTATTACATATGTGTTGAAAAATACCACTGAGCTCGTGATTTCAAGGGGATGAAGGAAGCTACCGATGTTCAATGTTAAAATTGTAGGGAGATGAGACATTATTCAAATGAATGTCCTAACCATCAGGGAAACTTAACTTAGAAAAGGAAAAGGGATCAAGCTGAATGTTATGTTACCACTATTGCTGAGGTAGAAGCTCCGAAAGACATGGTGGTAGGTAATTTAATGGTTTCCTCATGATTAGCCAATGCTCTATTTGATTATGGATCATTGCATTGTCTCATATCTTCACAGTTTTCTTAGAAAATAAGATATTTCCAATTTGATTTAACAAGGGAGTTTTCAATCAAAACTCCTAAGAGAAGTATCATTGCTTCAAAGTTCTGTGAATCAGTTCCCATTAGGGATTATAAATGTTCTTTATCTTCTGATCTCATCATCATACCCTTTATTGAATTTTATATAATCCTTGGTATGGATTAGCTTTCGGACCATGATGCAAATATTTATTGTAAGAATAAAGAGGTTACTATTTTTATGAGGATGATAAAGAACAATTTATCTTTATAGAAGAATCATGACCACCTAATTCTTATCTAGATCCACCCCAATAGCTCAACTAAATTCAATTATTGGGGAGAAAGAGAATGAAATGACTGTGAGTGAGGAAATGAATGTTCAAATAGAGTATGTACCTATTGTGAGAGAATATGTTAATGTGTTTCCAGAAGATTTACCTGTACATCCTCCAGAATGGGAAATTTAGTTTCTCATTGATTTAATTCCTGGTTCAAGGCCCATATCAAAGAACCCTTATAGAATGGCCACTGTAGAATTAGTGGAACTAAAGAAACAAATAGAGGAATTGAGTAATAAGAGATTTATTCTCCCTAGTGTTTCTCCATGGGGAGCCCCAGTTCTTTTTGTTAAGAAGAATGATGGATCTATGAGGTCGTGCATTGACTACAGGGAGATCAATGATATAACAATAAAGAAAAAGTACACCTACCTCGCATTGATGATTTATTTGACCAACAGCATGGAGCTCAATACTTTTTAAAGATTGACCTTCGATCTAGATACCATCAGTTGTGTGTGAAGAAGGAAGACATTCCGAAGATAGAATTTTGAACCACGTACGGGTATTACGAGTTTACAGTAATGCCTTTTGGATTGACTAATGCACCCTCTGTTTTCATATATCTAATGAACAGAGTTTTCAAGGAATATCTTTATGACTTTGAAGTGGTATTTATTGATGATATCTTGGTATACTCCAAAAGCTACTATGATCATGAAAATCACTTGTGTAGTATCCTGAAGACACTTAGAAGACATGAATTGTATTGGAAGTTTAGCAAGTGTAAATTCTGGCTTCAGAAGATTTCTTTTCTTGGTCATATTGTCTCTAAGGATGGAATCTCTGTTGATCCTTATAAGACAAGATCAATCCAAGAATGGCTAGCACCAATGAGTATCACCGAAGTACGCGGTTTTATTGGTTTAACAAGTTATTATCGATGTTTTGTCCAGAATTTTCCCTGATTGGCAAACCCATTAACGAAGCCCACATGAAAAGGGGTTAATTTTTTGGACAATATAGTGTGAAGAATATTATGAAGAACTGAAGAGAAGATTATTTAATTCTCCAATATTGGCTCTAACATCAGGGAATGATGGGTTCATTATTTATAGTGATGCATCAAAGAAAGGACTTTGTTGGGTCCTTATGGATAATATAGGGTTATTGCCTACGCATCACGACAGAAAAAAATTTGTGAGAAAAACTATCGTGCTTGTGATCTTGAGTTAGCTACTATGATCTTTTCTTTGAAGATATGGAGACATTATCTCTATGGTGAAAAATGTGAGATATACGACGATCATAGGAGTTTGAAGTATATTTTCTCACAGAAAGAACTCAACATGAGGCAAAGATGATGTCTTGAACTACTAAAGGATTATGATTTCACGATACACTACCACCCGAGAAAAGCAAATAAGGTGGAAGATGCTTTGATAATAAAGGATCATGGAGTTTTGAATAAGATGAGAGTTGAAAGGGATCCTATTTTCATAGATCTATTAAAGATTGATATGGTAATAACCATGGAAGTTGAAACATCAATACTTTTTCAAATGGTTTCCAAACAATATTTACTAGAAATAATAATGAGTTTTCAGACCGATGATGAAGAGTTTAAAAAGAATATTAAAGCTGTGAATGATGGGATATTGAGTGACTTTGTGCATGAAGATGGAATTTTGAAATTTGGAAAGAGACTTTGTGTTCCTGATATACCTGATCTAGAAATGGAATTGTTGGATGATGATCATAGTTCCAATTTCACTATACACCCTGGGAGCACTAAGATGTATAGAGATTTGAATAAACATTTTTGGTGGGACAACATGAATAAGAAGATTGCTGATTTTGTGTCAAGATGTATGGTTTGACAACAAGTGAAAGCTGGAAGGAAATAGCCTGGAGGAGTCATGCAACCTCTTCCCATACCAGAGTGGAAAAGGGATAATATTACAATGGACTTTGTCATGGGACTACCAAAGACTCCTAGAAGGAACGATGCAATATGGGTCATTGTTGATCATCTTACCAAGTCAGCACATTTTCTTACTATAAGGGCGGATTTACCACTTGAACGTCTAGTGAGACTATATATTTATGAAGTTGTGAGACTTCATGGAGTACCCCTATCGATTGTTTCTGATCATGATCCACATTTTACATCAAGATTCTGGAAAAGTCTTCAGAAATCCCTCGATCTTGAACTTCATTTCAGAACTGCCTACCACCCCCAAACTGATGGACAATCAAAATAGACTATTAAAACCTTAGAAGACATGTTGATATCTTGATCACTTGACTTTCAGGGTATGTAGGATCAATATTTACCTCTGGTGGAATTTTCCTATAACAATAGCTTCCATTCAAGTATTCGGATGGCACCATATGAAGCGTTATACGGAAAGAGATGTCACACCCCAACCTGTTGGGATGATGTTGGTGAAAGAAAACTAGTTGGCCCAGAACTGGTGGAGGAAATGATGGAAAAGGTGAAGGTAATTCAAAACCGCATCAAAGAAGCTCAAACTAGGCAGAAGAGCTATGCCGATAACTGAAGGAAGGATTTGGAATTTCAGGTACAAGATCATGTTTTATTGAAGGTATCTCTATGGAAGGGTGTTATAAGTTTCAGTAAGAAGGGAAAATTGAGTCCCAGGTACATCGAACCTTTTGAAATTGTAGAACGAATTGGGGTTGTAGCTTACCATTTGGAAATTCCGCCAAATCTCTCCAAAGTTCACGATGCGTTACACGTATCACTATTGATAAAATACATGCCTGACCCAACCCATGTACTCACCTATGAGGAATTTGAACTAGAACCTGATCTATCTTATTACAAAGAGTCTGTAAAGATTCTTGATACAAGAGAACAAGTGCTGAGAAACCGAACGACTCGTCTGGTAAAAGTTCTTTGGAGAAACCATAAGATGGAAAGGGCAACGTGGGAACCTGATGAACATATGATGAAGAACCACCCGAGTCTTTTTATGAAGTAATATTCTAGAAATTTTTTGGATGAAATTATTTGAATGAGGGGAGAATTTAACACCTCAAGCTTCCATGATACGCTTCTCTTTGAATAACACATTAGCGTGTGTCGTACGCAACTTCGAGTTCTAACACACCACAACCAATCAAACTAGCCGTTATGAATAGTAATACCCACTTTTTGAAATTTTATAAATTCTATCTTTCAAAATGGACTTCATTTTTGGATTTGGAATATCGAAATTAGATTAGGGTGAGTTTTTGGTATTTTTCTGAAAACGTTCAGTTTTTGATGAATAGTGAAAAACACTAAGTTATAGTTTGAAACCGAATTTTTTATTTAAATAATTATCTATATTATTTAAATTTATTTTAGGTCAAAATAGATACATAATACCTATATAAGTTCAATTTAATTCATTGGATTTAGTTTATAATAATTTTAGACATATAGATATTTTATTGAACTTTTCACAGTCTTTTAACCACCTCCTCGGAGAATTTGCAAATTCACATAAAACTTAATTTTACTGCTTCTATGAGTGGAATTTTGAAAATAAAAGAGACACAGTTAATATCAAGGAGTAAAATTTATTTCAATAAGATAAAAATAATTTTTGGTGAATAGTAACGTTTTACTTTTATTTACCACGGTTAAAAGTAAATAGGGTAATTAAGGGTAAAAATTATGTTATTATTACCCAAACACATATCCTAATCCTATTGGCTAAGTATAATTTGATCAAAAACAACCTTAGGAATAAAATATAAACCTCTTTGGTCCACTTGGATTAGATTAGGACATTTATTATTATTTAATTCAAAGAAGAGTTAAAAGAGTTAAAATGAAAGTTTAATAAATAAAAAAAATTTAATACAGGTTTATACATAAAAAAATCGATTATAAATATTTATTATAAAGTTAAAAATATTTCCTACTTAATGTTATTTTATTTATTATTTTTTGACATTAAATAATTTAATATATTTATGACACAATGGTGATGCAGTAATTACCTAATTAATGAAATATTAAAATAATTGATATTATAAATATCCAAAGAAATTTAATTTGAGACTTTTTATGAATTAAAATAAAATTCTAGGTCAATATGACATATTAGGGTTGGTTTGATGAATTTTTTTCTAAGTAATAATGCTGTTAGGAATTTAGCAAAAACAAAATACCAAATAGTGTCAAAATTGACATAAAGGAGTTTTTAAAACAAATATTATAGTATTAAAAGATATTCTATTCCTAAAAATATAAAGTTCGCCAAAGGACTTATATAATGATAGTTTTTTCATTAATGAACCACTTGGGGTTATCTTGGAAGTATATAGTAAGTTTATTAACCATATTATATAAAAATACAATGAGACATGGTAAATGTCAAACAATTTAACTAAGAGTTAAATCTAAAATATAAAGTTAATATAGTGACCCAAACAAGTCTAAAACCTATTGGTTGAGTGGTGTTTGACCCATCCCCACATTAGCCTTTAAATAATCCACTTTGGAGACATTAAAAACCGAAAATTATTTTATTGTAAAATAATATTTCTAGCTTTTCCTATGGTGCCACTCACCCCTCTAATAAAAGGGAACTCCCCCTTCTCTCTAATTAACACCTTAAATTCTTTTTGGATCAGAAAAAACCTTCCCAAATATCCTTTCAACTTCCATCACTTCATCCTAGAGGCCTTCTTTTAGTTAGAAATCCAACTTAAGGAGACCTTTTGATCAAATCAAAAGGAAGAACCCGAAGAAGAGGTAATAATTTCACCACCCTCTTTCAAGTTCTTTTCTTCTTCCACTTATTATTTCTTTGTTATTTCCATTCTAAAATAATAACTCTAGTATCTCCTATATATTGTGATTTTATTATAAATATGATACTGTCATGACCAACCTTCACCAAAAGGAGGGAAAGGTCAGCAGATTTCCATGCCCTTCCTTCTTTAAGTTGAAAGAGAGATAATGACCCCTGAAACCCACCTTCAATAGCTCTTGGAGTGGCGACCAGCACCAAGGGTATGAAATAACACAATAAATGGAAGGAATTACCCTTTTTAATTTAATAGGATCGGGATATAAGATAGTGAATCCGACAACACCAAAACTGAAAGTAAAAGTAAAGCCAAGAACCATTCCCAATGCATGTTACAAAAGTAAAAATCCACAATGTATAAAAAGACTACAAAGAAAAATACCAAAAGAAAGAACAACAGCAACTGCAATGATCTATCACAAGGCCTGAGCTAGTATGGTCCATCACAATCCCCAAAGTCCTCCTGGAAACCTGAAAGTTGTTTTATATACGTAGGGTGAGCATACAAGTATACTCAGTAGGAAAAAACCAAATACTCATGTGCATAGGTGGGGAGGCATACTAATGACCTGTGAGAAAAAAGATAACCAAGAACCTAGAAAGAAAACTAACCAACCAAGCCTCAACAAGGAAAACTCCCCAAATAATGAAAGTCAAGTAATGTATAGTAATAGCACATCAATGTTTGGGTACCCCGCGCCACTTTCCCACTGGTTATTGAAGACATCCTAAACATCGAATCAATCCCTCCATTCTCATCGCAGTCCCACTGCCATACCCCGCCCACACACACCTGGTCCACAACCTCACCACAGCCCCATTGCCAAACCCCCACCGCAGACACCTGGGCCACAACCACCACACGTAACCACACCCGCAAACACCTGGGTCAGAACTACTGCCACTCCCAAAGACACCTGGGCCTCATCCCGAAGACACTTGGGAATCAACCTGCCCGTAAACACCTGGGCCTATAACCACCCTGCCTGAAGATTCTTGGGCTAAGAAAAATGGACTTCAGGCCATCGCAGTCTGCCTAAAGAGTCTTGGGCTATTCGGGAAAGGGAGTAAAAAAGGAGATAATTACCCGCCACTCATATGAGTGTTGAGAAAAATACCCTCCCCTATGAAATGGGGGTGTTTGACATTAAGTTCTCAACTTGGGTGGGGCGCGAATAAGAAACACAAAAAATACAAGTATATGTATAGGTAACAAGAACTCACCCAATCTAGGTTTTTATTCAGCTAGCTTAAAGAACACTATCCTAACTACTCATCCATAAGAGAAGAGAACATCACCCATGCCTAGGTTACAACTCACATCCAACCAAATCCCCATTTGTCCCATCCTTGTTTTCATGTTCAGTAATAATGTTTAAATAGTTTATGCACATACTTGAGAAACTAGTAAGCATAAGCACAAGTCAAGGAAAGAGTACATCCACCAGCAATTTAAACATTCACACTTAGTTATCTTGTAAAAACACATCAAGTGAGACCCTTCCAAGTATTGGAACCAAATCAGGTCAAAGTGAGATACAGTCCCAAGTTACCAGAACTATGAATAAGAACGTTTCACAATAGAATAGGATCCCGCCCCAATTCTTGATACAAATAGAGGATCCCATCCTCACACACATCACCCCAGCAATCTAAGCCTCTATCCAAGAAAATCATAAGGTCAACCATACTCAGCCTGTGGTGGAAACAACCAAACCAATACTACCAACACAAGGCAAACTAAACAGGTATTTTTATATTTAAAAGATTTAACACACTCTATGATTTCAATTCCACTGGGCTTAAACCGAGGTTATCATAGAAAATGAGTTAGATCTCGATGCTTATAATTTATTTAGCCGAATATACGTAATTAACCAATTTCCTTTACACGGTAAAAGGTTCACAACCAAAATACAATCCATTTAAACATCACAAGAGGTAATGGTTTATTAGTGCACATAGAAATACCACCAAAAGAAATGATTTTTAGTAGGCGTAAGCCCGTACAATTCGAAAATCATTAATCATGAAAGAGGATAAAAACAGAGCAGCATCATCGATCACACCCCTAACCGTCATTCTTTAGAATCAGTTTATTATCTTCATTAAAGATTGGTCCATCCAATTATATAGAAGCATTAGAGTGCCCAACCCACAAGATACACGGAATGGAGAGACGAATGTGAAACCCCTACCTGATGATCAAGGATCGACGTTAAGTCCTCGCCTGAGTAGTAGTAGCTCCACGGAACACGATCAAGGTATAACTTCGCTGGGTTACAACTTGTCAGGAGGAAGGGTACTCGACAGCAGGGTGATCGAGAAAAAGAAACATAGGGAGAAGCCTTTAGGTTATAAAGTCTGATAAAGTCTGAGATACAGCACACCTGGGATGGTTAAGATACGGAGAAAAAAGACTCGAAACCATGTAAGGAGCGGGATTGAGGGTTGACCACGCGGCTGAGACACCCCACACGTCATTAAAGGCTCCCCTCCTTTTGGGCTAGTTTAAACCGACGCACACCTCATGGTTTTTCATTTAAGGGGTACCTCACCAATCATTTAATTTAAACAGGCATTAATGGGCTTTAAAACAACCTTAAAGGGGTAAAAACATGGTTTAAAAACCTGTTTGCACAAAAAGGAGGTGCTACTGGAAAACCCGTGGGGTAGACCAGAGCTACCGGTAGCCGAGAGCTACCGGTGGCCTAGAGTGTAGAGACACGAATCTTGACGTACATGGAAATTACATTACATTTGTGGAATACTTAGTACATAACAAAAACACACACACAAGGATCGTAATAGTTTAGTGTCTTTGAAAACTAGGAATATAATCTTCTAATCCTGGTGAAAGATCTTCAACATCTCGCGTAAAGATCCTATTTTTTTATACCTAAAACCTTTATTTATATCCTGGGGAAAAGAAAACATAAAAGGGTGAGCTCAAATGCTCAGTAAGGGTAAAAAAAAGAAATATCAATCACATCATATACATAAGCACATAACTTTTGGAAATCTTAACCTGTAAAAGAGATCATAATTTCATAACCTGGGATAACTCATGGGAGTGAAATGTAATCACAATAATCATAACATAAAACATTAAACTTTGTGGAATACACACATAATCATAGATAATCATTTCTTATTAGTCAAGACTCATTGCCAAGACTATCTTAGTGGACAAAGTCCCTTTCTGAACCGAGTCACCCTCGTTTCAGTCCTGTTTCACTGAACTGGTATAACCTACCATTCCAGCCATGTCTATCTCATGAGATATAAAATATTTACCCAATTCATTGGAGGGAGATATAGGTCCCACCCATCTCATAATGATACCATTCTTATCTGTGCCACAAAATCATAAATCATACATCATTTCATAACCCATGTAATAAAAATGGGAATCTTAAACATCGTGACATCATAAAACAATTCATATAAGATAAAGGAATTAATAAAAATATAATTCCATCACAACATAATAAAATAAATGTAATAATAGGGATAAAAACATAACCCTTTATTATCTTAGATGGAAAATAATTTTGATAAAACACTTGAACTCCATTCTTGAGAAAAATATCCTTTCTGCTTCAAAAACACTTTTCCTTTCTTAACATGTCGTACAATTATAAACTAAAAGAAGTTGATTAAAAATAAACTTGAAAACATGTAAAGGAAGATTCTTGGAAATAATGTTTTAAAAATCCATTCATGTCGTATAAGTAAAAAAAACATTCTTCGTAATTTTGTCGGAAAAGTCAAAAAGTACCTCGTACAAAACGACAAAAGATTCCTTTCATATCTTTTACTAAAAACTCACCAAAGGGTAAAATTGGATTTAAACAATTGTAGGTGGATGGAAATAATATTACATATTGAGGAAACATGGATGTGGATGATAAAATACACCGCAGTAAATACCAAAGTATAAACAATCTTAGATAAAAATGAGATTGTGATATTTTCCCTTACCTTAGGTCCGATTTTCTTCGTAAGTGTCCGAACCTCCTGTATAATAATTTAAATAATGTAATTGACTTATTAAAGAATCATATGCATTGTTATGATATCATATATGGTTCACTTATGACTTTATATTACCTATTGTTTTTGTAAATTCCATGTTAAAGAGCGTTTTGGGTAAAATTGTTTCATTTGTCGTCCGTGTTTTGACTTGTAATTATTCATATGATTACATAGATCATGATTAATCAATTACAGAATATAAAACATGATTTATATATATATATATATTCAGAATATACATATATATAATAAATCAGTAAATGGAAAGAAATACACCGTTCATGGAGACGGTAGGCCATACGTACGCATGAACGCTGTTTTTGTTTCTTTATTGAGTTGAACGAAATTAAGTAGATGACATACATATATATACACATAAATCCAGTATCATTATTATGTCATATATTTCATGATTACTTATTATATATACTTTATAATCATTCATTAATGGTTAAAGTGGAGAATGAATCTCATCGCGTCGTGGAGACGGTAGTCCGTATGTACGCACGAGCGATGATATCGTTCCCATGGTCGTGGAATTGTGTTGAAGTGTATGTATACTATTTCAGTATCAATATAACTTTATAATAATCATATATAGTTACTCATTAAACCATTATACCCATCCAATTAAGGTGGTGGTGGAAAATAGATTACACCACGGCGTGGAGACGGTATTCCGTACGTACGCACGCGCGGTGATTTCCTTTTTCCATAGGATGGATTGAAGGTTAATTAGAGTTGTTTAATATTTATAATAACATATAAGTATATAATATATACTGATGTTATTACTTTATCATTAAACAACTAAAGAAGAAGAAGTTGAAGAAGAAATAAATTGAAAAAGATCGGTAATGGATATTACCTCTTTTTGACGCGCCTTTTCTTAACCTCCACTTAAAGACCTAAGGATGGTCTTTGAAGAATACCAGGACCTATAGAATGATACTAGGTAAGTGGAGAAGAGATTTTTTCAGGGTATGGATGAGTTTGAAGGCTCAAAGTTGTGTGAGGAAGAGAGGGAGGAGGTGCCCTTTTATAAGGGAGGAGAGGGGCACCTTAGGAAAATCTCAAAATATTATTTTATATTAAGGTCAAATTCGGTTTATAATGGTTCAAAAGGGTCTTATTTCAAATATAAAGTGGGGATGGGTCGAAATCCTCTCATCCAATAGGTATTATACAAGTTTAGGTTATTATTTTAACCTTATCAATTATATTTAACTCTAAGTTAAATAATTTAACTTTTACCGTGTCTTTTTGTTTTCTTACTTTATATGGTTAGTAAACTTACTATATCAAGCCAAAAGAACCCCAAGTTGTTTATTATTAATATATATAATCTTATATAAGTCATTTGGCCGAACTTAAGATTTTTAGGAATAAAATAAAAATTAATAATATAATATTTGTTTTAAAAACTAATTTATGTCAATTTTGGCACTATTTGGTACATGATTTTTATGAAATTCATAACAGAATTATAAGTTCGAACCAAGTTACTTAAATCAAGAATAACATGTCATAGTAACCTATAAAATTAGTTTAAGTCATAAAAAGTCTCAAATTACATTTATTTGGGCATTTATAACATCAATTATGTCAATATTTCATTAATAGGACAATTACTGCATCATCTTTGTGTCATAATAAATGATAATTATTTAATCCCTAAAAATTCTAAATAAATTCCTATGATGTAGATAATTGTATTAGATTTCTGGATAATATTCATTTTCTAAGTTTCATTAAGTTTATCACTAGATTAAAATTATTATACTTATAAGATTTAAGAAAGTGACATGTTGTCACATTCTTTCGTTTTAATAATAATTAAAATATTTTCATTGAAAAAATTTAATTAAATGAATCTAATCCGACCCTTAGGTGATATGGGTCGACTGTTAGTCATCCAATAGGATTTTCCAAGTGTTAGGGTAATTTTATAATCTTATATTTACCCTTAATTACCCGATTTACCTTTAACTATAGTAAATAAAATTTACCGTAGTTACTATTCACAATGCCCAAAAATAAAAAGTAGCTTATTAACATAATTTGGACCCACTGATTCCAAATATGGAATCCATTTTTCCAAATTCAATACAAAAAATATGCAGAAATTAAATTAAAATTAATCCCATTGTCGAAAGAAAACGGGTTTTTCTTTAAAACATTGCAAAAGATTGAATTGATTTAACCTACGAATTCAAGGTAAAATCAATGCTAATGACATACATTATATTAGATGGTAAAAATATATTCTATTTATACTTTAAAACCATTCAATATTATAATTTAACCACATAATATATTACGATGAAAAAAGTTGTTTTTAATTAAAATATAGTGTGTTTTTACTATTCATTAAAATATGAAAGTTATCGGAAAAATATCAAAACTTTATCTAATTTAAATTTTTATATCCTGATTCAAAAGAAGAATTTTATTTTTTCAAATTGAACTTATAAACATGTCAAAAACTAGATTTAAAGTGGGTGCGCCATCAAAAGGCGACAAACCTGCATTTTCTGAAAAATACTTACCATGTTCTAGAAATGTGTAAGATGAATAATAATGTTATAAAATTCAAAATTTAGTTAAAACTATTCAAAACTTCTAGTTCATAACAATATTATAATAATATATCGTTGTTTAGTAAAACCCAGTATTGCGTACAACACACACTATCGAGGAAGGTCGTGATTGCGTGTAATGCAGGCCAAGTCAGGGTTGCGTGTTGCACAAAAATCCTTTGTTGTTTCGTATAACAGAATCCAACCATATTTAATTTATACATTGAATATATATATATATATATACTCAATGTTGCGTAGAATAACTATTATCAAAATTGTGTGTAACACGATCCAAGAATACTGTTGCGTATACTGCAAGCTAATACGGTGTTGCGTATAGAACAAGGTAATCTTGGTGTAGCACAAGACATTGATGAAATTAAAAGAATATTTTTCATAAAATCTCGGGGTGTTACATTCTACCCCCCTTAAAATGAATTTCTCCCTCGAAATTCATCGGGGTTATAAATGGTTTACTATTCGAAAGTTTCTTTGATAGAAACCCACATCGTAAAAAGGAATACCCAAACTAATCTTTAAAAACAAAAGTATGAAACTTAACGGTTACCCAAATAAACTAATCACTGGGTTTCCACATAGTTGAAAATATGGATATGGGAGAGAAATCTAACCATCATGTTCTGATGGAGAGTGGTAGAGAACATGGCTATGGAAAAGCCAGCAATCACAAAGCCATAAATTTGTGATGATCTAGGGTACCATTTGATTCATCAGATATAAGAGCACAAGGACAACATTTTTGGTTTTTAAGATCATTTCCCTAAAGTTGATGAAATTGGAATTAGAAGAAATACTTTCGTGATTTTGGTATAGTCTCACCGTTTGTCGTTCTTTGGACAATTTCCACTTCATCTCTTAAGTAAATGAAGTTGAATTTGTCATTCGTGATGTGTTAGCAGATCATGTGATAGAATGATGGGTCATTCCATCTGTCTCAAACAAAAGGTTAGAAAAGTTATCAAAAAATACATAAGTCCATCTATAGTGAGATTAATGATATATGGTTCCTAAAATGGACTTATACTTCATATATCATACTGCTTAATAAAATAAAACTAGTTTATACTAACCAGGGACTTCCTGTAGGCCAGTGGTAGGCAATAAAGGTCAGTCGCACTTCGGTTGTGGGTTCGATTCCCATGGTCTTGTCCGACATGATGGGCTATCGCCCGTCCTGCAGGTTGTCCTTTTTCTAAAACTATATTACTATAACATCCCATCAATAATATCGAAAAAAACTTCTATCCTTAAACAATACTAACTTATGTCCAACAGAATCCATTCTAGTCTTTAGGCTTATCCATAATACTGCAGTCCACTCTCAGAGATTTAATACCATCATTGATCCCCATATACCATAAGATATATCTTGTTGGTCACATTCCAATTATTCAAAGGCCTTAATCTTGTACTCTCTTGAATACCCATTGAACCTTATTGAAAACATGAGTGCTGTTAAAAGTTAACTCTTTCCACATACCAAAATCCTCAAAATTCTATATACTCAAACCATTATATCATTTAGTCCTTATATCAATCATGACCTCATGAATACTGTTAAACATTTCGTTTTGTCGTTTTCCCTTCATTATGCACATATCATCTTATTTCCAAAAATATATCAATCACTTTGAATACCACATTATACCAATACATAAATATTCCAATACATTATGATACAACATTATTTTGGAATCCCATTACATAAACACTTAATCATTCCACCACATCGTTGTCATATTCAACATCACCAATAGTGATCACATGTGACTTCCCTTTGTCCTTTTCCTTAAGCGGTTGCTCATGTCGATCATCACTAACCCTTGGATTAGGGCATTTATTAGCATAATGCCCCATTTCCTTGCACTTGAAGAATTGAAGTGTTGGTGGTGCGTTCTCTGCAGTGTTTGCTTTATTCACATCATTAGAAACCCTTTTTCCATTACTTCGACACTCAGCTGCTCGATGACCTTCTTTTCCACACTTAAAACATTTTCTAGTCCCTTTAAGACAATCTCCACCATGCTTCTTTCCACACTTTGTGCATAAGGAAACATTATTTTGAGATTTCTCCTTGAACTCCATCTTTCGTTTCTTTTCAAAACCATGAGATGGATATGTAACACCAACTTCCATTTCTACCTTCATAGAACAACGCACAATTTCTTCATAGCTACTGAAGTCTCTTATAGCTAATGCCCTTCGAAGACTTGGTTTTAAGCCACTGAAAAATCGATCTACTTTACTTTCAGGTTGGATGATAATGCTAGATGCATACCTTGCAAGTCTTGTAAAATTCGCTTGATATATACCAACAGATTCATCATCCTTCTTCTTCAGCTCAAGAAACTCCTTTTCCATCTTTGTTCGAAGAATACGAGGGAAGTACTTACTAAAAAACAAGTTCTTGAACTCGTCCCATTCCATGGACTCAATTTCATCTCTTGGACTTGTATTCTTGATAAGATTCCACCATTGATCAGCTTCACCTTCCAAACGATATACTGCTAAGATGACTTTATCATGCTCAGAACATTGAAGAACTGAAAATATCTTTTCAGTGGTACTGATCCATTGTTCAGCAACAAGTGGATCGGAAGACCCACTGAAAGAAGGTGGATGTTGCCTCATGAAGGAATCAATAGAATATTGTTCCCTTCTCTGCTCATTTGGAAGTCCAGAATGATTCATAGCTTGTGTAAGTATAGCAATAAGTTTTTGCACTCCATCTCCCATAACATTTGTTTGTTCAGGAGGGCAATCATTGCATTGTCCATTGCATTGATCAACACGGTTCCTTCGGGTACCATCCATCGTCTAAAACCCAAAAAGAATAGTGTGAGAGGTAAAAATCATGCTAGGGGAAACAACATAATAAAGGGGGAGTACCTTCAATATCTAACATCTTAGGTTTAATTCTATGATCGTTAGCGTAATTCTAGTACTATAACCTATACGTATACATAACCTTAGGGACATCCCTAGACATACCTTAGAAATATCTCTAGGGTTCTCACTAACGTTTTCGCATCCTAGTTTCCAAAGGTTGACTAAACCTTTCCTCTGATACCAACTGTAGAGACCCGAAGCTTGACGTACATGGACATTACATTACATTTGCGGAATACTTAGTACATAACAAAAACACACACAAGGATCGTAATAGTTTAGTGTCTTTGGATACTCGGAATATAATCTTCTAATCCTGGTGAAAGATCTTCAACATATCCCGTAAAGATCTTCTTTTTTTTATACCTAAAACCTTTCTTTATATCCTGGGGAAAAGAAAACATAAAAGGGTGAGCTCAAATGCTCAGTAAGGGTAAATAAAAGAAATATCAATCACATCATATACATAAGCACATAACTTTTGGAAATCTTAACCTGTAAAAGAGATCATAATTTCATAACCTGGGATAACTCATGGCAGTGAAATATAATCACAATAATCATAACTTAAAACATTAAACTTTGTGGAATACACACATAATCAAAGAGAATCATTTCTTATTAGTCAAGAGTCATTTCCAAGACTATCTTAGTGGACAAAGTCCCTTTCTGAACCGAGTCACCCTCGTTTCAGTCCTGTTTCACTGAACCGGTATAACCTACCATTCCAGCCATGTCTATCTCATGAGAAATAAAATCTTTACCCAATGCATTGGAGGGAGATATAGGTCCCACCCATCTCATAATGATACCATTCTTATGTGTGCCACAAAATCATAAATCATACATCATTTCATAACCCATGTAATAAAAATGGGAATCTTAAACATCGTGACATCATAAAACAATTCATATAAGATAAAGGAATTCATAAAAATATAATTCCATCACAACATAATCAAATCAATGTAATAATAGGGATAAAAACATAACCCTTTATTATCTTAGATGGAAAATAATTTTGATAAAACACTTGAACTTCATTCTTGAGGAAAATATCATTTCTGCTTCAAAAACACTTTTCCTTTCTTAACATGTCGTACAATTATAAACTAAAATAAGTTTACTAAAAATAAACTTGAAAACTTGTAAAGGAAGATTCTTGGAAATAATTTTTTAAAAATCCATTCATGCCGTATAAGTAAAAAAACATTCTTCGTACTTTTTTCGGAAAAGTCAAAAAGTACCTCGTACAAAACGACAAAAGATTCCTTTCATATCTTTTACTAAAAACTCAAAAAAGGGTAAAATTGGATTTAAACAATTGTAGGTGGATGGAAATAATATTACATATTGAGGAAACATGGATGTGGATGATAAAATACACCCCAGTAAATACCAAAGTGTAAACAATCTCAGATAAAAATGAGATTGTGATATTTTCCCTTACCTTAGGTCCGATTTGCTTCATAAGTGTCCGAAACTCCTGTATAATGATTTAAATAATGTCATTGACTTATTAAAGAATCATATTCATTGTTATGATATCTTATATGGTTCAATTATGACTTTATATTACCCGTTCTTTTGTAAATTCTATGTTAAAGAGCATTTTGTGTAAAATTGTTTCATTTGTCGTCCGTGTTTTGACTTGTAATTATTCATATGATTACTTAGATCATGATTAATTAATTCCAGAATATAAAACATGATTTATATATATATATATATATTCATAATATACATATATATAATAAATCAGTAAATGGAAAGAAATACACCGTTCATGGAGACGGTAGGCCGTACGTATGCATGAACGCTGTTTTCGTTTCCTTATTGAGTTGAACGGAATTAAGTAGAGGAAAAAATATATATACACATAAATCCAGTATCATTATTATTTCATATATTTCATGATTACTTATTATATATACTTTATAATCATTCATTAATGGTTAAAGTGGAGAATGAATCTCATCGCGTCGTGGAGACGGTAGTCCGTACGTATGCACGAGCGATGATATCGTTCCCATGGTCGTGGAATTGTGTTGAAGTGTATGTATACTATTTCAGTATCAATATCACTTTATAATAATCATATATAGTTACTCATTACACCATTATACCCATCCAATTAAGGTGGTGGTGGAAAATAGATTACACCACGGCGTGGAGACGGTATTCCGTACGTACGCACACGCGGTGATTTCCTTTTTCCATAGGATGGATAGAAGGTTAATTAGAGTTGTTTAATATTTATAATAACATATCAGTATATAAGATATACTGATGTTATTACTTTATCATGAAACAACTAAAGACGAAAAGTTTAAGAAGAAAGAAATTGAAAAAGATCGGTAATGGATATTACCTCTTTTTGACGTGCCTTTTCTTAACCTCCACTTAAAGAACTAAGGATGGTCTTTGAAGAAGACCAGGACCTCTAGGATGATACTAGGGAAGTGGAGAAGAGATGTTGGCAGGGTTTGTCCGAGATTGAAGGCTCAACGTTGTGTGAGGAAGAGTGGGAGGAGGTGCCCTTTTATAAGGGAGGAGAGGGGCACCTTAGGAAAATCTCAAAATATTATTTTATATTAAGGTCAAATTCGGTTTATAATGGTTCCAAAGGGTCTTATTTCGAAGATAAAGTGGGGAGGGGTCGAAATACTCTCATCCAATAGTATTTAGACAAGTTTAGGTTATTATTTTAACCTTATCAATTAGATTTAACTCTAAGTTAAATAATTTAACTTTTACCATGTCTTTTTGTTTTCTTACACTATATGGTTAATAAACTTACTATATCAAGCCAAACGAACCCCAAGTTGTATATTATTAATATATATAATCCTATCTAAGTCATTTGGCCGAACCATGGATTTTTAGGAATAAAATAACAATTAATAATATAATATTTTTTTAAAAAACTAATTTATGTCAATTTTGACACTATTTGGTACATGATTTTTATGAAATTCATAACAGAATGATAAGTTCGAACCAAGTTACATAAATCAACAATAACATGTCATATTAACCTAAAACATTAGTGTAAGTCATAAAAAGTCTCAAATTACATTTATTTGGGCATTTATAACATCAATTATGTCAATTTTTCAATAATAAGACAATTACTGCATCATCTTTGTGTCATAATAAATGATAATTATTTAATCCCTAAAAATTATAAATAATTTCCTATGATGTAGATAATTGTATTATATTTCTGGATACTATTAATGTTTGAAGTTTCATTAAGTTTATCACTAGATTAAAATTATTATACTTATAAGATTTAAGAAAGTGACATGTTGTCACATTCTTTGGTTTTAATAATAATTAAATTATTTTCATTGAAAAAGTTTAATTAAATGAATCTAATATAACCCTTAGGTGATATGGGTCGACTTCTAGTCATCCCATTGGATTTTTCCAAGTGTTAGGGTATTTTTATAATCTTATATTTACCCTTAATTACCCGATTTACCTTTAACTATAGTAAATAAAATTTACCGTAGTTACTATTCACAATGCCCAAAAATAAAAAGTATCTTATTAACATAATTTGGACCCACTGATTCCAAATATGGAATCCATTTTTCCAAATTAAATACACAAAAGATTCAGAAATTAAATTAAAATTAATCCCGTTGTCGAAAGAAACCGGGTTTTTCTTTAAAATATTGCAAAAGATTGAATTGATTTAACCAACGAATTCAAGGTAAAATCAATGCTAATGACATACATTATATTAAATGGTAAAAATATATTCTATTTATACTTTAAAACCATTCAATATTATAATTTAACCACATAAGATATTACGATGAAAAAAGTTGTTTTTAATTAAAATATAGCATGTTTTTACTATTCATTAAAATATGAAAGTTATCGGAAAAATATCAAAACTTTATCTAATGTAAATTTTTATATCCTGATTCAAAAGAAGAATTTTATTTTTTCAAATTGAACTTATAAACATGTCAAAAACTAGATTTAAAGTGGGTGCGCCATCAAAAGGCGGTAAAACTGCATTTTTTGAAAAATACTTACCATCTTCTAGAAATGTGTAAGATGAATAACAATGTTATAAAATTCAAAATTTAGTTAACACTATTCATAACGTCTAGTTCATAAAAATATTATAATAATATATCATTGTTTAGTAAAACCCAGTATTGCGTACAACACCCACCATGGAGGAAGGTCGTGATTGCGTATAATGCAAGCCAAGTCAGGGTTGCGTGTTGCACAAAAATCCTTCGTTGTTTTGTATAACAGAATCCAACCATATTTCATTTATACATTGAATATATATATATATATATATATACTAAATGTTGCGTAGAATAACTATTATCAAAATTGTGTGTAACACGATCCAAGAATAGTGTTGTGTATACTGAAAGCTAATACGGTGTTGCGTATAGCGCAAGGTAATCTTGGTGTAGCACAAGACATTGATGAAATTAAAAGAATATTTTTCATAAAATCTCGGGGTGTTACATAGAGTTACCGGTATCTGAGAGCTACCGGTAGCCTAGAGTTACCGGTAGCTGAGAGCTACCGGTAGCCAAGAGATACCGGTAGCTGAGGGCCACCGATACCCAAAGGTCACCGGTAGGCTAGGTCTACCGGTAGGTTGAGGCTACCGGTAGGCCAAGGCTACCGCTAGGAGTCAGCGAGAAGCTGGGATGGCCTCCCAGACCACCCAGAACACCTCAACATCAGATTTTTACTATGTAATGGACCCCAAAACCCGTTCCATTACTGATACATCCATATTCATTAATCTATCCATCCTTTTAATAACATGTCACCATACGTGTGTACGTACGGATTATCGTCTCCCCGTCGTGGTGTAATTGTTATTCAATACATTATTATTTGAATAGGTATAATAATGATGTGTAATTCATATAAATAATAAATAAAACTTGATAATTATTCTGTATATATGATATACTATCCAATTATATATTATTTTAATATCAAAATAATGATATTGTCGCTCGTGTGTACGTATGGATTACCGTCTCCATGAACGCGATGAGATTAATTCTCCATCGTATCTATTCAAGAATAATTTTAATTATATGATTAAAAACAATGTTTAAAGTATTGATATAATTATGGATATTAATAAGATACATTCAATCCATAACAAATATTACCCAAATAAGAATGAATATAAAGGAAAACGAATTCGTTAACAACCGAAACGATGATAATACTAAGAAAGCAATGTTAAAAAATCATAAATGATATCATATTATTGTATATGATTCTTGTATAATTTAATAAAAATTATTTCACCATTATACAGGAGGTTAACCTACCCTTGACCAAGGGAAAGTACATGGTAAGGGTTAATTTCACAATCTCTTTATTATCCAAGGTTGTTTTTACATAAGTATCTACTGGGACCTCTTTATCATCCTCATCCATGTTTCATAAAAATGTATTTCAAAAAATTATTACTATTTTATAGACTATGGGTTAAACTAATTTATACCCTTGTTTGACTTTTTATAATATTTTTATAAAGGAATATTTCTGTCGTTTTCCAAATAAGGTCATTTTTAACCTTTTCGACCGAATTAAGGTAGGAATGTCTTTTTTAACTTATACGATGGGTACAACTATTTTTTGCCATTATAAAATCATAGAAGCTTCCCTTACAATCTTATAAGAATATTTTCAAAGTAAATTTTTTCTTTTATAATTGTGTGACTTTTAAATGATTTCAAAAAAAAGAGATATTTCTCTCAAATAGTTTTGATTTCATCTATATCAACATCGGTTGATGGATTTTAAGTTTATTTGAAGTTGATTTATTATGATACAGAACTTCCATATTGTATTGAAGGTTTTGTGATATGTTTTATTGTAGATTTTTATTTTTATACCATTCATTGTTTGTGGAGAAAGTATTTACATTTCTTATGCTAGTTTTAATATGAATGTTTATGTTATGTTTAAACCTGTTCATATGAGGAATGCATTGGACTTAGTAAGTGACGGGTGGAGCCCGCTATAGCTCCTCGATGCATCGGTAGGTCTCATGAGACAAACTTGTGTATTGGAACATGGCCTTGAAAAAATCTTATTTGTAGTCTTGGTGCAAGGCCCTGACTATGTGGTTATTATAGTCTGGAATTATGTATTCCCTCATTATGAAAGTGCTTATTGATATTGCATTTGATTATTAGACTAGTAAAATATCCATGTGAATAAGTAAATGGAATTATTTCATTTTATTTTTTCCATATTATGCTGAAGATCAATTTTAAAAGGCTTTTGTTTTAGTTATACATTGCCTTAAATGTTTATGCTTATTTATGAAATATTCCGCTATATTTTTATCCTTACTAAGCATCTGATCTCACCCCTTTCTTTTTTTATTTTTCCCAGGATGTGAAGAAGTATTTTATGACTGACCTACAGGGATAATATGAGGGGATATGAGTGTGGGCTATGGAGACTATGTTGTTGTATTTTTTCACTTTACGATGCAATGTAAGACTTATGAATGTATCTAGTGTTTACAAGGCTACTAAACTAATCGATCTTTTGATACTTGATCTTTTGTGATCATGTCAATGTTATGTAATAATGTACCCACTCTGGGTAACTGGGGTCAGGGCATTACATTTTCACTATCTTTACCCCAATGTAATTATTCTTTATTTTTGTGTAGATATTATATATTCTATTTATATATTCCAAACTCACATATCTAGAATATTCAATAATTTTTTATGGGTAAATACTTGTTTTACAGGGTTCCCTTCTCAATTATTCCTGATAAGAAAACCCGATTAAAGGGAACATCCAAATGTTATACGCATTTTCAAGTACCAACCATATACTATTTTAACAATACATTTTTTTCTTAATTCCATAATTTTTTCATAAAAACTATATATTTTAATTTTTGGTTTTATAAAAACAATTTTTAGAAATAAAAATTATTTTTCCAAAAGAACCCTTCTTTTCAATGTTAAAGGTGTATTTATCTCAAGAATTTATTAATGATTTTATTAGAGTATTTTTAATCATTTAAACACCTCTATTAAATTTTATTCTTTATTGAGATTTATCTCTTATTTTAATCATCTACCATATTTTATTATGTGGTTTATGATCAGTTTGAATGTGGTTGTTCTATCTCGATACCATTCACCATACTACTCAGAATGGCTAATTATTATGTTTACAGATTAGGGAATGTTATTTATATTTCATATGTATATATTGTCTATGTTTAACCCCATTCATATGATGAATTAATTGGTCTTAATAAGTGATGGGTTTTGTCAACTATAGCCACTCAATGCATTAATAGGTCTCATTAGACAAACTAAACTTGGTTTTACCCATTATGTACGGAGTCATGGTTGAGTCCTTGATGGTATGTTTATAATGCATGACATTAGGCATTCTTTTATTATAAAACTATTAGTTGATGTTCCATGTGATTATTCAACTACGACAATATCCAAGGTTATGTTTTATTTTGGAATAATTTTTTCATATTTTATTCCTACAATTTTATGCTCAAGATTATGTTTTAATGTAAGGTGTTTTTAGTTATTCACTGTGCCTTATTTTTTAGGATTATGATAGTTTTTTATATATTTATTACCCTTAATGAGCATCTGATCTCTCCACTTTCTTATGTTTTATTTTTCCTTAGGATGTGAAGATGTATATTATGAATGAATTAGAAGGATAATCTTGGAGTTTATCAGCATTTCCAATGGATTTTCCATATTGTATTTCCTCTCAATATGTAATGTAAAATTCATGTGTGTTTTATAGATTCCAAAATGACTAAACTGATCAGCCCTTTGAGATTTTAGTCCAATATCTATTCCAATTTACTAATATAGGGAATCGACTCTTGGATACTATGGTTGAGGTTTTTACCACATGAACCCGTGCTTCTAGGTTCAGTGATTTGAAATGATGTGTATATTTTTTTAAATTAAAATACAAATATCATTTACAATTATAGGAAAATTTTACTTTCTAGGTTCTAGAGAATTATATAAAAATATTACATTTCAAAAAAAACTATTCAAAAATAAAATTAAATAACCAAAAGTGTATTCATTGAACTACCTCTACATAGAAAAATTCATCACACATAAAATTACAAAACTCGTAAAAATTAATTTAAAACATAGGGTGAGCATTAAAATTTCCTAGTAAGGGGTTTTAAAACCATTAATAAATTATTTTAAAAAATTTAATTGAAATATATAGAAGTACTTAAAAATATATTTTCATTATATTGGGATTTTTATTGGTATTTATAATTTAGAAGACCGCTAATTTCCAAAAATAATTATAATTGAAAAGATCATTTGGATTTGTCTATTGAAAATAATATTTTTTGGTGGGTCATTTATGATACTTGGAAGACCATAAGAAAAAACATAAGGTCACTAGTCATAATTCATATGGGAAAAAGTACCCATAAGATTATGGGTTTACTACCCATTACAAAACTTAACATTCATTATATTAGTGTCATTCTTTATGAAAATATTTTTAACGGACCTTCCTTTCCCAATCATAACCCAAACATTTCAAAAAATACATAAATATTTTTTTTCTTTAATATAAAATAAAATCTATTATAACATGTCATAAAAATATTCTTTATAATTTCTAGATTCAATTTTTCAGATAATCTAATTCTCAAAATAGCTATAGTTATTTAAATGTCATATATAAAAATGGATAATTAAATAAATTCACACTTGTTTTAAAATTCTTGGTAAGTTACTTACAACTTAGATGATGGCTATATCTAATTTATGAATGAAATTTATGGATGAGAAGAATCATTTCTTTAGATTAAATAATTGATTTCACTTATAATTAGCACATAAAATGATTAAATTTAACATTTGTAAACAAAAGATACATATAAAATGATATCAATAAAATGATTCTTGATCCAATATGGATTTTATTTATAACTGTAACAATTTAAACTAAAAAATAACAACACATTTTTTATTATTATTTAATGTTTTTATCAAGAAATAATTATTTAACAAATAAAGATATATAGATAGATATACATATTTAAATATATATACATATAAATCATACATAAATTGATAGGTTGAAAACAAAATCAAATTCTTACAAATGAATTTGTAAATAAATGATTAATATTTTACTTTATTAATTCTGAAAATTAATAGAGAAAAATATACAGTTGGAAATATATACACTTATATACATATAACTTTGTAAATAAATCATAAAAAGATATATTAAAAATAAATTCAAACCCTTTTAAATTCATAAAAATAATTCGATAAATAAAATACGAATTCCCCTATGCTATAGATACTATAAAAAATAGGTAAATGGATTTAAATAGATATGTACATATATCTTTCAAAACTAATCATAAGTTGATAAAATTATCCCCTTAACTCAATGAAATGAACCAATAAGCCTTTTTATGGAGGCTCAGACACACTAGAAGCAATTAGGAAGTGTGTAGATGACAGTGTGGGTTATGCAAGGTGTCCAGAATGAGTTTTATATACATACATACATACATACATATATTAATTCAAGGCTACCAGAGGAAGTATAAAATATGAATAGTTGGTTCAATTAATCCATGATTGATTTAATTTTTTGTTTTCTATATTCTACGTACTCTCTATTTTTCGCACATTTTTCTACCTTTCGTTTTTTTGTTCTGTTTTTTATTAACTCGTTTTCTCTATCTTCATTTAATGTCATGTTTCCTCTCTTTTTTGTTTATTCAAGTTAGTAACATATTATTTTATTTAATAATAATTTCAGGTTTAATATTTTTCAACACATCATGTTTTTTTGTCTTTTCCTTTTCTCATCATTTAGTTTAGTGTTTTTTTAATATATTAAAATAATTTTTTTTAATAAGTTGTTTTAATGTTTTTAAAATAAATAATTTAATTTAATTTTTTTATTTAAAACATGTATGTAAATAACACTTATATATATATATAATTGTTTTTATAAATAATTCAAATCAATTTTTTTTAGATATATATATAAATTGTGTTTATAATAAAATAATTATATATATTTATAATTTATAGACTTTATAAAAAACATAATATATTCTCATATATTTATAAAATATATTATCTTAAAAAAATAATTTTCTTAAATAATGGTTTACAGTTAATTATAATTACTATTATTATTATTATTACCGTTAAAATATAAACACAAGATATTGTTGTCAGTAATTTTATTTCAAAAAAATTGAAAAAATATTAAACAAGATATACATTTCATTGTGTAATCATTTTATTTTTCAAACAATTTTATTTATTTAAATATTTTGTTTCTACAAAAAAAATTAATTATATATATATATATTAAAATACCCTTTTAAATAAATTAACACTACTTTAAAAAATAGTTTTTGTTTGTAATTTTAAATCAAAATTCTTTTATTACAAATAAAAATTTATTCTAAACATTAAATATTAAAACATACTTTAAAATAAATAATATATTTTAAAATACATGAAAAACTTTATTTATTTAAGGAGACTAATATTTCATGAAAATTGATATTATATAATCGTGAATAAAAACATATTTTGAAGAATAAATTAATATTAGTACATTGCATGGAAATTAGTACACTTATGTTTATATAAATCACATAAATACACTTAGAGAACACAATACAAACTTTACAAATGACGATTTAATGAAATAAGAGCTATTTCAAGAAGTTAAGTAACTTATACAAATGAAATAGTAACTTCAGTTTATGAATAGTGCATTGGACAAATGAATAGTAACCTCACCCATGAATGATTAAATAAAATTTAGGAATCTTATAAATGAATTTATGATATAATTATATCATTGTATAAGTAAGTTAGTATTTTAAAAATTAATAATTAAGTGCTTGTATTTTTGTATGTTATAAAAAATTAATTAATATTTTTATAATTAATAAAATGATTTGAAATAAAATGTATCTTCATAAATTGTATTAATAAATTACTATTCTGTTGTCTTATTATTTGAGGATAATTTTATGAAACCTTATTTTATTTTTTAGAGTGTTATAAAATTAGTAATAAATTCAAAATCTATATTTTTTGAGTAAATGGTGATTTTAATTTAAAATTAAATTTATCATATTAAGAACATTATATTAATAAATTGGAGCCCATTTTTAAAATCTAATTTTCAAAAAATTGTTAGGGTGAATTTTTGTTATTTTTCTAAAATACTTGAATATTGTGAATAGTAAAATACAGTAATTTACTGTATAAATACATTAAAAGTTAAATATATGATTCCCTAAGTCATATATGATGTAAGAACCATAATATCTAACTTACCCTAATTATTTTAATATATTTGATGATAACTCTAAATCAATAACTACTCTTGATCAAAATTATTAAATAAATGAATAAAATATTCAAAAAACACCCCTCTCTTCCACTATAAATACCTCCCCTTCTCATCACACCTTACAAGATTTAATAACTTTCAAATTTATACTGATTCCTCCTTAAAATATACTCCCCAATGACTCAGATATATTGTTCTCATAAAATGGCCAAAACCTTTTCCCTAAGGAGGTTCTCAATGAGGAGAATATCAAGAGGTAAAAACCTCTTTCTTTTACTTTTAATTTCTTTTTATGTTATTTTATTTTCTTATTATCCCCTCACCTCCAATCACAAAAATAGAATGAAATCAGTAGTACCTTTCATATAATGTAATTTTATTATTCTAATTGAATAATCCATCACCAAACCCCTTCTCCTCTCACTTTTACTCTAAAAATGGAGACGTTATTCATGAAGTGTTTTTTCATAGCCTTCAAGGATAAAAAGTTTTCATATTCATTCATCGTCTTCAAGGATGATCATAAAACCATTTTAATGGTTTAAAAGATTTTAAAATTTATATTAAAACCCTTTTTATGTTATGGAATTTAATCGTTTACATAATAATAAATGATAATATAAAATGAGATAATTGTGATTTAAAACTACTTAAATTAATTTAAATGAATATCATTAATACGTTATGAAATGATTAGTCATCATATGTGGGAAAAAACCATATATAAAACCAAAAAAATTATGTATGTTCATTAGTAACACATAATTCTAATTCTAGAGAAATATACCCATTTCACATGAACTTCATTACCTATAAACAAGCGAACTGATTAGGAAAACCGAGAAAATGAATGCTCCTGAATGATGAAATTAAACTCTATAACTCATCAATAAGGAAATAAATTAAAATAATAAAACAATAAAAAAAATTACATGTACATAAGGTTATGAAATAATAAATTAATGGATTGAATTTTATTATCTAGGACATTATGGTCAACTAAATAAAACATTCAGACATAAGGTAAGGGATTCTAACCGAACATTCATTTTTTAATTCGAGTTATTCTTTCTCTTTATTTACTCCAACATAATGATTATTTATTTATTTGTTTAATTATTATATATTCTATGTATATGTTCCAAACACATATATCCAGATTATTTCATCATTATTTTTTGTGTAAATACATGTTCGACTAGGTTCCCTTATCAATTCTTCCCCATAAGTATTCCTAGTTAAAGGGAACTTCTTGATTTTTTTTTACCCATTTTCAAGTACCATACGATTTTTTTTAAGAATCCATTATTTTTTAATTCACTTATTTTATCATGAAAAACTATAATTGTTCATTTCTGGTTTTATACCAACAATTATGGAAAATAAAAATTAATTTTACAATATAACTCTTCTTTGTAAACTAAAAGGGGTTTTTCTCTCAAAAATTTATTAATGATTTTATTAGAGTATTTTAATTTATTTCAACTCAAATATTAAATTTTATTATTTATTTAGATTTTTATCTTATTTTAATCATCTACCGTATTTTATTTAGAGGTTTATGACTAGTTTTACTCTGGATGTTCAATCTTGATACCATTAATCATACTACACATAATGGTTAGTGATTATGTTCATAGATTATGGGAAGATATTTACATTTCTTATATATATTTTCTTTATGATTATCCTCTTTTATATGAGGAATTAATTGGACTTAGTATTTGATAGGTGGGTCCCACTATAGCTCCTCGATGCATGAGTAGGTCTCATGATACAAAATGGACTATGATTTTAGCCATTATGTATGGTTTCTTGGATGAGGCCTTGAAGGTATGTTTACAATGTCCAGAATTATGAATTAAATTATTATGAAACTAGTAATTTATAGTCCATATGATTACTGAACAATTTAATATCCATGTTCATGTTTTATTATGTAATTATTTAATCAGATTTTATTCCTGCCATTTTATTCTTGATATTATATTTTAATGACTTGTGTTTTTAGTTATTCACTATGACTTTTTGTTTATGTTTATGATAAATTATGTTTTACGAATTACCCTTACTTAGCATCTGAGATCAACCCTTTATGATGTTTTATTTTTCCCTATGATGTGAAGATCTATATTATGAATGACATGCATGGATAATATACGAGTTTATGGGTGTTCCCAATGGATTTTCTATGTTTTTATTTTCATAATGTAATGTAAAATTCATGTATGCGTTCCATCTTCCAAAAATAATAAATTGATTAGTCCTTTGGGATTCAAGTTCTATATCTATTCCAATGTATTACTATCAGAAACTGACTTTGGGGTATTGAGGTCGGGGTATTTATAGTTGGTATTAGAGGAAGTTTAGTAGAAACCCTGGAAATTATTTTTAGAAATCGTATATTAGTGAACATGACCCAAAAATAGACTTTCAGGACAATAATAAAAGAAGAACATACTATAAATTTAGTAAAGTAGAAGTTATATGGATGTTCCTAGAAATATATCCATTTATAGATACTAGAAGTGGATGTGGTTCTCGTATAGATCTATATAGGGGTAATAACACTGACAAGGTGTCTTAGGCCAGATATGTCATAACCTGGTACAAGACATTGGGCATTACTGAGCACCTGGTTTGAAACTCCCAGAGGATATGCTTTGGATAATTCATATTTTCTTTGCAGACCATTATAAATGATTGAAACATAAATATATATCCAAAGAAACCATGTTTATGATTATGAGATTAGATATAAATAAAATTTCATTTTATGTTAAGTGTTTTTACAATTTGAGATCATGTATTATGATTCATAACCTAATTTAATGTATTCCATTATTTAGAAATGAAACCTAGTAGAAGAAATGGAAATCATATCAAAAAACATATCCCATGTTGGGATTTTCTTCATATGTAAGATAATGAAATTCATACTGGTGTTGTGACTGGTGCTGAGAAACAAATAACTATATTGAGATAACTGAAATGGTTTATGAAAAATAACCTTACCTGTATGGATCATCTTGATCCACATTGAGGAGGAGAAATTTTAGAATGATTTATGTGACAATAACCTCCATCATTTAGTGGGAAAACAAACTAATTTAAAATAGAGCAGTGGATAAGTTCCTTGGAGAATATATTTTTTAATTTGGAAAGTAATGAAAGGGAGAAGGTTATCATGGTAGTTTATCATATCTCGATAGATGAAGATCAATGATGGTAATTAATTAAAAACAAAAATATGGAGGATTAAATCAAAATTATAGAATGTAATGATTTGATGGAAGTTTTCTTGGAAAAGTTTTTCAATCTTGAATAACGAGGGGATATGGAGAGGCAATTCATGAGTTTGAGATAGAAATAGGATGAAAACATTACCATGTATTAAGAAAACTTTATAGATTTTGTATGACATGTTGTGGACTAAATATTTAATCCAAGGAGTAAGATTTATTGATTATTTTATTGTTTAAAACTATTTCTTTGAAGGGAATTGGCCTCCCAAAATTTCTCATCATATGAAGATATAGTATTATATGCCATTAATAAAGAAATATAATTCAATAAATCTTATTAATTTAAAATAAATAAAGGGAATAAGCGGAATATTGAACAATCTAGAAAATAAAATAATGAAAGGAAGAAGAAGGTAATAGTTGAATTTCTATCATATGATAATTGTGGAAAGAACCCACTGGTACTTTCCTAAAGGATATGGGTGTTTATTAAAATTTTGGATAATAATTTCATCAGTCCCATGATTGAAAGGGAAGGAAAAAAGCTACCAATGATCAATGATACAATTTCAGAGACATGGGATATTATAAAAATGATTTTCCTAAGTGTAAAGGAAACATACCCGAAATAAGGACAAGGTAGTATGGCCAAGCTTATGCAGCCACAACCACTGAGGTTGAAGTACTTAATGATATGGTGGTATGTAATTTACTCATTTCCTCAAACTTAATAAATGATTTATTTGATTTTGGATCATGACATTATTTTATATCATCCATGTTTTCCAAGATAATTAGCAATTTCCATTTAGATTTAATAAAGGAGATTTTAGTCAAAAAACCTAAGGAATTTATCATTGGATGTTCCAGTCAGTCCCCTTTGTGACAGATAAACATTATTTAGTTTCTGACCTTTTCATCATACCTATGATTTACTTTTAAATAACCCTCTCTATGGACTAGATTTTAAAATGTGTTGCAAAAATCTATTTCAAGAAGAAGAAAGTCTCAATTTGTTAGAAAAGTGTTGAATACCTTATCTTTATAGAATAAAAATAATTATTTGGTTATTATCTAGATCCACCTTCAGTAGATCTTCTAATTTAAATTTTTATGGAGGAATAGAAAACATTATTTATGAATCTTCAAATTGAATATATACCTATTATGAAAGAATATATTGATTTATTTCTAGAGTATTTTCTAGTATATACTCTAGAGTGGGAAGTTGAGTTCTTTATTGATTTAATTCCAAGTGAAATACTTATATCAAAGACCCCGTATAGAATTTCCACTGTGTAATTAGTATAGATGAACAAACAAATAGTGGAATTAAGTGATAAAGGATTTATTCCCCCTAGTGTTTCTCCATGGGGATCCCATGTTCTGTTTTTCTAGAAGAAATATGGATCTGTGAGACTCTGCATTGACTATAGTGAAATCAATTAAATTATAATAATGAAAAAGTATCTCTTTCCTCGCATTGATGATTTTTTTGATATACTTTATGGACCTCAATATTTCTCGAAGATTGAAATTTGATCTGGATATAATCAATTGTGTGTGAGGATGAAAGATATTCCACATATAGTATTTTAAACCAAGTATGTACATTAGGAGTTTACAGTAATTCCATTTGTACTGACTAATGCACCCTCCATTTTCATGGATCTAGGGAACATGTTTTTAAGGAATATCTAAATGAATTTGTGGTGGTATTTATTGATGATATATTAGTATTCTCCAAAATCTATGAATACCATGAGAATAAACTGAGGATAACTCTAAATCATCTTAGAAGAAATAAATTATATGAGAGGTTTAGCATGTGTGCATTTTTTCTTCTATCTGTTTATTTTCATGGCCATACTATCCTTAGGGATGGAATCTCAATTGATATTAGAAAGAATAAGGTAGTTCAAAAATGTCCTACACTAATAAACATAACCAAGGTATGTATTTTCATTGGATTATCTGGTTACTATCGACATTTTGTTCTGAATTTTTTCCGATTAGCTAGAAAATTAACCAAGCTTACTTATAAAGGGGATTATTTTTTATGTAAAAATTAATGTGAATAATGTTTTGACGAATTTAATATGAGATTAGTGAATGCCCCGATCATTAATATAATATTGGGAAATTTTGGATTAATGATTTATATTGATTCATGAAACAAAGCAATTGGTTTTGTCCTTATTCATAATGATTGATTTATTGCCTATGCATCAAAGTAGTTAAAAAATCATGAACAGAACTTTCCAACTCATGAGGTTGAGTTAGTAGATATAATATTTTCTCTAAAGATATGGAAACACTATATCTATGGATAAATATGTGAGATATATACAGATCATAATATATTGAAATATATATTCTCATAGAATGAAATCAATAGGGGGAAAAGGTGATGGCTCGAACTACTCAAAGATTATGATTGTTCAATACACTACTACATGGGGAAGGAGAATAATGTAGAAAATTCATTGAGAGGGAAGGATCATGGAGTTATAAAAAACAAGGATTGATAAGGATCTTTTGTATATGGATCTAGCAATGAAAAATATGTGAATTATCAAGGAAGGTGAAACATAATAACTTTTTAAATTGGTTTACCAATCGTCTTTTTTGGAAAGGATTAAATGTTCTTGGTATGATGATGAGAATATTCAAAAAAAATTAAAGTTTTGAATGAAACGAATTTGGATGAATTTATGTATGAGTATGGAATTTTGTAATTTTGGAAGGGTATTTGTGTTCCCTATGTAAGAAAGATAAGAAAGTGAGTTTTTGAATGATTTACATAGTTCAAATTTCTCTATACACCATAGTATCACTAATATGTATATAGATTTGAAGGAACATTTTTGGTGGGATAACATGAAGGGGAAAATTTCTGATTATATATCAATATGTTTAGTCTTTCAAAAAATTAATGCTGAAAGATAATGTTCTAGATGATTCATACACCATAACCCTATTAATATATGTAAATGGGATGAAATTCCAATGTTTTTTGTCACTAGATTACAAAAAAAATCCATGAAATAATGATGCAATATGGGTAATTGTGTATTTACATACCAAATCTGCACATCTCCTCGCTATAAGGGAGTATTTACCACTAGAGTGCCTTTCATGAATCTTTATTAATGAAGTTTTATGAATTAATGGTTCACATCTCTTAATTTTTTCAGATCAGGATCCATGATTTACGTCGAATTTCTAGAAGCGTCTCCATAAAAAATTGGAAACTAAACTTCATTTGAGTACTGCATATCAGCCTAAAATTGAAGGGAAATCATAAAGGATGATCAAATATTTAGAATACATGGTGGGATATTTCTCACTTAAATTTCAAGGTATGTGGGATCAAAATTTACCTTTGGTAGAGTTTTCTTACAACAATAGTTTCATTTATAGTATTAAAATGGAACCTTCTGATGCATTATACGGAAAGAGATTTCATACTCCAACATGTTGGGATGAAGTTGGTGTAATGAATCTTCCATGCCCAAAGCTTTTAGAAGAAATAATGAAATAAGTAAAGACTATTCAAATCCATGTCAATGTAGGTCAATGTAGGAAAAATTACTATACCAATAATTGAAGGAAGGATTTGAAATTTCATGGGGGAGATCATGTTTTTTTCAAGGTATCCCCATGCAAGGGTGTTATAAATTTGAGAAGAATGAAAAATGATCCCGTGGTAAATTGGGACTTTTAAAATTATATAGAGAGTGAGAGTTGTGTCTTATCATTTGTTGATAATATCTTTGTTAAGGATGTACATGGAAGACCCATCACATTTCCTCAATTTTTAAGGAATAGAATTGGAAATTGATTTATCTTATTGTGAAGAACCTATCTAGATTATAGATATGAAGGAATATGTGTTGATAAATTAGATGACTCAGTTGGTAAAGGTACATTGTAAAAATCACAAAAATTGAAGAGGATACATGGTATACTGAGTAACCTATGATGAATAACTACCAAAATCTTTTGGTATAGTGATATTCTCAAAATTTCGAGGATGAATTTTCTATAAGAGGGGATAATGAAATGACCAAAAATTTTATTAATGATATTTACCATATTATGTTTTAATTATTCTCCTAAAATCACTTAGAGAACACAAAATAAACATTTTTAATGAATACTGAATTAATTAATAGGTATTTATAGAATTTAAGAAAAATATATCGACAAAATAGTAACTTGACCTTAGGAATATTAATATGAATATTATGAATAGTAAACCAAACAAATGAATATTAACATCACCAATGAATTTATAAATAAAGTTTATGAATATTATAAACTAATTTATGCTATATTTATATCATAGTTTATGTTAGTGAATATTTTATAAACTTATAATTAAGTGTTGGTATTTTTGTAAGTTCTAAATATTTAATTAAAATTTTTATAATTAAAAAATTATTTAAAAGAAAATTTATATTCATCAAATATATAAAAAAATTAATATATTCTGGTTTTATGATTTTTGGATAAAATAATTAGCCCTTATTTAATTTTTTATAGTGTTATGAAATGAGTTATAAATTTAAAATATATATTTTTTTGAGTAAATGATGACTTTAATTAAAAATTAAATTTTTTATATTTTTGAATTTATTTTCATATAATTGATTCCATTTTTTATTTTTAAATGTTTAAAAATTGTTAGGGTGAATTTTTTGGATTTTTCTAAAATACTTGAATTTTTTGAATAGTAAAATATGGTAATTTACAATATAAATACATTAAAAGTTTAATAATATATTCCTTGAGTCATCACTGATGTAACACCATAATCTTCAACTTAACTTAGTTATTATAATATATTTTATGATAATGCAAAAACTATTCATAGACTTGTTCCAATATAATATACTAATGAATAAAATATTCAAAAAACACATATCTTCTCCACTATAAATATCACTCCTCACCACTCCTTCTCCTTACACATTCAAATATTTAAGACATATCAAATTTTTGCACAATAATCTTAATAATACCCTCGCTAATTTATAGTAGATCTTGGTCTCATCAAAAGTCCAAAAACGTTTCCCTAAGTAGGTTTTCAAGGAGGAGAAAATCAAGAGGAAAAACCTCTTTCTTTTTATTTTAATTTATTTTTAATTTATATTTATTTCTTATTATCTAATCATATCCCGTAATCCAAATATCATGAAAACTTAGTTACCTTAAATATAATATAATTTTTTTATTATAATCGAATAATCCATCATCAAACCCCTTCTCCTCTCCCATTTATTCTAAAAATGAAAACGTTGTCCGTGAGGTGTTGTTTCATCACCTTCAAGGATGAAATTTTTTCATTTTCCTTCATCATATTCAACGATTTCGATAAAACCATATTAATTGTTGAAATAGAATGTAAAATTTATATTGAAACCATTTCTTTGTTCTTTATGTTATATATTTACATAACACTAATTGATAAAACAAAATGAGTTCGTTCTGTTCTAAAACCACTAAAATTAATCTAAATGAATATCATTAATGTGTTATATAATGATTAATCATAATATAAAGGAAAAACTATATATAAATCCAATTCACTTATTTATGTTCATTAATAACAAATAATTCTAATTATAAATAATTATACCAATTTTACATGAAGTTTATTACTTATAAACAGGAGAATCGATCATGAAAACCAAGAAAACGAATGCTCGTGAATGATGAAATTAAACTCGATAACCGATTAATAAAGAAATAAACGAACGTAATAAAACTATAATAAATAAAATAAATGTATATTATATTATTAATTAATAAATAAATAAATTTAATTATATTATCCATGTCATTAAGGTCAAGTTAAGAACACATTTAGACATAATGTAAGGGATTCTACCTGAAACTTCATTTTTTCCTTCGGGTTATTCTTTCACTATATTTAATCCAATTTAATGATTATTTATTTTTATGTAATTGTTATATATTATTTTTATATATTCCAAACTCATATATCTATATTATTTCATAATTATTTTATTTGGAGATATATGTTTTACAAGGTGTCATTCTCAATTCTTCCTGATAAGTAAACCCGATTAAACGGAACTTCCCAATTGCTTGCCCATTTTCAAGTACCATCCACGAACTATTTTAACAATAAATTTTTTTCATTATTCCCTAATGTTTTCATAAAAAATTATATTTTTTCATTACTCATTGTATAAAAATTATTACAAATAAAAAATATATTTTCAAAAGAACTCTTCTTTTCAAAGTAAATGGGGTATTTCTCTCAAGAATTTCTCAACAATTTTATTATAGCATTTTCATTTATTTCAAAACCTCTAGAGAATTTAATGTCTTATTAAAATTTATCTATTATGTTTATAATCTAAAATATTTTATTAATTGTTTTATGATCATTTTGAAAATGGATTTTCTATCTTGATACTATTCACCATGCTACTCAGAATGGTTATTGATTATGTTCACCAATTGGAAAAAGTTATTTAAATTTAACATATTTACATTGTTTATGATATTTATGTTTAACCCCATCCATATTTGGAATGAATTGGACATAGTATGTGATTGATGAGTCCCATTATATACCCTCAATGCATCATTTTTTTTCACGAGACAAACTAGATTGGGGTTTTACCTGTTATGTATGGTGTCCAAGATGAGGACTTGATAGTATGTTTATGATATCCATCATTATGTATTCCCTCATTATGATACTAGTAATTGATAGTCCATGTGATTATTTAACTAGTATAATATCCATGGTTATGTTTAATTATCCACATCTGGAAACATAAATGAATTTTACATTACATTTTGAATTGAAAAACAACATAGAAAATCCAATGGATACACCCATGAAATCCTGGGAACATATATTCCAAAACCACATCCCCTTATAGTATCTAGAAAATGATGTATTTCTACGAAGATTCATATAATATATACCATACCAAAATTCTAGGATGTTATTTTATTCATATCCTCAAAGTCTATCATAGGGTCGTGTTCTCTAATCTATGTTTTATAAATATAGTTTCTAAAGATTCTACTAAACTTCTTCTAATACCAAGTGTAAAAATCCTGAACCTGGTAGCCCATAGTCAGTTCCTTATATTAGTAAATTTGCATAGCTACAAGACTCAAATCCCAAAGGACTCATCAGTTTAGTAGTTTTTAATCCATAATACATAAATGAATTTTACAATACATCTTAAAAGAAAAAACAACATATAAAATCCATCGGAAACACCCATAAACTCTAAGAATATCCCAGTAATTCATCCATAATATACATATTTACATCCCATAGAAAAATAAGATATATGAAATGGGTGAGCTTAGATGCTTGGTAAGGGTAAGTATTATAGTGGATATATCCTAAACCTAAATAATTAGGCATGGTTAATAACTAAAAACACATGTCATTAAATTATAATCTTGAGTATAAAATGGCATCAATAAAAGGTGATTAAATAATTCCATAATAAAACAGAACCATGGATATTCTACTAGTTGAGTAATAACATGGAATATTAATTACTAGTTTCCTAATGATGGAATACATAATGTCAGATATCATAAATATACCAACAAAACCTCATCTAAGATACCATACTTAATGGGTAAAAAACGAGTCTAGTTTGTCTCATGAGACCAACCAATGAATTGAGGGGATATAGAGTACCCCAAACAACAATTACTAAGTCCAATTAATTTATCATATGAATGAGGTATAAAATAAACAACATATACATATGAAACTTAAATAACTTTCCCCAATTTGTAAATATAATCCCTCACCACGTTTAGTAGTATGGTGAATGGTATCAAGATAAAACATCCACTATCAAACTGATCATAAGATGATTAATTAAATATGGTATATTATCAACATAAGATATCAATTTCAATAAATAATAATTTTAAATAGGGGCATTGATATAATTGAAAATACTCTAATATATCATCAATAAATTATTGACAGAAATATCACTTTTACTTTGATAAAAAGAGTTCTTTTAGAAAAATAATTTTTATTTGGCACAATTGATTATATAAAACCAAAAATTAAAAATATATAGTTTTCCATGAAAAAATTAGTTAATTAATAAACATATAGATTTCATAAAAGAGATTTTTTATGGTACTTGAAAATAGGTAAGAAAACGGGAAGTTCCATTTAATCAGGTTTTCTTATCACAGATAATTAAGAAGGGAACCTTGTAAAACATGTATTTCCAAATAATATAATGATTAAATGATATGGAAATATCATTTTTTAACATATAAACATAATATATAATATTTAAACAAAAATTCATAATTGGGGTAAAGATAGTGAAAGAATAACCCAATGGAAAAAATGAAGGTATGAGTAGAATCACATAAATTATGTCTGAATGTGTTCTGAACATGACCTTAATATCCAAGATAATAAAAATTAATTAATTAATTAATTAATTAATTAATAAACTTCTCTACATCTATTTTAATTATTATAGTTTTATTGAGTTCATTTATAGCCTAATTTATGAGCTATAGTGTTTAATTTAATCATTCGGGAGCATTCGTTTACTTTATTTTCAGGATCGGTTCACTTGTTTATATGTAATATAGTTCAGGTAAAATGGGTATAATTATAAAAAATTTTAATTATATATTATTAATAAAAATAAAGGTGTTCAATTGGTTTTATATATGGTTTTTTCATATTTGAGGATGAATCATTATATAACATGTTAATGATATTCATTTATATAAATTTAAGCAGTTTTAGATCACAATGAACTCATTTTTTTATCTTTTATTATTATGTAAATATGTTAATTTGTGAAAATAAAAAGGGTTTTAATATAAATTTTACAATTAGTTTCAACCCTTACAATGGTTTTGTGAATATCCATGAATACGGTGAAGGAAAATGAAAACTTGTCATACTTGAAGGCGACGGAACAACACCTCATGGACAACGTTCCCATTTTTAGAATAAAAGGGATATGAGAAGGATTTGTATGATGGATAAATCCATTATAATAATAATATTCTATTATATGTAAGGTTCTGGATTTTTTATTGTATTTAGATGATGTGCGGTGAGGAGTGAATAAGAAAGGAAAAAAACATTAAAAGGAATTAAAAGAAAAAGAAAGAGGTTTTTAGCTATGGATTTTCTCCTCCTTGAGAACCACATTTGGGAAATTGTAATGCTATTTTTATGAGACTAAGATATCATGGAAATGGGGATGGGGATTATTAAGATGTGTTTGTAGAAATTTGACAAGTGTTAAAGTTAAAAAGGTGTGAGGATAAGGGGTGGTGAGGTGTGGTATTTATTGGGGGGAGAGGGGTGTTTTTTGAATATTTTATCCATTTGATTATTATTTTTGGATCAAGGATATGAATAGTTTGAGAATTTTAATCAAAAATATTAAAATAATTATATTATTTTTGAGATTATAGTTCTTAAATTAGTGATGACTTGAGGAATATTGTATTTAACTTTCAATGTATTTATACCATAAATTACCAAATTTTAGTATTCACAAAACAATCATGTTTTTTAGAAAAATATCAAAAACTCACCCAAAACATTTTTTATTTTTTAGAATTCAAAAATGTACTCCATTCTATGAAAATAATTTTCTAAATATTTTAAAATCAATTTTTAATTAAAATCTATATTTACTCAAAAAATACATATTTAAATTTATAAATGATATTTTAACACTATAAAAATTTAACTAAGGTATAATAAAAGTTTCTTAAATCAAAATAAAATAAAATATTTATTTATTCATACATTTTATGAAAATAACTTTTCTTTTAAATAATTTTATTAATTATAAAAATTGTAATTAAATATTTATATCTTACAAAAATACAGACACATAATTATTATTTTTTAAATATTTACTTACTTATACTATGAGAATGTTATATCATACATTCATTTATAGTATTCCTAAATTTTATTTTTACATTAATGGGTGATATTACTATTCAATTGGATGAATTACTATTCAAAAGGGTCATATTACTAATCCTAAGGTCAAATTACTATTTCATCAAGGTTACTTAACTTCTAAAAATTGAACTTATTTCATTCATTATTCATTTATAAAATTTTTATTGTGTTATCTAAGTGATTTTATGGGATTTATATAAACATAATAAGGTAAATCTCTTTTAATGAATTCTAGGTCATTACATTCTTCACTCATATAAAAATTTCATCCTTAAAATTTCTATAATGATACCTCATAAAATGATTATGATAGTTATACATCATAATTTCATCTAGATCCTACATTGCCTCTTCAATTTTATGATTTTTACAAAGTACCTTTACCAACTGAGCCTTTTGATTCCAAATCACACATTCTTTCATGTCGAGAATCCAGATAGGATTTTCACAATAAGATAAATGAGGTTCCAATTCTATTCCTTTAGAACTGAGGACATGTGATTGGTATGGAATGTACTTCATTAACAAAGAGATGTATATGACATCGTGTACTTTAGAAAGGATAGGTGGAATCACCAAAAGATAATCCATAGCTCCAACTCTCTCTAGGATTTCAAATGGTCTAATGTACCTGGGGCTCAGTTTCCCTTTCTTCCCAAATCTTATAACACACTTCCATGGGGATACTTTCACGAAAACAAGATCTACTACATGAAATTACACATACTTCCTTAGATTATTAGCCTAAATATTTTCCCCACTTTAATGTATTCCTAAAATATATTATGGATCATATTTAAAAATTGTAAATAAATTGGGAAGTTCCCTTTAATCGGGTTTTCTTATTAGGATGAATTGATAATGTAACCTTGTAAAACATATATTTCCCCACAAAATTATTATGAAATAATCTAGATATATTATTGTGGAACACATATTGTCATGACCTGTCCTCGGGGCTCGTGTCGTGACTACCCCAAGCCTGCCTTCCATAGGCCAGGGGCTGGCGACTAGCACCAAAGGCGTAAATCCCGATAAAAGGGGAATGCAATGCCTTTATACAAGTAAACAAACACAACAGAGTACAAAAGATGAAGTAAACACTAAGTAAAATAAGTAAAAAAGTAAGAGCTAGAAAGTAAATGGGCTAGAATACAAACCCAACTGAAAGTACAGTACAACAGTAAAGAAAGAACAACTGTAGTAAAGTAAACCAGCAACCACTGATTCATCCTTCAGATATCCCACCAGAAGGGTGAGTACAAATGATCTCCTTAGCTCCTCGAGTCCGGCCGTCCGCTCCGTGTACGTCCCGCCAAGTGGTCCACCTCCAGGTACCATCCCACTCCACAAGAATTCACCTCGATCAGTGATGTCTGTTGTCTACATTCAACAAAACGTAGTGCGGGTATAGCCCGTGTAGGGGTAAGAATGCGATAATCAGTAGGGACCCCGAGACCTCCGAAGGTATCCCAGAATCCAAAAAGGAAAAACCACAATGGAAAGATACAAACACAATATATCAACTAACTATACTTAGGTATATGCCCATACATATACCTAAGTCATCAATTCCAGCTCGGCTCCAACTCATGAGCCCAAGTACAACCCAGTCCACACAGGAAAACACAACCCAGTCCACATAGGAAATAAAGTCAATCACATCATTGATAATTACTGAAAGTCAAGACACAACTCTCACAGGTATACTACTCATTAATAGGGGTGGAGATGATAGATGTAGCCTCTGAATCATCTCCCATGCCGAACCCACGTAGGATCCAAGTACAGAAGTCGTCGCTGCCGAACCCATGTAGGATCCTAGTACAGTAACCATCACTGTCAAACCCACATAGAATCCAGGTACAGTCGTCATCACTGCCAAACCCATAAAGGATCCAAGTATAGTTTTCCTCAATGCCAAACCCACGTAGGATCCAAGTATAGTCGTCATCGTCGTCGCAGTCACAGCCAGCTCTAGGGTTCCCGCACATAGCTCGCTCGATTTCCAGAGGGTCCACTCCTCGAGTCAAAGATCGATACATCAACTATCACGAAGTCCATAGATGATGTATCATGTAGTTCCATCCCACGACATAGGGGAAAAACCAAGAAAAACGTGCCCAATTCATGGAGAACAAGATGACCAAGCCATTTCCCGAAAGTACACAACATGTAGGTAAGCGATACACATTGTGTCATCAGTCACCGAGTACTGCCCATGTGGAATGGCCCATGTCGCAGGTCTGGTTTTATAGATAAGTAAGTACACGGCGTGTGGTATGGTTACATGTCATGTCCAAACCTCTAGGGTTGGTTCCATGTGCGCTGGCCAGGCCTAGTCGTGTGGTGGAGTACATGACCGTGTACTCCACCCCGTGTTCGTGTATTCCTGGAATACACGTCGAGTCCTCACAAAGCTGCTTCTACCATGGTGAAGGTTGTATATGCCATACCTCTTAGCCATTTGGTTCTTCCCGTGTCCGTGTATCTCCCAGATTACACGCCGAGCCTCGCGAAGCTGCTTCTACCTTTCTATGAAGAGAATACACTCCGTGTTACTTGGCCGTGTATTTCTGTATGTGTCCGTGTACTTTCCATGAATACACGCCATGTCCATCGAAGTCTCCTCTGAAAAATAGTGTGGAGAGTACACGCCGTGTGTATAGATTCACACGTCATGTACTACTTTTCTAACGTCCTAAACAGAAGCCACAGTACGCTTGTACTACACGGCGTGTGCTCCTGGAGGACACGCTGTGTATTCTGGAATTTTCCAGAAATGACGCCTCTGGCTAGCATGCCTCCCTAGGTGTCCGTTCTTCGTTCCAATGATCCGATTTCTATGAAACATCAGCTTCTAGGTCGCCCCGACGATCTGAGGCCGTTTATAATGTTTTCGGGCCTCCGATTGGATCCAAAAACATAGCTTGATTCACCGATAAAGAACGGCTGAAGAACTCCACATATTCACCAGAACGGCGGAGGAATCAGACCGTGTTAGTTTGGTATTGTCTCTTTCACATTAGTCCGATAACAGGCGGTTTAAGTGGAACAATAACATGGAAGGAAAACCAATCATTACTCAATCCAAACACACCCCTACCTCAACAAAAGATATTGAACATCGGCCGTCGCGCTTGACGGTGTCGCAAGGTGCGTAGACTTCAATAGAGAGCGTCTGAGGAGCAAGCAGGGTCTCCCCTTTTGTGACGGAGAAAAAGAAGAGTATTGCGCGTCGTTGTTCTTTGTGGAGTCGGTGCTCTACGTCGAAGAGGTGTCATTTTTCGCAGAGAGAATGACATTCTTCAACGAAAAAGGAGCTACCTTCTTCTTTTACACAAAGGCTCTCTCCAAATTCCTCCCACAACAAGCCAAATCCAAAATAAAATAAGTCCGCACCGTATTTTAATTAAACAATCCAAGAATTTAAAAAATACAAATTCAAACACTTAATTAATTAATGAAATATTTTCAATTAATTAATTAAGGTGTGTGTGTTGGAAAGTTTTAATGAGGGGGAGAGGGGAGAGGAAGAGTCCTCATTAAAGAGGAGTTAACAAGTTTAAAGGGGGAGGTTTAAGGAGTTCTAGAGAATGTGAAGGATTGGGGCTCGTGTGGGACCCACCTCACATTTATCCTCACATGGGTAGTTAAGAACTAGCGGGTCCCACCCCAACTCCCTCATTTAAGATTTAACCACTTATATATAAATAAAAATTGTTCCATAATTTTTTTATTCACTTCTAATTTAATCCACAAAAATTAACTTCCCCTCTCGAGAAAATTAGATTATGGTAAAGGTCCCCCAAAGCAATTATCGGTGCTGCGAGTTCATCGGTGCCCTCAGATTTCAATTCCGAGTACCGGTTCAAAAGATAGAAAATCCCGCTCGTCTGTTCACTGAACATACCCAAGATAAACTTCGGAAAAATTATTCTGGGCACACTAGGCCTCAGAATCAGGTGCCGTTAGAAACTGCGTACTCCTAAAATTACAAATAATTTATGAAAAAAATTTCCTTGAAATTTTCAGGTCTTTAAATTACTCCCACCTCATGGATTTACGTCCCTATAATGATACATCATAAACTAGGGGAAAAAATGAGGGTACTGTGCACATATCTGAGCCTCCCGCTCCCATGTGCTCTCCCCGAGGTTCCCGTGATGCCAATGAATTCGCACCGGAGGATTTGACCGTCCACGTAGGACCCGCTCTTGTCGATCCTCGATCTCCACCGGGACCTTCGCAAATGTTTCCCCATCATCAATGTCCAGCTCCCCGTGATCAATGATATGCTTCGGGTCATGCACGCATCTCATCAACTGAGATACGTGGAAGACGTCGTGCACCCAGTGCAACTGAGGTGGAAGGGCCAGGGGATAAGCCACCTCCCCTATCCTACTGAGGACCTGTAATGGTCTGATGAAGCGTGAAGATAACTTGCCGCCCCGACCAGATCTCTGTAATCCACGTCGAGGTGAGACCTGTAAGAAAACATGGTCCCCATCCTCGAACTCCAGTGGTCTCCGCCTCCTGTAAGCATAGGAATTCTATCTGCTCTGTGCAGTCCTCATCCGCTCCTGGATGATCTGAACCTTCTCCATCGTAGCCTGGACCATCTCTGGTCCTACAAGTGCTGACTCCCCAGGGTCATTCCAGCACATAGGTGATCTACATGGTCGGTCGTACAATGCCTCGTATGGTGCCATCCTGATGGTGGAGTGGTAGCTATTGTTCTACGTAAACTCCAAAAAGGGTAAGTGATCCTCCCAACTGCGACCAAAGTCAAGGACACATGCACGGATCATGTCCTCGAGTGTCTGAATGGTCTTCTCTGTCTGGCCATCCATCTGAGGATGAAAGACAGTGCTCAAATGTAGATGCGTCCTAAAAGCCTCCTACAAACCCTTCTAAAGTCGGGAATTAAAACAAGCGTCTCGATAAGAGATGATATATGATGGAGCACCATGAAGCCATACGATCTCCTGAACGTAGAGGTGTCCCAAGCTCTTCATTGAGCCCTACTCGATGATAGGTAGGAAGTGGGATGACTTGGTGATTCAGTCGATAATCACCCAGATGGAGTCGTGTCCTCTGGAAGTACATGGAAGTACCGTCATGAAATCCATCGATATCCCATCCCACTTCCACTCTGGGACCTCTAAGTGCTGTACTAAGCCTGCCAGAACCTGGTGCTCCGCCTTCACCTGCTGGCAGGTGAGGCATCGTGAAACGAACTCTGCCACAACCTTCTTCATACCCAGCCACCAGTGCTGTCGTCTGAGATCCTGGTACATCTTCGCTACTTTCGGACGTACTGCCTGAGGGGAAGTGTGATAATCCCTCAGTAATTCCTCCTGTAATGCAACTGGTACCGTGGTACATCCCCTGAAGAGGATGACGTGCTATCCTCCTACAGAAAATCCATCATGTGCGTGCCCTGTGGAAATCTGAGAACATCGCGTCTCACAGTCAACGTCCCCACGCTGTGCTTATCCGACCCACTGAAGTAGTGGAGGAGTGACTGTGAGGGACTTTAGGAAGGCTGCCCCATCTCTATCCACGAAGGATATATGAAAATCAGCTAACTGATCCGTCACCTCTGCAAGTAGCTAAATGCCTGAGCTCCTGCTGAGAGCATCAACCACAACGTTTCCCTTCCCAGGTGTATAGACTATCTCAAAGTCATAGTCCTGGAAGAACTCGAGACATCCCTGTTGTCTCAGGTTTAGGTCCTCCTATGAGAAGATGTACCTAAGACTCTGGTGGTCAGAGTAGACTATAAAGCACTCGCCCATCAGAGATTTCCACCACATCTTCAAAGCGAAGACCACTGCTGCTAACTCCAGGTCATGGGTAGCATAGTTTTTCTCATGATTCCTCAACTATCGTGAACCATAAGCGATCACTGCCTACTCCTGCATCAGGACACACCTGAGTCTGGTCCCTGATGCATCACAATAAACTATGTACCCTACGCCCTCCTCTGGTATCCTCAAGATAGGTGCACCAGTCAATCTCTGTCTCAGCTCTTGGAAGCTCTACTGACACCTACCTGACCACACAAAGGGTTTACCCTTCTTCGTCAAAGCTGAAAGCGATGCTGCAAATCTAGAGAAGTCTGTCACAAGTCTCCGATAGTACCCAACCAGACCTAGGAAACTCCGCACCTCCGCCATGCTTCTGGGTGGCTCCCAAGCTAGTACTTCCTCGAACTTCGTAGGATCCACAGCAACTCCCACCTCCGAGATGAAGTTACCCAAGAAGTGAACCTATCGAATCTAGAACTGGAACTTCGAGAGATTACCATAAAGCTGGTGCTCTCAGAGTGTGTCTAGTACAACCCGCAAGTGGTAGGAGTGCTCCTCCTCGGTAGTCGAGTAAATAAGTATGTCATCGATGAAGACTACGACAAATCGACCGAGGTAAGGCTGGAAGATCCTATTCATGAGACTCATGAACACTGCTGGTGCATTGGTTATGCCGAAGGGCATAACCAAGAACTCGTAGTGTCCATATCGACACCTGAAGGCCGTCTTCTGCACAACCTCGTCTCGAACTCTGAGCTGATGATAGCCTGACCTGAGGTCTATCTTCGAGAACCGTCGTGCTCCCTTGAGCTGATCAAAGAGATCATCAATCCTCGAAAGTGGGAACTTGTTCTTCAGGGTCACCTGGTTTAGTCTATGTTAGTCGACACACATTCGTAAGCTCCTATCCACCTTCTTGGTGAATAAAATTGGAGAAGCCGATGGTGAAACACTGGGTCAGATGAGTCCCTTCCCCTGAAAGTCCTCCAGCTGTACCCGCAGCTCACGAAGCTCGGAGGGAGCCATCCGATATGATGGAGTAGATATCGGGGTTGTCTGAGTGTATAAGTAAATATATAAGTTTACCTCTCTGCGAGGAGGTAGTCTTGGAACGTCTTCAGAAAAAACGTCTGCATACCGATCCACCACAACAAGAAAACTCAGACTCCGCACATCAACTGCTCCTAGGATTAGACTAGCCAACTGATGGGTAATCGGCTGTCCTCTCCTCTGCATAAGTCCATCCTGCTCTAAAAAGGCTCCCTTCTCACCGGTGAAGGTGAAGCTACTCTCATCTGTGCGGACACACTGCACTTTGCGCCTAATATAGTCGATCTGAGCATGGACTGTAGATAACCAATACATGCCCAAAATTACATCGTAAGGCCTCAACGCTACTACAAGAAGATCCCAGCCGAAGATCTCACCTACTAGAGTAAGCTCACACTGCCGGCACCAGTGCGTAATCGTTGAGTCTCCTCCCGTAGGAGTCTCTAGCTGTAAGGATCGATCCAACCACTCCGTCAGAATCTCTGAGCTCCGAACAAGGGAAGCAGCAATAAAAGAATGATTCATTCCTGTGTCTATAAGAACTATAGATATGGTGGAGTAGACACAGATAGTACATCGAATCATCTCAGGTGAGTCGTGGTCATAGGCCTCGACTTCCTGGAGCTGAGCCTGCCCCTGTCTTCCAGCTCCCTGTGGTCGGGGTGGTCCTCCGGGTGGTGGTGGTGGTAGAGCCTCGAAGCGTCTTCCACCACCTTCTGCTCGACCAACTCCTCTGACTCATCTTACAGCTCCCTATGTACCGCCACAGTCGAACCTCAGCCTCTGCCTGGGTGGTCCCTCAACCGTCTTCTGCTCCTCTGCATGGAGGGTCGGAAAGTCACAAGCCATGTGGCCATACCCGCCGCATGCATAGCACTGCCTGCCTCTTCTATGATTGGCTCTGATGTGTATGCCCCGCACCTCCGAACCTGTATCCCGTGGTCGCCCACCTGATGGCCTAGTCCGCTTGGACCTCTGCGACATCTGTCTACTACCGGATATATAAGACTCCGCTACGTGTCGCCCTGCTGTAGGCCTCGCTACTGGCGTAGGCTCAGCAAGAAATCTCTCCACAAGAAGGGCTCGCTCCAGTACTCCTGCCTGTGTCAGAATGCTGAGGGAGATCATCAAATCCATGATATCATGCCTCAGTCCCAACTCGAAGGTCTGAGCCCGGAAGAATGGGTCCCGTACCATGTCCGTGGAGTAGGGTGAGAGGTCGATAAACCTCACCGAGTACTGGGCTACTGTCATGCTGCCCTGTCGCAGCTACAGTAACTTCTGGATGTGCACCACACGGAGGGTGGCTGGAAAAAACTCTGAGCGGAAAAGGATATTGAAGTCAGTCCAAAGTAGTGATGCCTCGTCATGCACCTGGAGCATCAGGATCCACCATCTACCTACTAATGCGTGCAGGAGACTCGCCGCACAGATCACCATGAGGTCAGCTGGTGTCCCTACTAATATGAAGACTTGAATGATAGCCTCCACCCAATCCTTGGCTGGATGAGGGTCCGTCTCTCCGCGGAACTTGGCCGACCTATGTCGCTGAAACTCGTGAAGCGCACTCAGGCAGCGTGCACCCTCCATTGCTAGGGCTGGTGGTATTGGTGGCCCATTGGGTAGAGGTACCGTTGGTGCCTCTACTGTAATGGGGCCCTACACCGAGGCCTCGTCACTCGGTGGGCTGCCATCTCACACGTAACTGGGAACCCTAGCTAGCTGCCATCGTGGGGACATCCAAAAAAGAAATAGGTGTTCCATGGTTAATACAGTATACCTGGTGAGCTGACACAAAGTAATCACTAACAAAAATTTTAAAACACACATGCAATCAATGTTTTCATGAACTATGTTAGAAATCAATAGTTAGGGTCCTGGTGTATGGATACGTCGGCCACCACACCAACACTGGACTCCCTGGACTAATAACCACACTCAATACTCTAAACATTATTTCTTCACATATAAGAAATTATCAGAGTCCTAAGTTCTGCGGTAGAACCGACTCCTTTATTACCAATTTGTCACGACCCGTCCTCGGGGCCCGTGCTGTGACTACCCCAAGCCCGCCTTCCATAGGCCATGGGCTGGCGACTAGCACCAAAGGCGTAAATCCTGATAAAAGGGGAAGGCATTACCTTTATATAAGTAAACAAACACAACAGAGTACACAAGCTGAATTAAACACTAAGTAAACTGAGTACAAAAGTAAGTGCTAGAAAGTAAATGGGCCAGAATACAAACTCAACTAAAAGTACATTACAACAATAAAAAAAGAACAGTTGCAGTAATGTAAACCAGCAACCACCGAGTCGTCCTCTGGATATCCCACCAGAAGGGTGGGTACAAATGATCTCCTCAGCTCCTCGGGACCGACCGTCCGCTCTGTGTATGTCCCGCTAAGTGGTCCCCCTAAAGGTATCGTCCCACTCCACAAGAATCCACCTAGATCATTTATGTCTGTCGTCTGCATCCAACACAACATAGTACAGGCATAGCCCGTGTAAGGGTGAGTATAAGATACTCAGTAGGGACCCCGAGACCGCCGAATGTCTCCTAGAATCCAAAAAGGACAAAACAAAAAGGAAAGATACAAACAAAAAGTATCAACCGACTCTACTTAGTTATATTCCCATATATATATCTAAGTCATCAATTCCAGTTTGGCTCCAACTCACGAGCCCAAGTACAACCGAGTCCACACAAGAAAACACAACCCAGTCCACACAGAAATGAAAGTCAATCACATCGTTGATAATGAATGAAAGTCAAGACAGAGCTCTCATAGGTATACTACTCATGAAGAGGGGTGGAGATGATAGATGTAGCCTCTGAATCATCTCCCCTACCGAACGCACATAGGATCCAGGTACAGAAGTCGTTGCTACTGAACCCACGTAGGATCCTAGTACAGTAACCATCACTACCGAACCCATGTAGGATCCAAGTACAATCATCATCACTGCCGAACCCATGAAGGATCCATGTACAGTCGTCCTCACCGCCGAACCCACGTAGGATCCAAGTATAGTCGTCATCGTCGTTGCAGCCGCAGCCAGCTCTAGGGTTCCCGCACATAGCTCGCTCGATTTCTGGAGGGTCCGCACCTCGAGTCAAAGATCGATACATAAATTTTCACGAAGTCCAGATTTGATGTATCCCATAATCCTTCCCATGACATAGGGGAAAAACAAGCAAAAAGTTCCCAAGTCACAGAGAACAAGACGACTAATCCATTTCCCTAATGTACATGACGTGTAGGTAAGCGATACACGCCGTGTCATCAGTCACCGGGTACTGCCCGTGTGAAACGGCTCGTGTCGCAAGGTTGTCATGCAGATAAGTAAGTACACGGCGTGTGGTATGGTTACACGCCATGTCCAAACCTCTAGGTTTAGTCCCATGTGCACTGGACATGCCTGTCCATGTGGTGGAGTACATGCTCGTGTACTCCACCCCATGTCCGTGTATTCCCGGAATACATGCCGAGTCCTCATGAAGCCGCTTCTACCATGGTGAAGGTAGTACACACCGTGCCACTTGGCCATGTGGTTCTTCCCATGTCTGTGTATCTCCTAGATTACACGCCGAGCCTCGAAAAGACACTTCTACATTTCTATGAAGAGAATACATGTCGTGTTACTTGGTCTTGTATATTTGTCCGTGTCCGTGTACTTTCCCTAAATACATGCCATGTCCATCAAAGTCTCCTCTAACAAATTGTGTGGACAGTACACGTCGTTTGTATAGAGTCACACGCCATGTACTACTTTTCTAAAGACCGATACGGAAGCCAAAATATTCTTGTACTACACGGCGTGTGCTCCTGGAGGACATGCCGTGTATTCTGGAATTTTCCAGAAACAACACCTCTGGCCAACACGCCTCCCAAGGTGTCTGTTCTTCGTTTTGATGATCCTATTTCTATGAAACATCCACTTCTAGGTCTCCCCAACTCTCTGAGGCCATTTACAATGTTTTCAGGCATCCGATTGGCTCCAAAAACATAGCTTGATTCACCGCTCAATAATGGCTGAAGAACTCCACATATTCACAAGAACGGCGGAGGAATCATATTGTGTTAGTTTGGTCCGGTCCCTCCCAAATTAGTCCGAAAAAAAGTGGTTTAAGAGAAACAACAACATGGAAGGAAAACCAATTATTACTCAATCCAAACACACCCCTACCTCAACAAAAGATATCAAACATCGTGCGTTGCTCTTGACAGCGTCGTAAGGTGCGTAGACGTCGACGGAGAGCGTCCGAGGAGGATGCGATGTCTCCCATTTTTTCATGGAGAACAAGAATAGGATTACGCATCGTTGTTCTTTGTAGAGTCAGTTCTCTACATCGAAGATGTGTCATTCTTCGCAGAGAGGATGAAGTTCTTCAATGAAAGAGGAGATTCCTTCTTCTTTCACACAAAGTCTCTCTCCAAATTCCTCCCATAATAAGCCAAACCCAAAATAAAATTAGGCCACCCCTTATTTTAATTAAACAATCCAAGCATTTAAAAAATACAAATTCAAACACTTAATTAATTAATGAAAGAGTTTCAATTAATTAATTAAGGTGTGTGTGTTGGCAAGTTGTAATGAGGGAGAGAGGGGAGAGGAAGAGTCCTCATTAAATAGGAGTTAACAAGTTTAAAGGGGGAGGTTTAAGGAGTTTTAGAGAATGTGAAGGATTGGGGCTTGTGTGGGCCCCACCTCACATTTATCCTCACATGGGTAGTTAGGAATTAGCGGGTCCCATCCCAACTCCTTCATTTTAGATTTAACCACTTAGATATAAATACAAATTGTTCCACAATTTTTTTATTCACTTCTAATTTAAACCACAAAATTAACTTTCCCCCTCGTGAAAACGTGATTATGGTAAAGGTCCCCCAAAGAAATTACCGGCATTACGAGTTCATCTGTGCCCTCAGATTTCAATTCTGAGCACCAGTTCAAAAGATAGAAAATCTTGCTCATTCGTTCACTGAACATACCCAAGCTAAACTTCAAAAATATTATTGTGGGCACACCGGGCCTCAGAATCGGGTTCTTTCAGAAACTATGTTCTCGTAAAATTACAAAGTATTTAGGAAAAAAAATTCCTTGAAATTACTGGGTCGTTACACTTATACAGAATATATTAAAAATAAAAAAAATAAAGAATCCTTACATTGTGTTAAATATTATTTAATAATAACTTGAAGGAAAAAATGAAGGTTCAGGTATAATCCCTTACCTTATATCTGAATGTCTTCTGCAATTTACCTTAATGTTTTATATAATAAAATTAAATCCATTAATTAATTAATTCAATACATTATATACATGTATTTTATTTATTATAGTTTTATATATTACATTTATGGCCTTTTGATGAGTTATACAGTTAAATTTCATCATTCAGGAGCATTCAATTTTATAGTTTTGAGGGTCAGTTTGGTTGTTTATAAGTAATGGTGTTCATGTAAAATAGTTTAATTCTCAGGAATTGGAATTATATTATATTAATGAAAATAATGAATTTTAATTGATTTTTAAATTGTTTTTCCCAAATATTATGATGAATCATTAGATAACATGTTAATGATAATTATTTAGATTTAGCGATTTTAGATCACAACAAACTCTTTTTTGTTTTATAATTTAGTATTATGTAAATATATTACTTCCAGAACATAAAAAGGGTCATAATCTATATTTTTAAATCTGTTACAATAATTAAAATTCTTTTATGAACACCCGTGTAGATTGTGAAAGAAAATGACAACTTTTCGTCCTTAAAGGCAATGAAATAACACCTCACAGGAAACATTTAAATTTTTAGAATAAAAGGGATGAGAGAAGGTGTTCGATGATGGATTATTCCATTAGAATAATAAAAATATAATATATGTAAGTTATTTTAGTTTTAAATATATTTTTATTATTGGAGGTGAGTATAGAATAATAATATAAAAGAACATAAAAAGAAATTAAAAGAAAAAGAAAGAGGTTTTTACCTCTTGATTTTTTTCCTTTTTGAGAACCTCTTTATGGAATTGGTTCTTTTACTTAGATGAGACCAGGAGCACCTTGACATGGGGTAAGGTCTTGGGAAAGGGACTGGGAAGAAATTTTACAGTCCTTAAATCTTGTTTGGTGTGATAATAAGGGGTAAAATTTATAGTGGAGGGGAGGAGTTTTTTGGAATATTTTATTCATTTGTTTATTATTTAGGATCAAGAGTGTAAATAGATTTATAATTACCATAAAATATATTAAAATAATTAATTTAATTACTAGATTATGGTGATTACCTTATAAATTAATCAATTATAGTCTATTTGATGTTTAATGTATTTATGTCCTAAATTACAGTATTTTACTATTCACCAAATATTCAACTATTTGAGAAAAAATATAAAAATTTACCATAATTTTTTTTGATCTGTAGAATAAAAAATGGAATCCATTTTAGGTAAATAATTTATTAAATATATAGAATTTAATTATTAATTTTAATCATTATTTACTCAAGAAAATTGATTTTAAATTTATAACTGATTTTTTTAACACTCTAAAAATTTAACTAAGGTCGCATAAAATTATCCTAAAATCATAAAACAAAAAAATATTAATTTATTCATACATTTTATGAAAATAAATTTTCTTTTAAATCATTTTCTTTATTATAAAAATTTTAATTAAATATTCATAACTTACAAAAAAACCAACACTTAATTGTTAGTTTTTAAAATATTCACTTACTCATACTATGGAATAATTATATCATACATTTATTTATAATATGCATAAATTTTATTTATACATTCACGTGTGAGGTTACTATTCATTTGTCCAATTTACTATTCATAAGGGATATATTACTATTCCTAGGGTATATTAGTTGAATAATCACATAGAATTCCAATATTTGGATTCATAATGATGTAATACATAATTCCTAACATAATAAACATATTGTAAAGGCCTCTAGCAAGAAACCATACATAATGGGTAAAACCCAGTATAGTTTGTCTCGTGAGACTTATCTATGCATAGAATGATTATAGTGGGACCCAAACATCATATACTAATTCCAATACATTCATCATATGATTAGAGTAAGCATAAACAAAATAAACAAAATAAATATAAATATCTTTCCTCAATCTGTAAACATAATCACTAACTATTCGGAGTAGTATGGTGAATGATATCAAGATAGAACATGTATAATCAAACCTATCATAAACCACTTAATAAAATATGATAGATGATAAAAATAATACTGAAATCTTAATAAATAATAAAATTTAATAGTGGTTTTGAAATAAATGGAAATACTATAATAAAATCATCAAGAAATTCTTGAGAGAAATACCCCCTTTACTTTGCGAAAAAGAGTTCATTTGGAAAAATAATTTTTATTTGTAATAATTGTTTTTATAAAAATACAAATGAAAAAAATATAGTTTTTTATGACAAAATTATTTAATTAAGAAAAATAATTGACTCTTAAATTAGATTCTGTATGGTACTTGAAAATGGGTAAGAAATTGACAAGTTCCCTTTAATCGAGCTTGCTTATCATAATAATTGAGAAGGGAAACCTGTAAAACATGTATTTTCTTATAAAATAATTATGAAATGATATTTATAAATGAGTTTGAAAGAAATAAAGAAAATATAGAAGAATTACATAAAAATAAAGAAGTATTGAATTGGGGTAAATATCGTGAAGGGAACACCCGAAGGAATAAATGAAGGTTCGGGTAGAATCCATACCTTATATATAAATGTGCTATAGACAAGACCTTAATTCCATAGATAATAAAATTAAATCCATTAAATAATTAATTCACATAATTATCTACATTTAATTTTATTAATATTATTTATGTCATATTTTATGAGTTATAGAGTTTAATTTTATTATTCAGGAGGATTCATTTTCTTGGTTTTCACGATCGATTCACTTTTTTATAAGTAATGGAGTTCATGTAAGATGAGTATAATTCCCTGGAATTGTAATTATATGTTATTAATGAACATATAGAGGTGTAATTGTTTTTATTTTTGATTTTTTCCATATATTAGGATGAATCATTAGATAGCATGTCAGTGATATTTGTTTAGCTTAATTTAAGCAGTTTTAGATCACAACAAACTTGTTTTGTTTTATAATTTAGTATTATGTAAATATGTCACTCCAAAAACAAAAAAAAAATTTAATGTACATTTTAAAATATTTTTGGCCCATTAAAAGTGTTTTACTAATATTATTTAAGATGGTGAAAGAAAATAAGAACTTTTCATCCTTGAAGGCGATCAAACAACATATCACAAACAACATTTCCATTTCTAGAATAAAAGGGATAATAGAATGGGTTTGATTATGGATTAATCCATTAGCATAATAAATTTATAGTATTTTTATGGTACTGTACTTTTCATTCTATTTAGATGAGGGGAGGTGAGGAGGGAACAAGAAATAAAAAGAACTTAAAAAGAAAATAGAAGAAAAAGAAAGAGGTTTTTACCTCTTGATTATTTCCTCCATGAGAACCTCTTTAGTGAAAATGATTTAGTATTTTGATGAGATAAAGAGATCATAGACATGGGGTATCTTGGGAAGATTATTGGGTAGAAATTTGACAAGTCATAATGCTTAGAATGTGTGGGGTTGTATTTACAGTGGAGAGGTGTGTTTTTTGAATATTTTATTCATTTGTATTTTTGATAAAGACTATGAATAGTTTTAGAATTATCCAAAAATATATTCAAATAATTAATATATTTTAGATATTATGGTTCTTTATCAGCGATGACTCAATGAATAGAGCATTTAACTTTTAATGTATTTATTCTGTAAATTGTCGTATTTTACTATTACTAAATATTCAAGAATTTTAGAAAAATACAAAAAATTCACCATAACCATTTTTTGATGTTTAGAATTAAAAAATGGAATCCATTTTATGAAAATAATTTTCTAAATATGATAATTTTAATTTTTAATTAAAATCACGATTTACATGAAAATTACAGATTTTAAATTTATAACTGAATTTATAACACTCTAAAAAATTTACATAGGTCAAATAAAATTATCCTAAAATAATAATACAACAAAATATTATTTTATTCATGAATTTTATGCAAATATATTTTTTATATTGTTTTTTAATAATAATGTTTATATTAAATATTTATAAATTAAAAAAATACAGACACTTAACTAGTAATTTCAACAATATTCACTTAATTATACTATAATATAAATATTTCACACATTCATTTATAAGATATCAAAATATTATCTAAACATTCATGGGTGATGTTACTATTCATTTGGATAATTTATTATTCATAATTTTCATATTATATTCTTAATGTCAAATTACTATTTCATCAGCATAGGTTCCTTAACTCCTATAAATACATCTTATTTCATTAATTATTCATTTATAAGTTTATATTGTGTTTTATATGTGTTTTTATGTAATTTATATAAAAATAATAAGGGAAATATCATTTATATAATTTTGGGTCATTATATTCTCCCCTCCTACAAAAATTCCATCCTTGAAATTTCTATAATGTTACACCATAAAATGATTTTTATTATTATTCATCACATGTTCTTAAGGATCTTATATCATCTATTAAATTTTATGATTTTTCCAATGTACCTTTACTAACTAAGTCATATGATTCCTCAACACCTCTTCCTTCATGTCCATAATTTGGATAAGCTCTTCATAATAAGATAAATCAGGTTCCAATCATATTCCTTCATAAGCGAGGACATGCGATGGGTCTAGAATTTTGTTACATAATAAAGATTATTGGAACAGATTGTGTACTTTAGAAAGGCTAGGAGACATCCCCAAATGATAAACCACAACTCCAAGTATCTCCATGATTCTAAAAGGTCTATTTTACCGAGGTTTCAGTTTCCCACAAGTGATTCTCATGGTATTCGTAACTCTTGGAGTGTATCAATATATCATCAATAAATATCACCACAAACTCATCGGTATATTCTTTGAAAATATAGTTCATTAGATCTATGACAAACGATGGTGCGTTAGTCAGTCCAAATGGAATTACTGCAAACTCAAAATGTTCGTACCTTGTTTTAAATTTTTTCATTGGAATATCTTCCTTCCTCACAAACAATAGATGATATCTATATTGAAGGTAAATCATGGAAAAATATTAAGCTCTGTAATTTTGATCAAATAAATCATCAATGTAAGGCAGAGGATACTTTTTATTTATTATAATAGCATTGATTTCCATATATTGAATTCATAACCTCATGGATCTATATTTCTTTTTGAAAAAGTGAACAAGGGATCTCCATGGAGAAGAACTAGTGAGAATAAATCCTTTATCACTAAATTAATCTAGTTGACTATTCAGTTATAATAATTCCACAGTGTCCATAATATTAGGGGTATTTGGTATAAATATTGCACCAGGAATTAAATCAACAGAGAACTCAACTTATAGATATGGAGGATGTCCAGGTAAATCCTCTTGAAATACATCAATATATTCATATACAATAGGTACATATTATATTTTAATATTCATAGATATTTCTTTCTCTTTGTCCATAATAATTTCATTTATAATAGATACTAACGGTGGATTTCTAAAATAACCAGATGATAATGTTTCCACTCTAAATACAAGGTATTCTACATTTTCCTTAAAAATTGTATCTTATTTCTTCTTGTAATATATTTTCATGTCATATTTTGAAATACAATAAATTTTAAAGGGTATGTAAAATTAGATCAGAGGTATGATTACAAGGTTAATAACTATAGTTTGTTTATGTATCATAATTGGGATTGACCAATACACCATTGTTGCAATTATACTTCCCTAGGGAGTTTTGATTGAAAATAACTTTATTAATTCATGAGGAAAATGTCTAATTTTATTGGAAAAATAGAAAGATGTAAAAGAATGAAATGATCCAGAATAAAATTAAGCATTTCATAAGTTTGATGAAATTATTAATGTACATGCCACTACATCATTAAGAACTTCAACCTTGGTAGTTGTGACCATATAATCTTGATGTTTCTCCATTTTCCTTATTCGGGGAATGTTTCCATGACGCTTATGAAAATATATTTCATAATGTACCATATCTTTTAAATTATAGCATTGATCATTGGTAGCTTCTTTTCTTACATTTAAATCATGGGCTTGGTTGCCTTTTTCTACACACTTATAACAAACACCCATACCCTATAAGAAATTACCAGGGTGTTTCTTCCCATAATTATAAAATATGGTAATTAAACTCTTCACTTATTCCCCTTTTCCTTATTTCCTTATCTAGAGTGTTTATCTTCCTTATTATTCTCTTTCTTTCTATTAAAGTCATAATACTTGGATAATTATGTTTCTATCTTGATAGCAAATGAGACTATATCTTTATATAATAAGAAATATTGGGACACAAGTTTTTTTGGAGGAATGGGCATCAACCATAAAATAATCAATTAATCTTGATCCATGGATTACGTATGTAGTCTAAACCATTTCTTAATAACCTGGTAATATAATCTTCATTATTGGCAATGTTTTCATCATATTTCTATCTTAGAATCAAGAATTTCCTCTACATATCTTCTTGTTGGTCTCTAGGGAAATATTTTTCCAAAAAAATCATTAAAATCATTCGAATCCATATGTATGATTTCTTCCCCATCCTTTGTGTTTTGAATTAACAACCACCACTAATCTGTATATCCCAAGATACGATAAACTTTCACTATAACCTCCTCTCATTCATTACTCCCCAAAGAAATAAATATCTTCTCTAAAGAACTTATCAACTTATCTACTTCAAATGGGTTCGTTTTCATATTGAATGATTGAGGTTATAGTCACATAAAGAGGTCTAAGATTTATCCTCCATGTTGTGGATTGGGATGCTACATATGGGTAAGGTTATTTTCCATAACCTGATTAAGCTATCCCAGTATAGTTATAAGTTGATCAGAACCTATAATAGATCCAGTACCAATATCATTATGATGAAAATGAGGGAAATAACTACATGGGATAAGTGTGTTGATATGATTTTCATTTCTTCAACAAGGCTCAATTTCTATATAATGTAATACATTAAATTAGGTTATTAATCATAATTCATAATATCAAACTATAAAAACACATTACATAAACTTAAATCTTATGTATGGATAATATCACAATAATAAACATGCTTCCTTTGGGGATATATTAACTTTTCAATCCTTTATAATGGTTTGTAATAAAAATGTGAATTATCCTAAGAATATCCACGAGGAGTGTCAAACCATGTCTGTAGTAAGGACCACTATCGTTTACTAGGTTACCCTGAGTCAGGTGCGGGAAACCATGTAAGAGTTGTTACCACTGCGTACATCTATTCTAGAACCACGTCTACTTGTAGTATCTATGTAGGGTTGTATTTCTAGAAGGATACACATAATCTCTACATCCAAAAATCTTGTATGTTCTTCTATTATTATCCTCAAAGTCTATCTTATGGTTATGTTCTCTAATCTATGATTTCTAAATCATGTTTCAAAGATTTCTACTAAACTTCTTATGATACCAACTATAAAGACCCTGACCCCAATATCCTCGGGTTAGTGACATATATTAATACATTTGTATAGATAAAGGACTTTAATCCCTAATAAATTTTCATTTTAGTAGTTTTGGTAGCCAGAATACATAAATGAATTTTATACTACATCTTGAAAAGAAAAAGAACATATAAAATCCATTGAAAATGATAATAAAATACTATATTATCCCACCAATATATTCATAAAATACATATTAAGATCTTGGTGAAAAATAAAACATAAGAATGGGGTAGCTCAGAATCTCTATAAAGGTAATAAATACAAAAAAAATCTATTATAAACATAAATATAAAGTCATGGAGAATAACTAATAACACATGTCATTAAAATATAATCTTCAATATAAAATGGAGGGAATAAATACTGATTAAATAATTCCATAATAAAACAAAACCATGGATATTATTTTAGTAGAATAATCACATGGAATATCAATTACTCATTTTATAATGAGGTAATTCATAATTTTGTACATAACAAACATATCAATAAGGCCTCAGCCAAGAAACCACACATAATGGGTAAAAACACTATCCAGTTTGTCTCATGAAACCTACCAATGCATCAAGGAGATATAGTGGGCCCCACATGTCACTTACTAAGACCAAATAATTCCTCATATAAATGGATTTAAGAATAAAAAATGCATACATATTAAATTTATTTAACTTTTCCCAATCTGTGAACATAATAACTAATCATTCTATGTAGTATGGTGAATGGTATCAAGATAAAACATCAATTGTCAAACTAATAATAAAATTGTTAATAAAATATGATATATGATAAACATAATAGATCAATCTCAAAAAGTCATAAAATTCAATTGGTATGTTTAAATAAATGAAAATACACCAATAAAATCAATAATAAATTCTTGAGATAAACACCCCTTTTAATTTGCAAAGAAGTGTTCTTTTGGAAAAATCATTTATATTTGTCAGAACAATTTGTATAAAACCAGAAATGAATAAATATATTTTTTATTGACAAATTAGTGAATTAATAAAAATAATGTAGTCGTAAAAATGATTATGTATGGTAATTAAAAATGGGTAAAAATCAGGAAGTTCCCTATAATCGGGTATTCTTATCAGGGATAATTGAGAAGGGAACCTTGTAAAACATATATTTTACCATGAAAATGATGAAATTATATGGATATATAATTTTGGAATATATAAATATAATATATAATAATTACACCAAAATAAATAAGTATTAAATTGGCGTAAAGACAGTGAAAGAATAACTTGAAGGAAAAATGAAGCTTCGGTTAAAATCACTTACCTTATGTCCAAATGTGTTCATCACTTGACCTTAATTTCCTGGATACTACAATTAAATACATTAATTATTTAATTCAAAAATTTATATACATGCATTTGATTTATTTTAGTTTTATTAAATTCATTTATGTCTTTATTTATGATTTTTAGAGTTTAATATCATTGTTCTAGAGCATTTGTTTTCTTTGTTTTCATGATTAGTTCCCATGTTTATAAGTAATGGAGTTCATGTAAAATGGGTATAATTATAAATATTAGGAATTATATATTATTAATTAACATAGAGAAGTGTAATTGTTTTTATAAATGGGGTTCCTAGATATGAGTATGAATCATTATATAACATGTTAATGATATTTGTTTAGATTAATTTAAGCGGTTTTAGAACACAAAAAACTTGTTTTGTTTTATCATTTAATGTTAAGTAAATATGTTACTTCTAGAAGAAAAAAAATGTTTGAACATAAATTTTAAAATTTGATTAAACTATTAATTTTTTTACGAAGATCCTTGAATATGGTAATGGAAAATGAAATCTTGTCATCCTAGAAGGTGATGAAACAACACCTCATGGAAAACGTTCCCATTTTTAAAATAAAAGTGAGAGGAGAATGGGATTGCTGATGAATTATTCCATTTAAATAATAAAGATCTAGTATATGTAATGTAATTTATTTTTTATTCTATTTGGATAAGGTTATGATAGTATATAATTAGAAAATAAAATAACTTAAAATGAAATTAAAAGAAAAAGAAAGTGGTTTTTACCTCTTGATTTTCACCTCCTTAAGAACCTTCTTAATGAAAAGGTTGTGGTATTTTTTTGAGAAAAAGAGCTCCTAGATGTGGGGTAGGTGTTTGGGAATGGTATTGGGTATATTTTTGACAAATATTAAATCTTGGAAGGTGTGAGGAGATAGGGTGGTGAGGGATTGTATTTATAGTGGAGGAGAGAGGTGTTTTTTGAGTATTTTATACATTTGTTTATTATTTTGGCACAAAACTAATAATAGTTTGAACATTATCATCAAATATATTAAAATAATTATGTGAATTTTGATATTGTGGTTATTACATTAGTAATGAAAAAAGGAAGTGTGTATTTACCTTTTAATATATTAATACTGTAAATTACGGTATTTTACTATTCACTAAAAATTCAAGTATTTTAAAAAAATCCCAAAAAATTACCCTAACCATTTATCAATGTGTAGAATTAAAAAATGGACTCCATTTTTTGAAAATAGTCTTATAAATATGATATATTTAATTCTGAATTAAAATTATCATTTACTCAAAAAATAAAATTTTAAATATATAAATGATTTTATAACAATTTGAGAAATTAAATAATATCTCATAAAATTATAATAAAATCATAAGACAAAAAAATATTAATTTATTCATACTTTTTATGAAATTAAATTTTATTTTAAATCATTTTATTAGTTATAAAAAATTTAAATATTTATAACATACAAAAATATTAACACTTAATTATTAATTTTTAAAATATTCACATATACTATGTTTTAATTATATCATACATTCATATATAATATTAAGAAAAATTAGGTATTCATGGGTGAGGTTACAATTCATTTAGTTGATTTACTATTCAAAAGGTTCATATTAGTATTCCTACGGTCAAGTTACTGTTTCATCAGTATAGGTTACTTAACTTCTTCAAATACCACTGATTTCATTCATTCTTTATATATAAAGTTTGTATCTCTGTGATCCTATGCTTCCAAACTCAGAACATATAAATGTGGTGTATTAATTTAATAAATGAAACTGAATGAATCGACAAAAATTATTATATACCAAGAACTTTTACCAGTCTAATTTTTGGATTATTAGAAAAACCTTACATTTTTATCAGAGTTATAGAAAAATAAAATAAAAAAACAAAAAAAAATCTATGTGAACAAATTATATAAGGAAGAAAAATCATTTGGAAAACTCTAGAAAACCTATGTAAAATAATTTAAAACAAAATTTGAGCATTTATTTTTCCCAGTAATGGGTTTTCTAAAAGACCAGTGAAAATAACTTTTTAAAATATATTTTTAAAATATTAAAATGTTTTAAAAAAATTAAACGTTTAAAAATCATTAAAACTAATCCAATGATTTGTTCATAAAACATTAATCAGACTTCTGAAAACAAAACCATGAGGCCACTTGAATTATGGAAGGATATCTAAGCCTAGCCTCTTTCGTGAGGTATAGTTTCACTTCTCACTCCCTATCATTTTTATCATATCCATATTCTAATTTTATAAAAACATTTTGAGCTTTCCTTAAATATATACATTTATGATTGGGTTTTTTTCTTTAAAACATATGTACACAAACTTTTAATTTTAATATAAATATATATATAAGTATGAACTTTCCTTGTAAATATCTTGCAAGTTTTGATATATCCAAAAATCATGTTACCTTTCATTTTAATAAATATCCATGTACTCAAACATTCATTCTTCAATTCATGAAATACATTTTATGTAAAGTAATAACTCTTATTTTTTAAAACTCAATCTTTAAAAAAATATCAAAGTCTTATTTTATTAATTGATTCTATGTATAAATTAATGACATGAATTTATAAACCCTTCATATAAAACAAAATCATAGATTAATAGATATGTAATCATAAGGTTTCACATAGAATTTTAAAAGATACATTTTAAATCAAATATTTCATCCATGGGTACATTGAAAATATAATCTTGTACAAGATCTTGATTTGAAATTTAATCCATATTATTTCATGATTTTATTTCACATTAAAATCCTTTATTAATGGTTAAATATGTGGATATATATATATATAATCAATTAAAAATAAATATATATGTAGATATGAAACAAGGAATTTTAATACACATAATAACATAAATAAATTCATTTTTATACACTTCATTGATAAAAATCAATATATTTTTTTGTATCAGAATATAAGCACATAAATTGATAAATAAAATAACTTCTATAAATTGAAAGTAAATAAATAAAATATTTCCTTCACAAAATTAAAACATTAATATAATATAATTTTCAAAATAAATATCTACTTTCTAAAAATAAACTCACTTTTATAATTATAAATTCCCAATAAAAAACAACAAAAAAATAAAATCTAACCCTCAAAATAATCATAAGTATAAAATTAAATAATCCTCTAAGAATTAAATCATGAATTAATAATTTAGAAATAGTTATTAATTTATAAAACATCTAAAGATATGTAGATACATATATGTATTTATTTTATATGCTTAAATTAATAGATTTGAAATCCAAATGAAACTTCTACAAGAATAATTTGATAAATAAAAATTCAATTACTTGATTTTCCAGAACAAAACAGAATATCTTCTATTGTTCAAGACTCCTACTCTCTGGACACCATGTTGGTTTTCCCCAAATTACATTTACATCCTGGTTTAAATGGATTTTATATCCAAAAATTCCACTATTTATACAGTAGGATAAACAAGCTTGTTGATCAAGATGAAAGTTGAAGCAGACAAAAAAAATAGAATTTATAATATATATATATATTCATCTATTAACATTCAATAGATTCATCAGAAAAATTTCAAGATAAACTAGCTCAAAATGAATGAAAATAATAATAAAAAATTATACTAATAGGGAAAAACCAAACTACATTTTCAAGAAAGAAAAAAAATCCCTTAATCAAAGTCAATATCCATTTCAAAAGAAATCCAAAAAACCAATACATCATTATAAGGCTAAATACCATAGCAACTCTAGAAAAATCATTTCAAGCCCTAGAAGCACCACCTAATTAAATCCCAACGGAATAATAAGACTGACTGTATATCCTTTATAATAAGAAAAGTAATGGAAAGAAGAATAATTAGAATAATGTGAACTAAAGGGATGAATAGTACCAATATAAAAAATTTGAACTCTAAATAATTCTTGATGTGTTTTTGAATACCAAAATACATAGGTATTTATACAACTTTTTTAACCTTTGTAAAAGGTTAGTCATTAAAAATTTTAGTTACCATTGATGTTTTTTATAATCGTTGTGTTTTCTTTTAATTGTTTTGATAGATGTTTAAAAATTTAAAATGAATAATATTTTCAAATAGTAACATTAATCACATTTAATTATAATTTTTTAAGTATTAGTTAAGCTTTTAAGATTTTATATTATATCCTTGTAATTTACTTATAATAATTTTATATTTTCAAATAATAATGAAAAACTATTTTTCAAAAAAAAAAATTGTTTTAAAGTGAAATATATTTTTATGTGTGTGTGTGAATATATATATTATTTTGATTATGTTTAACAATATTTTTAAAAAAAATATTATTAAGTGCACTTCACAACCGAGAGAAACCTATAAGGCCAAGACCTAAAGGTTTATCCAGGTGAAAGCCCATCTTCAGAAACCTGTGTTAGGCTTGTCTATAGGGTTGCTTATAAGACCCAACCCATACATAACATGGACTGAGACTGGTCCACGCATAGGCTTGGCCTTATGTGGGAGGGAGGCTGGGTATAAGCCTCTATTGAGTGTGTTCTGTTATAAAACTGATGGGAGTCAAGCTCGACATTATAAAGTGGTGGGAAAACCCGCATTTCGATTTTGGTGCACGATCTCCTGAGAAACGCGATCAAGCCCGTCCGGTCAGACCACATGAATCTCGACCATCTGCTTCCATCCCCGATCATGCCTCCTTTCCTCCCTATGAAAATGTTTGGTAATTTAGTCTAGTCGTCTGATCTAGTTGAACATGATCTCGAACCTCCATTCAAATTTCATTTTTCTCCCTCATTGAACCTATTCCGCTTTGCACTGGTTGGTCATCCAATAAGTACATCTTCTCCATCCAAGTCTCCATCCTCCATGGCCCTCATCTTGCTTTGTTTTCCACAATAATGAAAAAAATGTATTTTAAAATAAATCCTAATATCGATGCTTCATATTCCCATATAAGCCTTGAATAATGTATATATATATAATTTCTATTTCTCCCTAAGTAATACCTTTATTTTAATTCAAATTCGGTCCCTTTTTCTATTTTTTTGGACTATTCGATGTTTGATCTGATAAAATTATCCAATTGGGTCCAAAACAATGGGGAAATTTTCAATAGGGGTGTATAATTTTAGAAAAAATATTTTATTTGAACTCAAATATGCAGACCATGAAACACCAAGACTACACCACTCTCTAATTTTCATTAAGAACTATATTGATATACCTTTCTCAAAATAAAGGTAAGTGTTAGTTTTATTTTTACCTTTTAGTGTCCTATTTAAAAAATAATATATGTATATATATAATAATACATATATATATATTTATAACATTTATTTTTATAATTTTTTAGGTTAAGGGTTATGTTAAAATTTTATTTCTAAACATGTCATTTGTGAGGATTATTTTGTTTTTACAACTCATACAAGAATAATATTACGATTACTTCAGAATTTTAAAATTTATAAAATCATTTAAGGGTTTAATTTTATTTTCTTAGTATAAGAAAAATTTAGAAATTATATGTATATATTTTAAATACTATAAGGATGTTATATATTTCATCAAGATTTTTTAGTAATCTATGTTATATCATTATTTATAAACATTTATTTGGATTCAAAACACCTTCCATGAATTTGATCTACTATCTAGTTTGAATATTTTTTTGGGTACTTATATGTATATACATATATTTAAATATATATTACCTTGTATTATTTTAAACCCTTGAATTTTTTTTAAATTAAAAATCTAATTTCAATATGTGATTTTATTTTCTTATCTACAATGACAAACAATAAAAAACCCTATTTTGTTATTGTATACCTTTAAATTTTTTAAGGAATATTTAATTTTAATCTAATGTTAAATATATTATTCCATGAATATATAAGATATTATTTATGTGTAAATAATTAATTGCAATAAGTTTTAATAAATAGAATCAAATTATGGAAACCATTTTATGTGGATCTCTTATTTACAAATACTAAATGTTATCATTTTATGTTCTAATGCTATTTTTTCATGTGAAAAAATGTTACTGCTAATCCATACATTTCATTCATAAATTAGATATGGAAATCATTTAAATTATAATAGAAATTCAATGCATTTTGGATCAAGTGTGTATTTATTTACTTATCCATTTTATCTAAGATTTTCAAATAAGGAAATCTTTTTAAATCATGCATTTCTCCTAAAAATTGTTTTGGAAATTCTCAAGAAATTTTTTATAAATTTTTATAAGAAAAATTATTTTCATTTAAATAAAATAATTCTCATTTATGTATTTTTAAATTTTTTGGGTTATGATTGAGAATGGCTGGTCCATTAAAAGTGTTTCATAAAATTGTCACTAGTATAATGAATGTTAACTTATGTTATAGGGTGTGAACCCATAAATATTAAGGGGACTTTATCCCATATGATTTATTACTAGATACCTCATGTTTTCAATATGGTCTTCCAAGTATCAAATATTTTCCACTGAAAATTATTATATTCAATGAAAAAATCCAAATGATATTTTCAATTATAATTATTTTGAGAAAATAATGGTTTTCTAAAATATTTATTTAGTATAAAAACGTTACGAGAATCATACAGAACTAAAATTATATCAATGATAGTTCCCATATTAAGTTTATATAAACCACATAAAACCACATAGAGAACACAATACATACTTTTTCAATAAAGAATTATTAGAATAAGAGGTATTTCTAGAATTTATGTAACCTATACCAATGAAATAGTAACTTAACCATAGGAATAGTAATATGACCCTTATGAATAGTAAATCTATCAAATGAATTGTAACCTCACCCATGAATGTGTAAATAATATTTCATCTTCTTATAAATTAACGTATGATATAATTATATCAAAGTATAAGTAATTGAATATTTTTAAAATTAATAATCAAGTGTTAGAATTTGAGAAAGTTATAAAAATTTATTTACAACTTTTATAATTAATAAAATGATATAAATATTAATAATTTTTAAAATATATGAATAAATTAATATTTTGTTGTCTTATAATTTTATGAGACCATATAGAACTTTTCAGAGTGTTATAAAATCAATTATAAATTTAAAATAGGTATTTTTCAAGTAAAAAGATGTATTTTAATTTAACATTTCAGTTTTCATATTTAAATAATTATTTTCATTAAATGGGGTCCATTTTTTAATTATAAACATTGAAAAAAATTTAGGGTGAACTTTTGGGATTTTCTTAAAATACTTGAATTTTTAGTGAATATAAAGATATAGTAATTTATTGTATAAATACATTAGAAGTTAAATAAACTATTCCTTTATTCCTTGATAATGTAAGAAAAATAATCTCAAACATTTTTTAATTATTTTAATCTATTATATGATAATTCTCAATCAATTCATAGTCTTGATTCAAAAATAATAAACAAATGAATAAAATATTCAAAAAAACACCTCTCCCCTCCACTTAAAATACAACCCTCACCACCCCTTATCCACACACATTCCTAGTTTAAATAATTTTCACATTTATGCATAATCCTCTTCCCATGACCCTCCCCCACATCTATAATATTTTCATCTCATTAAAATACCAAAACCTTTTCCCTGAGGTGGTTCTCAAGGAGGATAAAATCAAGAGGTAAAAACCTCTTTCTTTTTTTTAATTTATTTTTAAGTTCTTTTATTTTCTTATTCTCTCATCACCTAACCTCATAAAAATAGATTTAAAACTCCAGTAACACATAGATACATGAATTTTTATACTAATAGAATAATGTATCATCAAACACCTTCTCATCTCCCTTTTATTCTAAAAATGGAAATTTTGTCTCTGAAGTGTTGTTTCATCACCTTCAATGGTAAAAAGATTTCATTTTCCTTCATCATCTTCCAGGATGTTCATAAAACCATAATAAATTTTGAAAAAGAATATAAAAGTTATATTAAAATACTTTTTATGTTCTTTATGTGAAATATTTACGTGATACTTAATGACAAAACAAAACAAGTTTGTTGTGATCTAAAACCGCTTAAATTAATCTAAATGAGTATCATTAACATGTTATATCATGATTCAACCTAATTTCTTGGAAAAAAATATATAAAAACAATTAAACATATTTATGTTAATTAATTACATATAATTCCAATTTTGGATAATTATACTTATTTAACATGAACTCCATAACTTATAAATAAGTGAACCGATCATGGAAACCCAGAAAACGAATGGGCTTGAACAATGAAATTAAACTCTATAACTCATCAATAAGACTTAAATGAACCTAATAAAACTATAATAAAAAAACAAATATTTATAATTTTTTTAATTAATTAACCATTTGATTTAATTTGATTATCCAGGATAGTAAGGTCAATTACATAACACATTCGGACATAAGGTAAAGGATTCTACCAAAATCTTCATTTTTTCCTTTGGGTTATTTTTTCAGTATCTTTAACCTAATGTAATACTTATTTATTTTTGTGTAATTCTTCTATATTCTATTTATATGTTCTAAACTAATATATATAGATCCTATCATCATTATTTTATGGGGAAATACATGTTTTAAAAGGTTCCCTTCTCAGTTATTCCCAATAAGAAAACCCAATTAATGGGAACTTCTTGATTTCATATCCATTTTCAAGTACCATCCATAAACAATTTTAAAACTTCATTATTTTTATTAATTAAGTAAATTATTAATTAAAAACTATTTTTTATTTCTAGTTTTTCATAAAAAAATATGACAAAATACAAATGATTTTTCTAGAAGAATTCTTCTTTGTAAAGTAAATGGGGTATTTACCTTAAGAATTTATTGATGATTTTACTAGATTATTTTCATTTATTTGAACACCTCTATTTAATTTTATGCTTTATTGATATTGATATCTGATTTTTATCATCTGATATATTTTATTTATTGGTTTATGATCTGTTTTACTATGGATGTGCTATGTTGATACCGTTCACCATACTTCTTAGAATGTTTGGTGATTATGTTCACAGATTAAGAAAAGTTAATTACATTTCATATGTATATGTTATAATGTTTAAATTAATTCATATTGTGAATGATTTAAACTTAGTAAGTGACCGGTAGGGCCCACTATAGTTCCTCTATGCATCGGTTGGTCTCATGAGACAAACTATACTAGGTTTTTACCCATTATGTATGGTGTCTTGGCCAAGACCTTGACAGTATTCTTATGATGTCTAAATTTATATATTACCAAATTGTAAAATTATTATTTGATAGTCCGTGGTATTATTCAACTAGTAGAATATCCATGGTTATATTTTAATGTGGCGTTATTTCATTATATTTTATTCCTGTAATTTTATGCTTAAGATTATGTTTTAATGATATGTGTTTTTACTTATTCAATATGCCTTGTTGTTTATGTTTAAGACATCTTCTACTGTATTTCTTACCCTTACTAAGCATCTGAGATCACCCCTTTCTTATGTTTAATTTTTCCCTAGAATGAGAAAATGTACATTATGAACGACTTTGTAGAATAATCTTGGAGTTTATGGCTATTTCCAATGGATTTTTTTATGTTGTTTTTCCTTTCATGATGTAATGTAAAATTTATGTATGTATTCTTACTTTCAAAACATCTAAATTGATTGTTCCTGTGGGATTTGAGTTCTGTATCTATGCCACTATATTAATGTAAGTAACCGACTCTTGGCTACTAAGGTTTGGGTCTTTACAGTTGGTATGAGAGAAAGTTTAGTAGAAACCATGAAATATATATTTAAAAAACATAGATTAGAGAACATAAACCTAAGATTTAAATTGAGGATAAGAATATAATAACATCCTCTAATTTTGGTAATGTATAGATTATGTGGATATTTCATTAAACACATCCATATTTTGATACTATAAGTGGATGTAGTTCTAGACCAAATGTACCTAGGGGTAACAAATCTGACAAGGTATCACAGACCTAACCTAGGGTAACATTGTACATGAAAATGATCCTTACAGAACACATTGTTTTACACACCCTTGGGATATTCTTAAGGAAATTCACATTTTCATTGCAAAACATTATAAAGTATTGAAAAGTAATCATATCCCCAAAGAAACCATGTTTATGATTATGAGATTAGCTAAGCCTAAATGTTCAATTTAGGTAATATTTTTTTTATAGTTTGAGACTATAAATTATGATTCATAACCTAATTAAAATTATTCCATTATATATAAATGAAACATAATATAAAAAACATAATTGTATCAACATAGATATCCCATGTAGGTATTTCCCTCCTATAATAGATCCTGACATTGGTACTGAAGAAAAAATCGGTGCTGAGAAACTTATAACTATACTATGATAGCATACTCAGGTTATAAATAATAACCATACTTATATATCAATCATCTTGATCCACAATGTGGATTACCAATGTTATACCTCTTTATGTGACAAACACTTCCATCATTCAATGGGGATAAAAACCCATTTGCAGTGGAGCAATGGATAAGTTCCCTTGATAATATATTTCTCATTTTGGGAAGTAGTGATATAGAGAAGATTGTTGTGGTGGTTTATCAGCTCGTAGGAGATGTGGATTAGTGGTGTTCATTAATTCAAAACATAAAGGAGGGGGAGGAAATGGAAAATGTGGAATGGAATGATTTAAAACAAATTCGAAAAATATTTCCCTTATGAATAGTTATCATATATGGAGAGGTAATTCTTGAGTCTATGATAAAAAGAGGATAAAAAAATTTCCAAGTATGAATCCAACTATAAAAGGTTATAAAGTCATGATAGAGACAATATATATAATCCAAGGAGTAAAATTGATCAATTATGTTGTGGTTTAAAACCATTCCTCTTAAGGGAGGTGGTCTCCCAGTATTTCTTTCCTTGTGAAGATATAATGTCATGTGATGTCATGTAACACCCCGAGATTTTATGAAAAATATTCTTTTTAATTTCATTAATGTCTTGTGTTATACGCTACACCAAAAGGAGCTTTCACAACACACATCTCTGACCTAGCTTGAATTACACGCAATCGCGACCTTCCACGATAGCGTGTGTTGTACGCAACACCAAGTTTCACTAAACAACGATATGCTATTAAGATATTATTAAAACTAGTCGTTATGAATAGTAATAACCAATTTTTGAAATTTTGAAATTTTATTTTTCAAAATGGGCTTCATTTATGGATTCAGAGTATCGAATTTAGCCTAAGGTGAAATTTTGGTACTTTTCAGATAACTTTCATATTCTGATAAATAGTGAAAATTACTAAATTTTAATTAAAAACAGCTTTTTTTAATCGAAATAATTAATAGTGATAAATTATTAATTTGAGTGGTTTTAAAGTATATTTAGAATATATTTTTACAATTTAATAAAATGTTGGTCATTAGATGTAATTTCACATTTAAACCAGTTATAAACAAGTGTCAATCTTTTGACAGTTATTATCTCTTAAAAACACGCTATTTGTTGTGACAACGGAAATTAATTATAAAATTAATTAATGCAACTTATATGTTGGGAATTTTGTAAAATAGAAATCATTTTTGAATTCGGAATATCAATTATATCTTAGGGTGAAATTTTGGCATTTTTCTGAAAAACTTCAATTTTTGATGAATAGTGAAACCACTAAGTGGTAGGTTAAAAACTGAATTTTGCATAAAACTTAATTTTACCGCTTCTGTGAATGAAATTTCGAAACTCCGATAGACACGGTTGATATCAGTAAGTAAAATTTGGTTCAATGAGATAAAAATAATTTTTTGGTGAATAGTAACTTTTTACTTTTTTTACCGCGGTTAATAGTAAATAGGGTAACTAAGGGTAAATATGATATTACTATTACCCTAACACATGTCCTAATTCTATTGGATAAGAGTAATTCGACTAAAAACAACCTTATGAATATAATATTACCATTTAGGTCCACTTGGATTAGATTATGACATTTAATATTATTTTATTTAATGAATAGTTAAAATAGTTAAAATCAAAGTTTAAGACGTAAATCATTTTTAATATGGGGTTATACATAAGATAAATTCGACTATAAATATTAATTAGAAAGATAAAAAGCTTTCCTATGTAATGGTATTTTATTTGTAATTTTTAGACATTAAATAATTTAATTTATTTATGACACAATGATGATGCAGTAATTATCTTATTAATGAAATATTGACATAATTGATGTTATAAACACCAAAATAAATTTAATTTGAGACTTTTTATGAATTCCACTAATTTTATAGGTTACTATTATATATTAGTGTTGATTTAATCAACTTGGTTCGAACATATAATTCTGTTATGACTTTCACAAAAATCATATATCAAATAGTGTCAAAATTGACACAAAATAGTTTTTAAATCAAATATTATATTATTAATTGTTATTTTATTCCTAAAAATATAAGGTTAGGCCAAATGACTTATATAAGGATATATATATTACTAATAAACAATTTAGGATTCGTTTTTCATGTTATAGTAAGTATATTAACCATATAGTGTAAGAAAACAAAAAGACACGGTAAAAGTTAAATTATTTAACTTAGAGTTAAATCTAATTGATAAGGTTAAAATAATAACCTAAAATTGTCTAAATCATATTGGTTGATAGGATTTAGACCCATACCCACTTTAGCTTCGAAATAAGACCCTTTGGAACCATTATAAACCGATTTTGACTTTAATATAAAATAATATTTTGAGATATTCCTAAGGTGTCCCTCTCCTCCTTTATAAAAGGGCACCTCCTCCCTCTCTTCCTTACACAACCTTGAGCCATCAATCTCGGCCAAACCCTGCCAAAATCCCTTCTCCACTTCCCTATAATAATCCTATAGGTCCTGGTATTCTTCAAAGACTAATCTTAGTTCCCTAAGTGGAGGATTCAAAGAGGCGTTTCAAAGAAGAGGTAGTATCCATTACCGATCTTTTTCAATTTCTTTCTTCTTCAACTTCTTATTCTTTAGTTGTTTCAGGATAAAGTAATAACATCAGTATTTCTTATATACTGATATGTTATTATAAATATGAAACAACCCTAATTCACCTTCTATCCATCCTACGGAAAAATGAAATCACCGCGCGTGCGTACGTACGGAATACCGTCTCCACGCCGTGGTGTAATCTATTTTCCACCACCACCTTAATAGGATGGGTATAATGGTGTAATGAGTAACTATGTATGATTATTATAAATTTATATTGATAATTAAATAGTCTACATACATTTCAACACAATTCCATGACCATGGGAACGATATCATCGCTCGTGCGTACGTACGGACTACCGTCTCCACGACGCGATGAGATTCATTCTCAATGATTAACCATTCATGAATGATTATAAAGTATATATAATAATTAATAATGAAATATATGACATAATAATGATACTGGATTTATGTAAATTTATATGTATGTCATCTAATTAATTCCATTCACTTCAATAAGGAAACAAAAAAAGCGTTCATGCGTACGTACGGACTACCGTCTCCATGAACGGTGTATTTCATTCCATTTAACGATATTATATATATATATATATATTCTGAATATATATTATATATAAATCATGTTTTACATTCTGGATATAAGTAATCATGATCCAAGTAATCATATTAATAATTACAAGTTAAAAACACGAACGACAAATGAGACGATTTTACCCAAAATGCTACTTTAACATGAATTTACAAAAGAACGGGTAATATAAAGTCATAAGTGGACCATATATGATATAATAACAATTAATATGATTCTGGAATAAGTCAATAACATGATTTAAATCATTATATAGGAGGTTCGGACACTTACAAAGCAAGTCGGACCTAAGGTAAGGGAAAATATCACAATCTCATTTTTATCCGAGATTGTTTATACTTTGGTATTTAATGGGGTGTATTTTATCATACACATCCATGTTTACTCAATATGTAATATTATTTCCATTCACCTACAATTTTTTAAATCCTATTATACCCTTCGGTGAGTTTTTAGTAAAAGATATGAAAGGAATCTTTTGTCGTTTTTCGTACGAGGTACTTTTTGACTTTTCCGACAAAAGTACAAGAAGAATGTTTTTTTAACTTAAACGGCACGAATGGGTTTTTACGGTTTTATAAAGCCTTATTTTCATGAAGCTTACTCCAAAAGATTTCATGACTATTTTCAATAAAATCTCTTTCTTTTAAAATTGCATGATGTTTTGTGAAAAGAAATTGATTTTGAAGAAGAAAGGATATTTTCCTCAAGAACGAAGTTCAAGTGTTTTATCAAAATTATTTTCTATCTAAGATAATAAAGGGTTATGTTTTTATCCCTATTATTACATTGATTTGATTATGTTGTGATGGAATTATATTTTTATGAATTCCTTTGTCTTATATGAATTGTTTTATGATGTCACGATGTTTAAGATTCCCATTTTTATTACATGGGTTATGAAATGATGTATGATTTATGATTTTGTGGCACACATAAGAATGGTATCATTATGAGATGGGTGGGACCTATATCTCCCTCCAATTCATTGGTTAAATATTTTATATCTCATGAGATAGACATGGATGGAATGGTAGGTTATACCGGTTCAGTGAAGCAGGACTGAAACGAGGGTGACTCGGTTCAGAAAGGGACTTTGTCCACTAAGATTGTCTTGGAAATGAGTCTTGACTAACAAGAAATGATTATCTATGATTATGTGTGTATGCCACAATGTTTCATGTTTTAATTTATGATTATTGTTATTACATTTTACTGCCATGATTTATCCCATGTTATGAAATTATGATCTCTTTTGCAGGTTAAGATTTCCAAATGTTAGGTGCTTGTGTATACGATGAGAATTATATTTATTTTTTTTTACCCTTACTAAGCATTTGAGCTCACCCTTTTATGTTTTCTTTTCCCCAAGATATAAATAAAGGTTTTAGGTAAAAAAGGGGAAGATCTTTATGGGAGATATTGAAGATCTTTCACCATGATTAGAAGATTATATTCCGAGTTTCCAAAGACACTAAACTATTACGATCCTTGTGTGTGTGTTTTTGTTATGTACTAAGTATTCCGCAAAATTAATGTAATGTCCATGTACGTCAAGCTCCGGGTCTCTACAGTTGGTATTAGAGGAAAGGTTTAGTCAACCTTTGGAAACTAGGATGCGAAAGAGTTAGTGAGATCCCTAGAGATATTTCTAAGGTATGTATAGGGACGTCCCTAAGGATAATTATACGTATAAGATACATTCCTAGAACTACGGTAACGATCATAGAATTTAACCTAAGAAGTTAGATATTGAGGATACTCCCTCTTTATAATATTGTTTTCCCTAGCATGATTTTTTCCTCTCACACTATTCTTTTTGGGTTTTAGACGATGGCTGGAACCCGAAGGAACCGTGTTGATCAATGCTATGGACAATGCAATGACTGTCCTCCTGAACAAACAAATGTTATGGGAGATGGAGTGGAAAATCTTATTGCTATACTTACACAAGCTATGAATCATTCTAGACTTCCAAATGAGCAGAGAAGGGAACAATATTCTATTGAGTCCTTCATGAGGCAACGTCCACCTTCTTTCAGTGGGACTTCTGATCCACTTGTTGCTGAACAATGGATCAGTACCACTGAAAAGATATTTTCAGTTCTTCAATGTTTTGAACATGATAAAGTCATCTTAGCAGTATATCATTTGTAAGGTGAAGCTGATCAATGGTGGAATCTTATCAAGAATACGAGGCCAAGAGATGAAATTGAGTCCATGGAATGGGACGAGTTCAAGAACTTGTTTTTCAGTAAGTACTTCCCTTGTATTCTTCGAACAAAGATGGAAAAGGAGTTTCTTGAGCTGAAGCAGAAGGATGATGAATCTGTTGGTATATACGAAGCGAATTTTACAAGACTTGCATGGTATGAATCTGGCATTATCATCCAACCTAAAAGTAAAGTTGATCGATTTTTCAGTGGCTTAAAACCAAGTCTTCGAAGGGCATTAGCTATAAGAGACTTCAGTAGCTATGAAGAAATTGTGGGTTCTGCTATCAAGGTAGAAATGGAAGTTGGTGTTACATATCCATCTCATGGTTTTGACAAGAAACGAAAGATGGAGTTCAAGGAGAAATCTCAGAATAATGGTGAAAAGAAGATGAATGTTTCCTTATGCACAAAGTGTGGAAAGAAGCATGGTGGAGATTGTCTTAAAGGGACTAGAAAATGTTTTAAGTGTGGAAAAGAAGGTCATCGAGCAGCTGAGTGTCGAAGTAATAGAAAAAGGGTTTCTAATGATGTGAATAAAGCAAACACTGCAGAGAACGCACCACTAACACTTCAATGCTTCAACTGCAAGGAAATGGGGCATTATGTTAATAAATGCCCTAATCCAAGGGTTAGTGATGATCGACATGAGCAACCGCTTAAGGAAATGGACAAAGGGAAGTCACATGTGATCACTATTGGCGATGTTGAATATGACAATGATGTGGTGGAATGATTAAGTGTTTATATAATGGGATTCTAAAATAATGTTTTATCATGGAGTATTGGAATATTTATGTATTGGTCTATTGTGGTTTTTAATAATTTTATGGTACCAGTAACCATGGAAAGTGATTGAGATATTTTTGGAAAAAGAATGATATGTGCATAATGAAGGGAAAACGAGAAAATGAAATATTTGACAGTATTCATGAGCTCATGATTGATATAAGGACTAAGTGATATCATGGTTTGAGTATATAGAATTTTGAGGATTTTGGTATGTGGAAAGTGTTAACGTTTAAATGCATTCATGTTTTCAATATGGTTCAATGGGTATTCAATAGAATACATGATTAAGGCCTTTGAATGTTTAGAATGTGTCCAACAAGACATATCTTATGATATATGGGGATCAACGATGGTATTAAATCTCTAGTAATCATTTTCACTATATTATGAGAGTGGACTGAAGTATTATGGATAAGCCTAAAGATTGTTGGACATAAGTTAGTATTGTTTAAGGATAGAGGTTTTTCTTTGATATTATTGATGGGATGTTATAGTAATATAGTTTTAGAAAAAGGAAAACCTGCTGGACGAGCGACAGCCCATCGTGTCGGACAAGACTGTGGGAATCGAACCCACAACCGAAGTGTGACTGGCCTTTATCGCCTACCACTGGCCTACAGGAAGTCCCTGTTTAGTAGAAAATAGTTTTTATTATATTAAGCAGTATGATATATGAAGTATAAGTTCATTTTAGGAACCATATATCATTAATCTCACTATAGATGGACTTATGTATTTTTTGATAACTTTTCTAACCTTTTGAGACAGATGGAATGACCCATCATTCTATCACATGATCTGCTAACACATCACGAATGAAAAATTCAACTTAATTTCTTTAAGATATGAAGTAGAAATTGTCCAAAGAACGACAAGCAGTGAGACTATACCAAAATCACGAAAGTATTTCTTCTAATTCCAATTTCATCAACTTTAGGGAAATGATCTTGAAAACCAAAAATGTTGTCCTAGTGCTCTTATATCTGATTAATCAGATGGTACCTTATATCGTCACAAATTTATGGATTTGTGATTGCTAGCTTTTCCATAGCCATGTTCTCTACCACTCTCCATTAGAACATGATGGTTAGATTTCTCTTCCATATCCATATTTTCACCTATGTGGAAACCCATTGATTAGTTTATTTGGGTAACCATTACGTTTCATACATTTGTTTTTAAAGATTGGTTTTGGTATTCCATTTTACGATGTGGGTTTCGATTAAATAAACATTCGAATAGTAAACCATTTATAACCCCGACGAATTTTGAGGGCGAAATTCATTTTAAGGGGGGTAGAATGTAACACCCCGAGATTTTAGGAAAAATATTCTTTTTAATTCCATTAATATCTTGTGTTATACGCTACACCAAAAGGAGATTTCACAACACACATCTCTTACCTAGCTTGAATTACACGCAATCACGACCTTCCACGATAGCGTGTGTTGTACGCAACACCAAGTTTCGCTAAACAATGATATGCTATTAAGATATTATTAAAACTAGCCGTTATGAATAGTAATAACCACTTTTTGAAATTTTGTAATTTTATTTTTCAAAATGGACTTCATTTATGGATTCTGAGTATCGAATTTAGCCTAAGGTGAAATTTTGGTACTTTTCGGATAACATTCATATTCTGATGAATAGTGAAAATTACTAAATTTTAATTAAAAACAACTTTTTTTAATCGAAATAATTAATAGTGATAAATTATTAATTTGAGTGGTTTTAAAGTATATTTAGAATATATTTTTACAATTTAATACAATGTTTTTCATTAGATGTAATTTCACATTTAAACCAGTTATAAACAAGTGTCAATCTTTTGATAGTTATTATCTTTTAAAAACACGCTATTTGTTGTGACAGCGGAAATTAATTATAAAATTAATTAATGCAACTTATATGTTGGGAATTTTGTAAAATAGAAATCATTTTTTAATTTGGAATATCAATTATATCTTAGGGTGAAATTTTGGCATTTTTCTGAAAAACTTCAATTTTTTATGAATAGTGAAACCACTAAGTGGTAGGTTAAAAACTGAATTTTGCATAAAACATAATTTTACCGCTTCTGTGAATGGAATTTCGAAAATCCGACGGACACGGTTGATATCAGTAAGTAAAATGTGGTTCAATGAGATAAAAATAATTTTTTGGTGAATAGTAACTTTTTACTTTTTTTACCGCGGTTAATAGTAAATAGGGTAACTAAGGGTAAATATGATATTACTATTACCCTAACACATGTCCTAATTCTATTGGATAAGTGTAATTCGACCAAAAACAACATTATGAATATAATATGACCATTTAGGTCCACTTGGATTAGATTATGACATTTAATATTATTTTATTTAATGAATAGTTAAAATAGTTAAAATCAATGTTTAAGAAGTAAATCATTTTTAATATGGGGTTATACATAAGATAAATTAGACTATAAATATTCACTAGAAAGCTAAAAAGATTTCCTATGTAATGGTATTTTATTTGTAATTGTTAGACATTAAATAATGTAATTTATTTATGACACAATGATGATGCAGTAATTATATTATTAATGAAATATTGACATAATTGATGTTATAAACACAAAAATAAATGTAATTTGAGACTTTTTATGAATTACACTAATTTTCTAGGTTACTATTATATATTAGTGTTTATTTAATCAACCTGGTTTGAACATATAATTCTGTTATGACTTTCACAAAAATCATATATCAAATAGTGTCAAAATTGGCACAAAATAGTTTTTAAATAAAATATTATATGATTAATTGTTATTTTATTCCTAAAAATCTAAGGTTCAGCCAAATGACTTAGATAAGGATATATATATTAATAATAAACAATTTGGGATTCGTTTGGCATGTTATAGTAAGTATATTAACCATATAGTGTAAGAAAAAAAAGAGACACGGTAAAAGTTAAATTATTTAACTTAGAGTTAAATCTAATTGATAAGGTTAAAATAATAACCTAAACTTATATAAATCCTATTGGTTGATAGGATTTAGACCCATCCCCACTTTATCTTCTAAATAAGACCCTTTGTAACCATTATAAACCGATTTTTACTTTAATATAAAATAATATTTTGAGATATTCCTAAGGTGCCCCTCTCCTCCCTTATAAAAGGGCACCTCCTCCCTCTCTTCCTTACACAACCTTGAGCCTTCAAGCTCGGAAAAACCCTGCCAAAAACCCTTTATCCACTTCCCTATAATAATCCTAGAGGTCCTGGTCTTCTTCAAAGACCAATCTTAGTTCCCTAAGTGGAGGATTCAAAGAGGCGTTTCAAAGAAGAGGTAATATCCATTACCGATCTTTTTCAATTTCTTTCTTCTTCAACTTCTTCTTCTTTAGTTGTTTCAGGATAAAGTAATAACATCAGTATTTCTTATATACTGATATGTTATTATAAATATGAAACAACCCTAATTCACCTTCTATCCATCCTACGGAAAAATGAAATCACCGCGCGTGCGTACGTACATAATACCGTCTCCACGCCGTGGTGTAATCTATTTTCCACCACCACCTTAATAGGATGGGTATAATGGTGTAATGAGTAACTATGTATGATTATTATAAAGTTATATTTATAATTAAATAGTCTACATACATTTCAACACAATTCCATGACCATGGGAACGATATCATCGCTCGTGCGTACGTACGGACTACCATCTCCACGACGCGATGAGATTCATTCTCAATGATTAACCATTCATGAATGATTATAAAGTATATATAATAATTACTAATGAAATATATGACATAATAATGATACTGGATTTATGTAAATTTATATGTATGTCATCTAATTAATTCCATTCACTTCAATAAGGAAACAAAAACAGCGTTCATGCGTACGTACGGACTACCGTCTCCATGAACGGTGTATTTCATTCCATTTAACGATATTATATATATATATATATATTCTGAATATATATTATATATAAATCATGTTTTACATTCTGGATATAAGTAATCATGATCCAAGTAATCATATTAATAATTACAAGTTAAAAACACGAACGACAAATGAGACGATTTTACCCAAAATGCTACTTTAACATGAATTTACAAAAGAACGGGTAATATAAAGTCATAAGTGGACCATATATGATATAATAACAATTAATATGATTCTGGAATAAGTCAATAACATGATTTAAATCATTATATAGGAGGTTCGGACACTTACAAAGCAAGTCGGACCAAAGGTAAGGGAAAATATCACAATCTCATTTTTATCCGAGATTGTTTATACTTTGGTATTTAATGGGGTGTATTTTATCATACACATCCATGTTTACTCAATATGTAATATTATTTCCATTCACCTACAATTGTTTAAATCCTATTATACCCTTCGGTGAGTTTTTAGTAAAAGATATGAAAGGAATCTTTTGTCGTTTTTCGTACGAGGTACTTTTTGACTTTTCCGACAAAAGTACAAGAAGAATGTTTTTTTAACTTAAACGGCACGAATGGGTTTTTACGGTTTTATAAAGCCTTATTTTCATGAATCTTACTCCAAAAGATTTCATGACTATTTTCAATAAAATCTCTTTCTTTTAAAATTGCATGATGTTTTGCGAAAAGAAATTGATTTTGAAGAAGAAAGGATATTTTCCTCAAGAACGAAGTTCAAGTGTTTTATCAAAATTATTTTCTATCTAAGATAATAAAGGGTTATGTTTTTATCCCTATTATTACATTGATTTGATTATGTTGTGATGGAATTATATTTTTATGAATTCCTTTGTCTTATATGAATTGTTTTATGATGTCACGATGTTTAAGATTCCCATTTTTATTACATGGGTTATGAAATGATGTATGATTTATGATTTTGTGGCACACATAAGAATGGTATCATTATGAGATGGGTGGGACCTATATCTCCCTCCAATTCATTGGTTAAATATTTTATATCTCATGAGATAGACATGGATGGAATGGTAGGTTATACCGGTTCAGTGAAGCAGGACTGAAACGAGGGTGACTCGGTTCAGAAAGGGACTTTGTCCACTAAGATTGTCTTGGCAATGAGTCTTGACTAACAAGAAATGATTATCTATGATTATGTGTGTATGCCACAATGTTTCATGTTTTAATTTATGATTATTGTTATTACATTTTACTGCCATGATTTATCCCATGTTATGAAATTATGATCTCTTTTGCAGGTTAAGATTTCCAAATGTTAGGTGCTTGTGTATACGATGAGAATTATATTTATTTTTTTTACCCTTACTGAGCATTTGAGCTCACCATTTTATGTTTTATTTTCCCCAGGATATAAAGAAAGGTTTTAGGTAAAAAAAGGGGAAGATCTTTATGGGAGATATTGAAGATCTTTCACCACGATTAGAAGATTATATTCCGAGTTTCCAAAGACACTAAACTATTATGATCCTTGTGTGTGTGTTTTTGTTATGTACTAAGTATTCCGAAAAAGTAATGTAATGTCCATGTACGTCAAGCTCCGGGTCTCTACATGTCAAGACGGAAAAATAATTCTCTATGTGTTAGGAATTTAAATGAAATAAATATAAGAAGAGGGTTGTTCAATACTCTAGAAAATGAAATAAGGAAAAGGGGGAGAAGGGAATAGTTAAATTTCCATACTATGATAATTGTGGGAATAAACACCCTGATACTTTTCTAAAGGGTATGGGTGTTGGAAACAAGTTTAGAGAAAAATACCAACAAACCCATGATTTCAATTGAAGGAAAGAATCTACTAATTATCAATGGTTCAATTGAAAATATATGGTAAATTATGAAAATTGTTTTCCAAAGCGTCAAGAAAATATTCCCCAAAGAAGGACAAGGGAGGATGTCCAAGCATATGAGATCACCACTGCCAAGGATAAATTTCCTAATCATGTGGTGGTGGGTACTTTAATCATTTCCTCAAACATAGAAAAGGCATTATTTTATTCTAGATTATCTCATTCTTTTATATCTTTCCATTTTATTTATAAAATTATTCATTTCTATTTTGATTTAATAAAGGATTAATCAATCAAAAAATATTAAGGGAAGTATAATTGGAACAAATATTTATTGGTGAGTCCCCTTTTTGACACATAAACATGATTCAGTTGATGGACTTTTCGTCATACCGATGATTTAATTTGATATAATCCTCGGTATCGACTGTCTTTTAAAATAAGATGGGAAAATATATTTCAAGATTAATGATGTCATAATTTTTGAGTAAAATGTAAAATCCCTTATATTTTGAGAAAACAAGTCATCATCTGGTTATTTATCTAAAACACAATTTAGTAGCTCTTATAAATGAAATTCATGTGGAGGATGAGAAAACATTATCCATAAGTCATCAAATTGAATATGTACCTATTGTTCAAGAATATATTAGTGTATTTCCAGAGTATTTACCTGGACACCCTCCAGAGTGGAAAGTATAGATCTCTATTTATTTAATTCTAGGTGAAATACCTGTATCAAAGAACAATTATATAATAGACATTTTGGAATAAGTAGAGATGAAGAAACAACTAAAGAAATTGATTGATAAAGGATTTATTATCCCTATTATTTCTCAATGAGGATCCCATGTTCTCTTTTTCAAGACTAAAGATGGTTCCATGAGGTTTTGCATTGACTATAAGCGAATTAGTGATATTACAATAAATAAAAAGTTTCCCATTCCTTGCATTGATGTTTTATTTGATCAAATTTATGGAGATAAATATTTTTGGAATATTGATCTTTCAACTGGATATCATCAATTTCATGTGAGGAAGGAAGATATTCAAAATATGGAATTTTGAACAAGGTAATGACATTACGGGTTTATAGTAATTCCATTTTTACTGACTAATATACTCTCTAGTTTCAGGGATCTAATGAACATTGTTTTCAAGGAATATCTTGATGACATTGTGGTGGATGATATCTTGGTATAGTAAAAAATCTAGGAAGATCATGAGAGTCACTTATGGATTATTCAGAATACTCTTATAAGTAATTAATTAAATGTAATGTTTATAAATTTTCAATTCTATCTTCAATTGGTTTCATTTCTTAACCATATTATCTCTAAGGATAGAATCTCAGTTGACCTTATGAAGAAAAAGGCAGATTTGGAATAGCCTAAACCAGTGAACATAATTGAGATATGTGGTCTCATTGGTTTAGCAAGTTATTATCAGCATTTCGTTCAGAATGTTTCCCAATTAGCTAACTCATTAACCAAGCTTACTCATACATTATATAAGTTCCTATGGAAAGAATAATGTGAATAATATTTTTAAGATTTGAAGTTGATATTAGTGAATGAATCAATCTTGACTCTACCACCAGTAAATGGTGGGTTTTTGATTTATAGTGATAGTTCAAAGAAAGAAATCATTTGTGTCCTCATAAGGAATGATAGAGTTATTTCCTATGCACCAAGGAAGTTAAAAACTCCAGAACGAAACACTCCAAATCATGATATGTAGTTAGAATCTATGGTTTTTCTCTAATGATATGGAGATACTATCTATATGGATAGAGATGTGAGATATATAAAGATCACAAGAACATGAAATATATCATATCATAGAAAAAAATCAATTTGGGGCAAATGTGATGGCTCGAACTACTCAAGGATTATGATTGTTCAATACACTACCACCTGAGGAAGTTGAATAATGTAGTTGATGAATTATGTAGGAAGGATCATGTAGTTCTGAACTAAATGTGTATTTACACGGATCCTGTGTATATAGATCTAGAAAATATGGATATGGGAATTATCAAAGAAGTTGAACCATCATCACCTTTTCAATTGGTTTACCAACCATATTCATGGGAAAAGATTAAAATCTTTCAGACTGATAATGGGAATCATAAAAAAAAAATTAAAACTATGAATAATTGGAAGTTGGAAGACTTCATGTATGATGATAGAATTATGAAATTTGGGAATATTCTTTGTGTTCCCTCTATAATCGAGCAAAAAAAGGAGTTATTTAATGATCCTCATAGTTATAATTTCTCTATAAACCCTAGTATCACAATGATGTATAGAGATTTAAAGGAACATTTGTAGTGGGATAACAAGAAGTATTAAATTTCTGATTATATATTATGATGTTTAGTATATCAACAAGTTAAGGATAAAAGACAACATCCTAGAGGATTCATTAAACATATCCCTATTCCTACATGGAAATGGGATGACATCACTATGGATTTTGTCACTGGATTACCAAAAACACTAAGAAATAATGATGAAATATGGGTAATTTATGATCTAATTACAAAATCTTCACATTTCCTCACTAAAAGGGAGGATTTTCCATTTGAGCCCCTTGAACGACTCTATATTATTGATGTTGTAATAATTCATGGTTCTCCTTTCTCAATTGTGTTTATAATAATCCATGATTTACATCAAAATTTTGGAAAATTCTCTAGAAATATTAATGGATAGTCCAAACCATATAAAAAATGTTCAGATCATACCCAATTGACTTTAAATCACTACTGGAAATAAGATCTATACCAATGTTTTTGGGAAAACGGTTGGTACAATTTACTTATATGGACCTATACCAACAGTTTGGAAAAAACTGTTGGTATATGACACTAATTTGGACATATACCAACTGTTTTGGACAAACATTTGGTATAGGGATTAGACTTATGCCAATGGTTTTGGCCAAAACATTGGTATAGTTCCCCCCTATACCAACGGTTTGTCCAAAACCATTGGTATAGATCCCAAAATCAAAGAATCTATACCATGGGTTCTCCAAACCTTTGGTATAGTTGCATGTATTTTTTATAGAATATTCTTACAGAGAACATTAAATAAATCAAAATTTAAAATATTTATGATAATACATATATATATTTAAGAAATTATGTTCACAAAAGTTAAGTTAGGTTAGTTGGTTAGGTCATTCAATCATAAACCGGAGGTACTGGGATCAAAACCAACAGAATGCTTCTTTTTTGAAATACATATACCAACGGTTTTATGGAACCTTTGGTATTGATTTTCCATAATACATATACCAATGGTTTTAAAAACTGTTGGTATAGGTATATACCAATGGTTTTAGAAAAACTGTTGGTATAGACCTATCCCCATGGCTTACTAGCCAACGGTTCTCCAAATCGTTGGTATAAGATATACCAACGGTTTGGAGGCCTATATCAAAGGTTTAAAACTATTGGTATAAGGTATTTTTCTAGTAGTGAAGGTATGTGGGATTAGTGTTTACCTTCAGTAGTGTTTTCCTACAACAATAGTTTCCATTATACTTTTCAAATGGAACCATATAATGTATTGTATGGAAAGTGATCTCATACACCAACATGTTGAGATGAAGTTGGAGAAAGGAAGCTCGTAGGCCCAGAGCTTATGGTGGAAGCAATAGAAAAATTAAAGACTATTTAAAAACATATCAAATTAGTTGAAATTAGGCAAAATAGATATTCAAATAATCAAAATAAGAATTTTGAATTTAAATTGGGAGATTATGTTTTCTTGAAAGTGTAACCATGGAAGGGTGTTATAAGATTTGGGAATAAAGGGAAATTGATCCCTAGGTATATATACCTTTTGAAATAATGGAGAGAGTTGTAATTGTGTATTATCATTTTGTGATACCGCCTACCCTTTTTAAATTACACAATGTGTTCCACATCTCTTTGTTAAGGAAGAACATGTCAAACCCATCACATGTTAGCACTTATGAAGGAATATAATTGGACCCTAATTTATCTTATTATAAAGAGCCTATCCGAATTCCTAACATGAAGGAATAGGTGTTGAGGAATCAGATGACTCATTTGGTAAAGGTGCATTTTAAAAATTAAAAAATTGAAGTGGTGATGTGGGTGCGTGAGGAACTTATGATGAAGAACAACAGAAATCTTCTTATGGGGTGACATTCTAGAAATTTCATGGACGAAGTTTTCATAGGAGGGGATAATATAACAACCTAAAATTCTATCAATGATATTTCCCTTCTTATGTTTATATAAATCATATAAAATCACTTATTGAACAAAATAAAAACATTATAAATGAATAATTAATGAAATAAGAGGTATTTCTAGAAGTGAATGAAGTTATACTGATATAAGAGCAACTTGACCTTAGAAATAGTAATCTTACCCTTATGAATAGTAAATTAGAAAAATAAATAGTAACATCACCAATGAATGTATAATTAAAATTTAGATCTCTTATAAATGAAATTATGATATAATTATATCATAATATAAGTAAGTGAATATTTTAAATATTAATAATTAAGTGTTGGTATTTTTGTAAGTTTTAAATATTTAATTACAATTTTTATAATTAATAAAATTATTTAAAATAAAATTTATTTTCATAAAATGTATTAATAAATTAATATTTTTTTTGTCTTGTGATTTTAGGATAATTTTATGGGACCTTATTTATTTATTTAGAGTTTTATAAAATCTGTATTTATCATGTAAAAGATGATTTTAATTGAAAATTATTTTTCTCTTATTTAGAAAATTATTCTCATAAAATGGAGTCCTTTTCTGAATTCTACACATCTAAAAATTAATAGGGTGAATTTTTCATATTTTTCTAAAAAAAATAATTTTTTTTGTGAATAGTAAAATATGGTTAATTACGGTAGAAATATATTAAAAGTTAAATACAATATTCCTTTAGTAATTAATCATGAAATCACCATAATATAAAATTTCAGTTAATTATTTTATATATCTGATGATAATTTTCAAACTATTTATATTATTTATCTTAAATAATAAACAAATGAAAAAAATAATCAAAAAAACTCCTCTCCTCCACTATAAATACCACCCCTCACCACACCATCTCCTCACACCTTCCAAGATTTAATCCTTGTAAAATTTATTCCCAATCCACTTCCAAAGACCTTTCCCTTTTTCCATAATATATTGGTCTCATCAAAAGGACAAAACCCTTTCCCTAATGAGGTTCTCAAGGAGGATAAAATTAATAGGTCAAAACCTCTTTCTTTTTCTTCAAATTTATTTTTAAGTTATATTATTTTCATATCCTATACCCATGAACCTTCATAAAAAAAGTATTAAAACTCTATTACCATACATATACATGAATTCTATTTTGATAATTTAATAATCCATCATCAAAACCCTTCTCCTCTACCTTTTATTCTGAAAATGGAAATTTTGTTCGTGAGGTGTTGTTTCATCGCCTATAATGACAGTAAATTCTCATTTTCCTTCACAATATTTAATGTTTTTCATAAAAAAATTTAAAGGTTTAAAAATATTTTAAAAATTATATTTAAACCCCTTTTATTTTCTTTAATTAACATATTTACATAATACTAAATGATTAAACAAATGGAGTTCATTGTGATCTAGAACTACTTAAATTAATAAAAATTAATTTCATTAACATGTTATCTAATGATAAATACTCATATCTGTGAAACCCAATATATAAAACCAATTAAAATTATGTATGTTCATTAATAACATGTAATTTTAATTCTTGAGAATTATACCCATTTTACATGAACTACATTACTTATAAATAAGACAACCAACCAGGAAAACCAAAAAAATGAATGCTCCTGGAAAATGAAATTAGACTATATAACCCATCAATATGGTCATAAATAAACATAATATAACTATAATAAATAAAATAAATTTATATATAGATATTAATTAGTTAATTAATGTATTTAATTAGATTATACGGGACACTAAGGTTAAGTGGAAAACATATTCAGACATAAGGTAACAGATTCTACTCGAACCTTTATTTTTTCCTTCAGGTTATTATTTCACTATCATTACCTCAATGTAATGCTTATTTATTTATTTATTAATTATTATATGTTATGTTTATATTTTAAAAACTCATATATATATATATATCATTTAACCATTCTTTTATAGAGAAATATATGTTTTATAAGGTTCCCTTCTAATGTCGTTCTGATAAGGAAACCTGATTAAAGGGAATATCTTTATTTCCTACCGATTTTAAATTACCATCCATAATATATTTTAAGACTCCATTATTTTTTTTAATTCACTAATTTTTTCATGAAAAAATTATATTTGTTCATTTTTTGTTTTATAAAAATATTTATCACAAATACAAATGATTTTTTTAAAATAACTATTCCTTGCAAAGTACATGGGCTATTTCTCTCAAACATTTCCTAAATATTTTATTAGATTATTTTCATTTTTTTAAAACTCTGTTAAATTTTATGATTTATTAATATTTATATCTTACGTTTTTTATAATCCATATTTTCTAAGTGTTTTATGATCATTTTGACTATGGATTTTCTATATTGATACAATTCACCATACAACTCAGAATGGTTAGTGATTATGTTTATAGATTAGGGAATGTTATTTAAATTTCATATGTATATGATATTTATGTTTAACCCTATTAATATTAAGAATTATTTGGAATTTAATAAATTGATAAATCATAATTTCGAATATCATAAACATATTGTCAAGGCCTCGGCTAAGACACCATACATAATTGGTAAAAACATAGTTTATTTTGTCTCATGAGACCTACTAATAAATCTAGGGCATATAAAGGGCCTATACCATCTTTTAGTAAGTATAATTACTTATTAATACGAATATTTTTAAAAATATACAACATATACATATGAAATTTAAATAACATTCCCCAATCTGTGAACATGATCACTAAACATGTTGAGTAGTATGGTGAATAAAATCAAGATATCACAACCACCGTCAAACTGATCACAAACCACTTAATAAAATATGGTATATGAAAAATATATGAAATAAATATCAATAAATCATAAACATTAACATAGTATTTTAAAAAATGAAAATAGTATAATAAAATCACCAATAAATTCTTGATAGAAATACCCCTTTTACTTTTTAAAGAAGATTTATTTTGGAGAAATAGTTTGTATTTCTCATAATTGAATGTATAAAACCAGAAATTAACAAATATATTTCTTCATGAAAAAATTAGTGAATTAATTAAAATAATTGAGTCTTAAAATATATTATTTATGGTACTTGAAAATGGGTACGAAATCAGGAAGTTACCTTTAACCAGGTTTTCTTCTCGAGGAGAATTGAATAGGGAACTTTGTAAAACTTGTATATCTCCATAAAATAATGATGAACTGATATGTATAGATGTTATGGAATATATAAATAAAATATATAATAATTACACCAAAATTAATAAAAATTAAATTGGGGTAAATATAGCGAATGAAGAACCCAAAGTAAAAAAATAAACATTTGGGTAGAATCCCTTACCTTATGTATGAATGTGTTATGCACATGACCTTAATTTCCTACAAAATAAACTTAAATCCATTAATTAATTAATTAATTAATAAACTTATATCATGAACTTTATTTACTATAGATATATTAAGTTCATTTATATCCTTATTGATGAGTTATGGAGTTTAATTTCATCATTCAAGGGCACTCTTTTTCTTGGTTTTCGTGATTGGTTTGCTTGTTTATAAGTAATGAAGTTCATGTAAAATGGGTATAGTTCTCTAGAATCAGCATTATATGTTATAACGAATAGACATAAGTGTAATTGATTTTTTATATAATTTTTTTCCAAATATGCGGATGAATGATTAGATAACATGTTAATGATATTCATTTAGATTAATTTAAGCAGTTTTAGATTACAACAAACTCATTTTGTTTTATCATTTAGTATTATGTACATATGTTACTTCCAGAACATAAAAATATTTTTAATATTCATTTTAATATCTTTAATAACTCTTAAAATGGTTTTATGAAAAACCTTGAAGACAATGATGGAAAATGAAAATAATTCGTCCTAGAAGACTATGAAACAACACCTCACGGACAAAATCTCAATTTTTAGAATAAAAGGGAGAGGAGAGAGGGTTTGATGATGGATTATTCAATTGGAATAATAAAATTAAAGTAAATAAAATGTAATAGAGTTTCCATGATATTTGTATGATGGGGGTTTAGGAGAGAATAATAAAAGAAATGAACTTAATAAAAAATTGAGAGGAAGAGAAAGTGGTTTTTACCACTTGATTTTCTCCTCCTTGAGAACCACTTTAGGGAAAAGGTTTTGGTACTTTGATGAGAAAAATATATCTTGGATGTGGGGGGGGGGGGGGGGGGGTATTGCGAAGAATATTGGGTAGAAATTTTACAAGGATTAAATCATTGATTGTGTGAGGAGAAGTGGTGGTGAGGTTTACTATTTATAATGGGGGAGAGGGGTGTTTTTTGAATATTTTGTTCATTTATTTATTATTTTCACTCAAGACTATTAATGGTTTAATAATTATCATAATATATATTGAAATAATTAATTTATGTTTATGATTATGGTTCTTACATCAGTGATGAATCAAGGAATAATGTATTTAACTTTTAATGTATTTTAGTCATAAATTACTATTTTAATATTCACAAATAAAATTAGGTATTTTAGAAAAATACCAAAAAAATAACCCTATATTTTTTTTCAAAATGTTGGATTAAAAAATGGAATCAATTTTATGAAAATAATTTTATAATTTAATATGAGAAATTTAATTTTTAATTAAAATCATCATTTACTCAAAAAATACAGATTTTAAATTTATAACTGATTTTATAACACTCTGAAAAATTAACTAAGGTCTCATAAAATTATTCTAAAATTATAATAAAATAAAATATTAATTTATTAAAAAAATTATGAAAATAAATTTTCCTTTAAATTCTTTTATTATTTAAAAAATGGTTATTAAATATTTATAGCCTAAATAATACCAACAATTAATTATTAATTTTTAGAATACTCACTTACTTATAATATTATATATTATATAATACATTAATTTATAAGTTCCCTAAATTTAATTTATACATGCATGGGTGAAGTTACAATTCATTTTTTGATTTACGATTCATAATGGTCTTATTACTATTCTTAAGGTCAAGTGGCTATTTAATCTGTATTGGTTCCTTAACTAATAGAAAGGCCTCTTATTTCATTCATTCTTAATTTATAATGTTTGCATTGTTTTCTCTATGTGATTTTATGTGATTTTTAAAAACATAAGAAGAGAAATATCATTGATAGTATTCTGGGTCGTTATATCTATGAATATATATTTATATAGCAATTAAATCCATATTTTCAATTTAACATATCTTATTGTAGTATAAGTGTGTGTATATATATATTTTTATACATATACATACAAAAAATCACATAAAATGTAATTTAGTTTTCAAAATGGAATTAATTCAACATTATATAGAAATATATATCAAATTATATATATATATCTAATATTTTGATAATTTTTTCAATTTTTCATATTTTTTTATACATTTTTAATTTTTATTATTTAATATTTTTAGTATTTCTATAATCTATTTAATTAATATTTATTGAATTTTATTTTACTTTTCTCTGTATTTAAATTATTATAAAATTATTTTTTCTAAATTTTATAATAAGCAATTTATTGTGAATATCTTATATCTAAAAGTACTTTTAAATATTTATTCATACTTATGTTAATATTTATTAATGTTTAATATTTTTTAATGTATATAATTAATAATATTAATTCGTTTTTTCATTTTTTTTAATTATTTTAATTTAATTTTGATTATTAAATTATATTCATTTTAAACATTTTTTTCATTTTATATTATTTATACATTTTTAATATTTTTTTGACATGCATAATTAAAATTATATATTAATTTATCATAATATTAATACATTTTATATAAGATAATAAATTCTCATAACATTATCACATTTATTAATACATTTAATATATACAAGATTATTTATTAATTTTATTATTATTTTTATAATTTATTTATTTTCAATATTTATTAATTTTATTGTAAATAAATGTTTAATATTAATTTTATATAATTGGTAATTTATTGTAGTTTTTTAATTTAAATTTAATTTTTATTTTCCACTAGTATATATCACTCTTATTTTAAGTGATGATAAAATAGACATTTATCAGCACTTATGAGTTAGTGTTAATAATGATATGATTTGTCAATTCATTTATAGCACTGATAAATCACATCTTTATCAACACTTTCCATTTTATCACTGATAAATTTTTATTTTATCTACACATTTTTTCTAATGATGATAAATTTCATTCCTCTGTTTTAAAAGAACCCAAACTGAGTTCGTCTCTGCTTGTGCCATTCACACCCTCATCGAAGTTGAATCATGTTTTCTAAAAATTAGAATCTTTTAATGGAATCAACACTAATAGAAAAATACCCTATACCTATGGTTTGAAACCGTTGGTATAGGCCTCCAAACCGTTGGTATATCCTATACCAACGGTTTGAAGAACCGTAGCCAAGTAAGATGTGGGGATATGTCTATACCAATGGTTTTCCCAGAACCATTGGTATAGACCTATACCAATGGTTTTAGAAACTGTTGGTATAAGTAATACGAAAAATCTATACCAACGGTTCCATAAAACCATTGGTATATGTATTTCAAAAAAGAAGCATTCTGTTAGTTTTAATCCCATCACCTGCAGTTTATGATTGAATGACCTAAACACTAACCTAACTTGACATTTATGAATATAATTTCATAAATATATATATGTATTATAATAAAAATTTTAAATTTTGATTTATTTAATGTTCTTTGTTAGAAGATTCCATAAAAAATACATGTAACTATACAAACGATTCTCAAAACCGTTGGTATAGACCTATACCAATGGTTTTGAGAACCGTTGGTATAGGTTCTTTGATTTTGGGACCTATACCAACAGTTTTGGAAAAACCGTTTGTATATGGCCAAATTAGTGACCTATACCAACGGTTCTGGCCAAACCGTTGGTATAGGTCTATATAAGTTAACTATACCAACGATTTTCCCAAAACCATTGGTATAGATATTGTTTCTAGTAGTGCAACCATTAAACCAAATGTAGGTTATTTGTTTCTCTTTTTTAATTCATCATTCATAATTTTCATTAATTTTTTGGTTATTCTCATAGGATCTTCTCCTCTGCCTAATGGTTTGACACTTTTTTAACAATTTTATGTTCTTATTATTTTTTCTTATCTTATAATTGATGTTTTCCGTCTCGTGATTTTAACGATGTCACAAAAAATAATCTCTCAATCAATTCAATCTTCCATTATTATTTTCTCTCTTTATATTTATACTTAAATTTAACAAAAGAAAATGAAATTTTCATTTTTCATATTTTCATTATATTGTATTATTTTCATAATAATTTATCAAATTTTGTGCTTTCTATGAGTTTTATAAAACCCTCATTAGAATTCCCTATTTAATAGGGTTTTCCTTAATTTAGAATCATTTTATATTGAATTATGATTTTTTCATTTTTTATAAATTAATTTGATCTCTAATTTTATTTGAAGAATGGATAATACTCTCAAAATTTTCAACATCAATTTCAAATTTTTCTTAAGGAAATTATGGAAAAAAAAAAATTTTCTTGATATTTCAACTCAAAATTTCATCAAAATTATTATAAAAATCTATTTTATTATTATAATTAATATAACTTAAACAATATTGTTAAAAATCATTCTAAAACATTACATTATATACAATGGGAGATGAGTCAAAAATTTGAAATTCTCAATTTTTTAATAATTATGAAGTTTATCATAACATTAATTTTTATAATTTTAATACCCAAATTTTATATTTTAGCAATAAAATTAGTCATTAATTTTTTTTATAATTTAACTTTGTCATGATTTTTTAAATTAAAAATTAGTTTTATTATGGTTAAATCATTCATTTTTTTATTATACCCACAATATTAATTATTTTCAAAATCTAATAGAATATTAAAATTGTAATTTTGATTATTACCAATTGAAGAATTTTAATGTCTTATATTTCATAAATTTTATATTTTAATAACCATTATCATTGTGATTAACTAATTTTGAACAAGAAAAAAAACATTTAGAAAAACATTTAATTTTTTTTGTAAATTTATGACACTGAAATCCTATTTTACATACCCAAATGCTTATCAAATTGTAGAAATATGTAGGTTTCTTATGAAATGTGATAATGATAGATACTGAATTATATCCTTTAAGGAATCCAATTTGAATAAATATAATGATTTATGATATGTGACTTCTAGTAGTAAAAAAATATTTTTTACATCTTTATATATTCTAACAAGTTGTTGATGTAGTGACAATTTATATCAAATTTGATTACTATATGAGTGTGTGTATATAAATATTATACTTTTAGGATTATAAACTCATACTCTCAATATATTTTTATTTTCTAAATATAATTATTAATGAATCATATATTATGAAAATGAATAAAAATGGATGGCTGTTAATTGTCATAAAAAGGAGTATAAGGATGGGGTTAAAGTGTTCATCAAGTTTGAAAAATATCATGCATATTATCCTTCTCAAATCTAGTGTCCATGGTTACCTTGTTTTTATTCCAAACTAATTAGTCTATATGTGTTATAAGAACACTTGATATATCACAAAATATATCAAGTTTAAATAAGTTGGACTAAACATGAAGAAGAAAAAAATATACAAGTGAATAGGATAAAACATCATTTCTTCGATCATCTGATATGATTACAAGTACGGATGATGATGAATATCTTATCTAGGATATTATTACAAGTTTAAATAATCATGATGATCATATTAAGGGAATGAATAAGTATGTTTAAAATGAACTTTTTGATTGTCCAAATTCTTTTCAAAAGTTAAAGAGTTGTTTAAAGATATTATTGTATATTGGTATTACTAAATATACCACATTTCTATCCATAATGAGTCTATATAATGTAAATATTGGAAATAGATGGGTTGAAACCATCTTTAATTAAAAACATTATATTTTTAATGATATAATATCATATGATAATGAGATTCTTTATCGAACATGTAATGCTAAACAAATCATATTATCAATGGGTATGATCTCTAAAAGAATACATGCATGTCCAAATGATATTATATTGTTTCCCTCACCTAAAAATGAACAAAGTGATTTTTTCATCGATACAATTGTAGACGCTCCTTTCGTCACAAAATCTAAAGATTGGAAAAGGGGAATATCTGAGCTCAAAGTGATTCAACCTTTGGACAAATATCAGAAAATTGACAAAGGATGGAATAAGAAGAATATTCTACAAGGATCGAACAAGTTTTACAATGGTCGCGCAAGTACACTTGCGAGCCGCCATGGTTGCGCAATTACACTTGCGCGCCCTAATTAATAACCACCCGCGGTCTTCTCCAGCCTATAAATACCCCAGGTGGGCCCCCTATTTGGGAGAGAATTTTTTTTCCAAAATCCAGATTTGAGATCCTGGCTTCCTAGTCTCTTCTCAATGCTTCTGAAACACTTATAAGGTAATTTCTTACCTAGAACAGAAGATCTAAAGAGGGGGAGTAAGGCCTAAGTGTTGAAACTCATCAACTCTTGCGCGCCTGAGTGGCCGGCCCTTAAGGGAAATGACCACACTTGCACGCCTCCTAACTCCTTCAATAGAACTTGCACACCACTCTTCTGGAAGAACCTCAAGATGATTCTAAAGGCTTTAACCATGATTCACTCAAGTATTACCCTACTGGTTAACCGTCGCGCAAGTACCCATGTGTTGCGCAGGTATACCTGCACGACCAGGACTTGCGCGCCCACTCAGTACCTGCGCGCTTGTCAGGACTTGCGCGCCCTTGCCTTTTTGGGTGCCATTCTTTCCCATTTCACCCCTCTTAATCCATTCTACCTCTCCTATTCAAGATTTAATCTTCAAGACACTCTTTAAAGCCATTTATGGCATGATTTCTTGATTTTACTTCCTTATCTTAAAGGAACTCTGTGGAATATCTCTCAAAACCTAGTGATTTACACATCTTTATGTCACTAAACATTAAGATTTCATTCATTCAACCTCATACTTTAAGATGAGAGAACCCCTTAACCTGGGCCTCCTTTTCAGGAATAAGCCCCAGTCATAATTCTCAAATCTGGGCATCCTCCTTAGGAGTAAGCCCCATGTCCTCATTAACCTGGGCCTCTTTTTTAGGAATAATCCCTAGTCATAATTCTCAAATCTGGGCATCCTCCTTAGGAGTAAGCCCCAATTCCTCATTAACCTGGGCCTCCTTTTCAGGAATAATCCCCAGTCATAATTTCTATTAACCAGTCCTAATTTACCTTTGATCTGGGATTCCTTCTTAGGAGTAAAACCCAATCATAAGTCCTCTCCTAATTTGGGCCTCCTTTTCAGGAGTAAGACCCATGTTAGAGTATTCAAATCTCCATGAAGTACATATACCTTTATGGACCCTCTTCCTATATTTCTTCCATGAAGTAAATCCTAATCTTCATTTATCTGGACAGTTATACATACAAAAGTCCCACATTATTTCTTATGATTGCATCTTTCATGGCACAATTGTCTGATTTTTACCAATACCTCTTGTTTCGCACACCGAGCATGACTCACGTGATCTTAGAGTGTGAAAGTAATTATGACATCCTTCTTTGATCCATCAATCATAAACATCATACTCCCTTACTCAAACTACGTGGGTTATGATTCCTTTTTTAAATAAAGGATACGTAGGTAGCCCATCTGCGGGTTCGATCCCAACTCTGAAATAATACATGTCCTTCTGAATTAAAATAAACTTCTAGTTCCCCACTGAGTGGCTTTAAAACCCGCATGGTCATCATAATGACCAAAATACTTCTATATAATTGTGTCGAAGGATACCATTGATTAAGAATCTCTAATAAATACAGATGATTCTCTATCAACGAAGAACCTCAAATGCATATAAAAGATTCTCTAAATTTCCTACATATCAATCATTGATTGTCAAATCTAAATGAAACCTCATTTTATACTTGGTAATGTAATAAGGATTCATGAACATAACTTAAATCTATATAGAGAGTCCTAGAGTAGACAATAATTCCCCTAAAAAAGGTGTGATGAGTCCGACCTCCCATCCTCTCGACCAATGAAAATTCCTAAGCCTCATCAGTCCACAAACTAATGAGAGCCTACCTTTGGAAGGTAGGTCCAAGTAGATGTGGAATCATTGTATGTTTCTGGTTCTATGAAAATACCCGTTATAAACCGAATGGAATGTTTGAACCTTCAATCAAGGAGGTCATCCCCAAATTTAGAGGGAAACAAAAAATGGTGAACCTGATGTGAATACTTAACCAAGTTAAAATGATGTTTTACCTATTTGTTAGGCCCCTATTTAAAAATCAATGAGAGGGCCAACAAAATAAATCATTGACATATGTTCTCATCCAAAAGATGTAGTGGATGAATTCATCTTGATTACGTCTGTTATATCAAACATGCACTCTTTTCCAAGATCCTCTGCATTTCCAAAATGGCTGCTCTCAAGTTCACACATGTGAATACTGCTGCTACAAATGCCACTGATGCTACTCCTGTTGGATCATCATCCGCTCTAAGGATGACATCACCTACTCAGCGTCTTCAACGCTGGGTGTCAAATGTGATGGTTATGGAGTACCGTCAACATGGTACCATCCCAACTCTGGAGGATGCCTGACAAGCCCTCCAAGTGAACAACTCACACTGGTTGTCCGAACAACGACGACTAGTGATCAAGAAGCAGGTGGTGCTAACCACCGTCTCCAACTGTTTCGGGTCGTTATCCCCAGAACGAAATCACCATTCACTCCCATATTTTGGGGAGGTGAATGAGCAGGTCCCTCAGGGCCTTAATTCAAAGAAGCAGGAGTCCTTCCTGAGGGCTCCTATAAACAATCGTCGCCAGACTCGTGCGGCAGTGCGCCCTCAACATGATGAGGGTGTCAACTCCAGGCATTCGGCTCAGGTTCCTCGAGCCCGAGTAGGCAAGATGAATCGCCAGAGGCAAAATCCTGTTAACAGTGAGCAGGTTCTCATCTCTGCCATCTCCAAAGAAGTCCACCAACCTAACTTGGTGGCAAGCAATGAGCGGGCACACACACCTACCTGTTTTAATTCCACTATCCAGCAGACTTGTCTGGCAGCATCACACCAATCCCGCCAGACAATCCCAGTGGAGTACTATAGGCAGGAACATACACCTATTTATAAATCATCAGCTAGTCAGAATACTCGTCTGACTACATATGATGGAGCTCATCAACCACGTTCGGTGAAGTGCAATCAGCAGGAACACACACCTTCTAATACTAATCAAGCCTACCAACAGTCTCGCTTGGTAGCACACAGAGAGGTCAGTCAGAAATCTTCGGTGACAAACAGGAGGCAGACTCAACTCTCTGCCCCCACATTTGAGTACTGTCAGGATTCACTAATAGGAAAAGGAGGAAAGAAGCAGGCACATACACCTACTCCAATCACGGAATGGACGTATATCCCCATTCCGGTAGCTGAAGTCACCAAGCATATTTTATCAATGGTGAAATAGCAGAAGAAAATCCCTGCTCATATTTTGGATGCTTGCCAAGATATTATAAAAGCATCAGCAGCATCTCAGGGAAAGACACATAAATCTATCCCTACCAGTGGAGTGACACATCAAAAGTTTACTTCGGAACAGACACACACATTTGTTCCAGTCCAAGAGGGTTGTGGGGCATACTCCCCCATATCATAAGGACAACCATGTCAGGAACATACACCTGATTTGAGTGGATATCGTCAACCTAACCTAGCCATATTTCCTGATCAGGCACATACACCTGCTCAGAGCATCCACTTTCGTCAACAAGTGGTTTCCAAGGCGAGTAAGAATTCATCTAAGAAAAAGACCCGCCCAACACAGTTAGGAGATCAAGATCCAATTTGTAACATGGCCTTGCTCAATGCTGGAGTTCTTGGAGCCTTGATACAGTTATCTGTTGGAATTAAAGATTCTACTCCCTCATTTTCCAATATTGGGAACATTAATTCTGAAGGTCTTCAACATACACTTCATCATGAAGTCTTGCTTAATGACCATTCGGTCGATATCAAAGTTTCATCTTCATATGAGGGCTAAAATAACCCTCTGTGTGGCTAGAAGGCCAAGGAACAAGATATCTCATCTTTTGCTGTAACCCACCATGGTGGTCCTCCCCATGATGATGAATTTCTCTGTGAAATTCCACTTCGCAGTAGTGATGCACATTGCCCGGAAAATGCTCTAGTGGAAAATGTAGTGCCGAGAAAGCCCTCTTATCTGGAGGCACTTGAAAATGCGAAACCAGTCATATCTGATGCTTCATCACTAGCAGGTGAAATACTTTCTCAATCAGAAGATAGCCCAGGGTGTAATTCATTCTCCAAACCACCCCTAAGTCATGCATCTTCTAGTTTAATCAGTGATTTCTCTACCAATCCTGTTAAATCCAATGAAGCAACAAGAAAGCACCAGCTCTGGTCAAAACTGGTAGAAGAATCTTCATCAAATGATAAAGAGGAAATGATGAACATGAGAAAACAACTGGCTAAAGGTGAAGTGCTAGTCATGTTTTGGCCTCTGGCTAACTCTCAGTATGACATTCCAGAAATGTTTACAGAAGATGGAATTCATGATATTTGTCTCAACGTATGGAAAAATCTTTGTCAGTTGAAAAATAAAGTATTATCTTATGATGAATATGAAAATCATGTTAAGATAATAGAAGGGTTATAATGTCAGATTGATTTGGAATCTCTATCAGTCTCTCGATATCCGAAGGCTGAAAATCAGTAGAGATCCCTTCAACGTTCATGGCTAGGCGCACTAAGAAGATTTCTTTAGTTAATTACCAATTCCCCATCTGGTATTCATGTCAGAGGATGGGGTGTTCATGTAGCACTACATTTCACTGTACTCTCCAGTCAGCAAAGCCCGCCAAAAATGGTCTCATGCAATGTTATTGCCCATGGCTGGCCATAGTCAATGGGCTTTGTTTGTAATCAAAAGCTTGCCCAAGAAAAGGCCTCAACTAGTTCCTATCAAAATAAAGAATACAAAGAACAAGTTGTTGAATTACTCCTGAATCAAGAAAATGAGAATATTGAACATGCCTCTCGTATGGAGCAAGCACATCATCAAGTGACAGAAGTGTCGAAAATCATCCAACAGTCTTTTGAACCAGGTGATAAAAGTGGATATAAGTTAATGCATCCACCTAATTTCCAGACTATGGTTCGCAAGATCAGGAGAGATTTTAAGAAAGTCTCAGACATAGCATGTCAAGAGCCACCCCAGTTTTCTAGACTGGGGACTCTTTTAAACCAACCCTCAGAATCAACAAATAGGATTTGAGGAGTTGAGCGGGAATAGAAGGAATAGCCCCAGTCCACCGGACTGGGGACTTTTTCAAATCATCAATCCCCTCCTCAGATAAAGTCGATCTTTTATCGATTGGGGAAGAATCCTCAAGAGGAACGAAAAGCCAAATTATCAAGAGATTCCCTCTAAATTACGGTTCATCAAGAAGTTCTTGAGGGATCGAATCAACAAAAGGCAATGTCTCATCAATGACATGGAAGAAGACAATATCACAGAAATACTGATAGAAGGGATGCGATGCATTATGAATCAATCAATGTCATCAATGTCGTTGTTGCTGATCCACCAGATGAGGCTCAGTCAAGGGACTCAGATGAAGAGGTTCCTGCTCAAGAAGATGTACGCACCGACACAAATGAAGAAGGTGTGCGTACACAAAATCAAAGGGTTACTCAGAAACTAGGAAATCCTTCAAGTAACCCACTTCCCCCTCTCCGAAAAGGATCCAACAAAGGGAGGGGAAAGAATCAGGTTAAAAATCCTTCCTTTGGAGAAGGCCAATCGCTCTCACTAGAGCAAAGGTTTGCACAAAATGAGGAAGAAATGAAGGAATTAATGAGGTTGAATGCAGAACTACTTCAAGGTAGTCTTCTTCTTAAGCGTGCTGGAGTCAGTCAGCCAAGGGAATTTGTTGCAGCTACTGAGATAGGTCAAGAATATACTCCTCTATCAGTACAGCCTCACAGGTCTAATCCTACGGGTCAAGTGCAACAACAGTTGGCAGTGCTACCATCAGTTGCAGCACCAACCACCACATCTGTCCAAGCTCTAGTCATTTCACCTACCCAAGTCCAAGTTCAACCGGATGTTTCTAAAATGTTAATAACTACCATTGAGTCATTAACAGCTCGGTTAGAGACTATGGAAGGGAAACGTGTACAGGTTCAACTAGAAAAGAAAGTTTACCATGAATGGGTAGATTCAATCACTCCTCCATCCAGTTTTGGAAACCATGTATTCCCTATTTTCAATGGATTAGGCGACCCTAAACATCATTTGATGCATTACGTGTCTTGTTGCGATCCTATGATGGGAACTCCGGAGTAGCAAGAAGCAGTGAAACTCAGATGATTCGTGCGAACCTTGCAAGGACCATATAACGACCCATACTTTACATACATTGTTAATAATTCAAAATCGAACCATACTTATTACAACATATAAAAAAACCATGAAAGGACCATATAGGTATAGTGTCTTTGGAAACTGGTAAACATAAACAACTGGTTCATAAAACATCTACACTGTCTCCCATTTATTTCATCATATCTAGAGTCCCTTTTGACATATCCTACTTAATAACCTTCTTCCTGACCTGGGGAAAGAAAACATACAAAATGGTGAGATAAAATGCTCAGTAATGGTAAACAAAAGAAATATCAATCAAATCATATTCATAAGAACATAACATTTTGGAAATCTTAACCTGCAAAAGAGATCATAATTTCTTAACATCGGATAAATCATAGTAGTGAAATGTAATCCCAATTATCATAACTTAAAACATGAAACTTTATGGAATACACACATAATAATAGCGAATCATTTCTTAGTATTCAAGACTCATTGCCAAGACTATCTTAGCAGACAAAGTCCATTTCTGAACCGAGTTCACTCCTCGTTTCATTCCTGTTTCACTGAACCGGTATAACCTGTCGTTCCAGCCATGTCTATCTCATGAGATATAAATCATTACCCAATGCATTGGAGGGAGATATGGGTCCCACCCATCTCATAATGAAACCATTCTTATGTGTGCCACAAAATCATAAATCACACATCATAGCACAACCCATGTAATAAAAATGGGATTCTTAAACATCATGGCATCATAAAACAATTCCAATAAGATAAAGGAATTCATAAAAATAATTTCATCACAACATAATCAAATAAATTTAATAATAGGGTTAGAAACATAACCCTATATTATCTCAGATGGAAAATAATTTTGATAAAACACTTGAACTCCAATCTTGAGGAAAATATCCTTTCTAATTAAATTTTTTTTCCTTTCTTAACATGTCATACAATTTTAAACTAAAAGAAGTTGATTAAAAATAAACATGAATACTTTTAAAGGAAGCTTCATGGAAATAATGTTCTAAAATACATTCAGGTCGTATAAGTTAAAAAAGAACATTCTTCTCATACTTTGGCCGAAAAATTCAAAAAGTACCACGTACGAAAAACGACAAAAGATTCCTTTCATATATTTTACTAAAAACTCACCGAAGGGTAAAATTGGATTTAAAAAATTGTAGTAGGATATAAATAATATTAAATATTGAGGAAACATGAATGTGGATGATAAATATTCCCCAGTAAATTCTGAAGTATAAATAATCTCGGATAAAAATTGAGATTGCGATATTTTCCCTTACGTTAGGTCCGATTTGCTTCGTAAGTGTCTGAACCTCCTGTATAATGATTTAAATAATGTCATTGACTTATTCCAGAATCATAATCATTGTTGTTATATCATATACGGCCATATTATTAGTTTCTTATTAGTAATATTTCATTGCTACTTGTTATTCAGGTGTTTATTACTTTTTATTCTTATGCGTGTTTTGTCAAATAAATTCTTATTTTTATCTTTAGGTTATAGATACCTCATTTCCAGAATGGTATTAGTGTAATATATATCATATTCATTCATTAAATTCGTTTATATAATCATTATGCAATGAATATCATGTAGAAAGAGTCGCATCACATCGTGGAGACGGTATTCCGTACGTACGCACGAGCGATGATATCGTTCCCATGATCGTGGAATTGTATTGGAGTGTATGAATACTATTTAAGAATCAATATAACTTCAAAATAATCATATATATTTATTATTTACACCATTATACCCATCCAAGTAAGGTGGTGGTGGAAAATTGATTACACCACAGCGTGGAGACGATATTTCGTATGTACGCACGTGCGGTGATTTCGTTTTCCGTAGGACGGATAGATGGTGAAATAGGGTTGTTTCATAATTATAATAACATACCATTATATGAGTGATACTGATGTTATTACTTCATAATTAAACAACTAAAGAAGAATAAGTGGAAGAAGAAATAAAGTTGAAAGAATCGGTAACGGACATTTCCTCTTCTTTGAAGCTCCTCTTTGAGACCTCCTATTAGGGCACTAAAATTGGTCTTTGAAGAAGACCAGGACCTATAGGATGTTTCTAGGGAAGTGGAGAAGAGAATTTGGTAGGGGTTGGCCGAGATTGAAGGCTCAAAGTGATGTGAGGAAGAGAGGGAGGAGGTGCCTTTTTATAAGGGAGGAGAGGGGCACCTTTGGAAAAATTAAAAATATTATTTTATTATAAAGTCATATTCGGTTTTGAATAGCTCCAAATTGATTTATTTCGAAGATAAGGTGGGGATGGATCTCAATACTCTCATAAAATAGAATTTAGACAAGTTTAGGTATCTATTTTAACCTTATCATTTAGATTTAACTTTAAGTTAGATAATTTAACTTTTTCCGTGTCTTCTTGTTTTCTTACACTATAAGGTTAATAAACTTACTATAACAAGACAAAATAACCCCAAGTTGTTTATTATTAATATATATAACCTTATCTAAGTCATTTTGCCGAACCTTAGATTTTTATGAATAAAATAACAATTAATAATATAATATTTCTTTTAAAAACACTTTTATGTCATTTTTGACACTATTTGGTAATTGATTTTTTTGAAAATCATAACAGAAATATTAGTTCGACAAAAGTTAATTAAATCAATAATAACATGTCATATTAACATAGAAAATTATTTTAATGAATAAAAAGTCCCAAATTACATTTATTTGGGTATTTATAACATCAATTATGTTAATATTTCATTAATAAGATAATTACTTCATCATCATTGTGTCATAAATAAATTAACTTATTTAATGTCTAAAAATTATAAATAAAATAAAATTATGTAGGAAATATATTTATATTTATAATTAATATTTATAGTCGAATTTATCTTATGTATAACCCTATATTAAAAATGATTAACTTATTAAACTTTGATTTTAACTATTTTAACCCTTCTTTAAATAAATTAATATTAAATGTCCTAATCTAATCCATGTGGCCATAAATAGTCATATTTTATTCCTAAGGTTGTTTTTGGTCGAATTAAACTTATCAAATAGAATTAGGACATGTGTTAGGGTAATAATAATATCATTTTTACCATTAATTACCCTATTTACTTTTAACTGTGGTAAAAAAAGTAAAAAGTTACTATTCACCAAAAATTATTTTCATCTCATTGAACCACATTTTAGTCCTTGATATTAACCGTGTCTCTCAGATTTTCGAAATTCCACTCAAAGAAGCGGTAAAATTAGGTTATATGTGAATTTGGAAATTTTCCAAGGAGGTGGGTAAAAGACGGTGAAAAGTTCAATAAAATTTTTATATATCTAAAATTATTATAAAATGACCCCAATGAATTGTATTGAACTTATATAGGTATTATGTATCAATTTTGGCCTAAAATAAATTTAAATAAATAATTATTTAATTAAAAAGTCAGTTTTTAAATAGTAACCCAGTGTTTTCACTATTCATCAAAAATTGAAAGTTTTCAGAAAAATACCAAAATTTCACCCTAGGATAATTTCGATATTCCGAATCCAAAAATGAAGTCCGTTTTGAAAAATAAAAATTAAAAAATTTCAAAAATTGGGTATTACTATTCATAATGGCCAGTTTTAATAATATTTTAATAGCATATCGTTGTTTAGTGAAACTCGGTATTGCGTACGACGCAAGCTATCGAGGAAGGTCGCCATTGCGTGTAAAGCAAGACAATCTAGTGTTCTGTGTAATGAAAGATTTATTTAATTATTTATATAACCTAAAAACAAAATATTTCTCATAGAAGTATCGGGTGTTACATTCTACCCCCCTTAAAATGAATTTCACCCTCGAAATTCGTCACTTTATAACAAACAGATGAGGATACCTTTCCCTCATCATATCCTCAAGCTCCCATGTAACTTCTTCTAATTGGTGGTTCCTCCATAAAACTTTCACCAAGCGAGTGGTCTTGTTCTGTAGGACTTTTTCTCTACAATCCAGAATCTCTATCGGCTGTTATTCATAAGAAAGATCTTGCTCCAGCGGTACAACTTCTGAGCTGAGTACATGTGAAGGATCGGGTATGTACTTCTTCAGGAGAGATACATGGAACACATCGTGAACTTTGGAGAGATTCGGTGGAAGCGTCAATCGGTAAGCTACCTTCCCAACACGATCCAGTATTTCAAAAGGACCGATATATTTAGGGCTCAGCTTTCCCTTCTTTCCAAATCTCATTAATCTCTTCCAAGGAGATATTCGTAAGAACACTTTATCACCCACTTCAAACTCTAGGTCTTTTCATTGGTTGTCGGCATAACTATTTTTCGACTCTGAGCTGCTCTAATGTGTTGTTGAATAGATCTGACCTTTTCTGCCATCTCATCAACAAGATCAGGTCCTAATAGCTTTCTTTCCCCAACTTCATCCCAGCAAGTTGGAGTCCTGCATTTCTTTCCATAGAGAGCTTCATAAGGAGCCATCTGAATACTAGTGTGAAAGCTATTATTATAAGAAAATTCTACCAAAGGTAGGTGTTGATCCCAACCACCTTTGAAATCCATAGATCAAGCTCTCAACATATCTTCTAGAGTTTGAATTGTCCTCTCAGAATGACCGTCTGTTTGAGGATGATAAGAAGTGCTGAAACTCAACTCTGTATCTAGAGTATGCTGAAGACTTCGCCAGAACTTCGAGGTAAATCTCGGATCCTGATTAGATATAATGGAAAGTGGTACTCCATGCAATATTACCACTTCTTTTACATATATCCTGGAAAGCTGATCCAGAGATAAATCCTCTATAATAGCGATGAAGTGTGCCGACTTTGCAAGACGATCAACTATGACCCAGATAGCATTATTGTCTTTGAATGTTTTAGGAAGTCCAGTGACAAAGTCCATAGTGATGTTTTCCCATTTCCATTCTGGTATGGGTAATGGTTGTAACATCCCCTTACACTTCTATCTCTCAGCTTTAACTTGCTGCAAACCAAGCATCGAGAGACATATTCAGCAACATCTCTTTTCATGCCATCCCACCAGAAGTACTCTTTCAGGTCCCTATACATCTTTGTGCTTCTAGGATGAATAGATAATCAAGAACTATGAGCCTTATCCAGTAGCTCCTTCTTTAATTCTGGGATGGGAGGAACACAAACCCGATTTCTGAACTTTATTATCCCATCACAATCAAGGTTGAATTCAGGAACATTTCTCACCTTCTTTTGTAACTCTACATCTTCTTTCTGTGCCTCTTTAATCATCACATGTATAAATGGTTGAACATTTTCTAAGAACCCAGTTTTTGCTGTGAAAGACTTTGGAATATTTTTGATGATATTCCAGAGGAGCTCCTTCAGACGGCATGCGATTTCGAGCCTGAGAGTGGCCGGAATTAAATTTTCAGTGCGTTCACACTGGAAATGATAAATAAATGGGATAAATCCTAAACGGTGATCCGGATCAGGGATCTGAGTGTACGGATGGGTACGGAATGGGGTGTTTACCCAAGGAACGACATAAAACTTGTCGGTGCGGGACGTTTGGACCCCTCGCCCGCTTCTGGAACGTTAAACGGATTAATTAATTAATTAATTAATTCTTTTAGAGTTGAAACTCAAATATCTCTTAAACGGTGGCTCGGATTGGAAAATTGAGGGCACCGTTGAGTTCGGAGCATGCCGTTTACCCTAGGAGGGGTGTAAGTTTCGCGGGCGCGGCCCGTTTGTGAAAAATGGCCCCAGGGGCGTTTTCATAATTTGGTGGCTTTGGGTGTTCAGTCTCATAACTTTTGAACGGGGTCTCAGATTAAAATTCTGAGACCACCGTTGTGCTCAGGAGGTGGTTTTTACCCTAGGGGAGGCTTAACCTCGACCCCGTCGGGTGTTTTGGATGCGGGTTATTTTGGGAGTTTTAATTAATTAAGGTTTTAATTAATTATTTTTCCTACTTAAAGCCCTAACCCCCTCCCATATTCCTCCCTTGTTCGTTCTCTGGCAGAAGGCATCAACGAAAGGGAGTTCTCCTCTCCTCCTCCTCTCCAGCAAGGCGCGGCTCGGGTGGATCACCCGTGAAGCTTCGGGCAACACCCACGAGGTAGGATCATTGTGGTTTCAATTTTCATTTCTGCATCTACTTTGAGCCTGAATTATTGTATCAAACCTCCGTCAAATTTGCAATCAAAGCACATAATCGCGTAGCACATTTTGTGAGCTTCCCACCACCTATTTTGAATTGAAAATCCGAGCTTCGGGGTGTTCGCAATCGTCCGCCGAAATTAGCGGGTTTTTGATGTTTTCCACCGGGTTTTGGGGTCTCCGGCGATCGGATGGGGGCAGCGCGGGTCTTCCAGGCGGCGGCGAACATGGCTAAGGCCGACGACGGTGCTCCAGGGCGAGCAGGCTTGGCCAGGTGGATAGCGAGGCGCAGCGGCGGTGCTCAGCCTCGGTCTATTGAGGGTGTCAGCTGGGGCTTGCAGACGGCGAGAGGAGGAAGTCGGAGGTGGTTCCCAGCGGGTGAGGCGGCGGCTGGCCCAGGTGAGCTGGGGCGACGACAGCTCGCGGTCGACCGGGGGCTGCTGAGGGCATCCGGCGTGCCGCCGTGGTCGAGGGAGCAGAAGAGGAAGACCGGCCCTCCTGGCCGGTCTGCTGGGAGACGAGGACCCGCAGGAAGCGGGTCCTGCTGGTAGCGGTGGAAGAGGACCGGCCCCCTTGGCCGGTCTGGTTTTTTTTAAAAGAAAACAAATAAGTTTATATTAATAATAATAATAATATTATTATTATTATAAGATGATTTATATTTTAATAAATCATGAACCGGGAGTCGGTTTCGCGAGCCGTCTGCGGTGGCGCATGCCTCATAATGTGAGGAATATTTTGAGATGGTTCCGGGGAATTTTAATTCCCGAAATGAGGGGCTCGGGGGCGCGACATGACCGTTAAGTGGACGGGCGTTTATTCGGGAATCTCATTTTGGACGGCGCGGACGCGTTCAACGTCCGTTTTAAGCGCCGTCAGCGGCGTTGGGACCATGGCGCCAGGGAAAAGTTTTCCATGGTAGTTTCGGGCGTTAAAGCCGGAGTTGAGGTGTGGGCCCCATGGCCCGTCTTTTGAGCCGCGTGCCACTTTTAGCGACTTTTCCTCGGACGTCCGTTCGGGGCATGCAAGTAGTCGATATTGGGTGTTTTTCCGAGGGCATCTCGTTGGCGCAGTCTTCCCGCTGTAATTCTGCACGATGGTGCGGGCCCCGCGAGGGCCGTTTCGGGAGTTGACGGTGATTTCCATCTTTATCACCAGGCGACCATTTTGGACAAGTGAATAGTCCATTTCGTGTACTTTTTCGAGAGGATCGCAACGGTGCGATCCGTTTGTGGAGTTTCGGGACCGGCATGCGGGTCCCACGTGGCACCGCTCTGGTGCGGTGCGCCGGGATGCACCCTTTTTCTCTGGATATCCGTTGCACTCAAGTGAGTAGCGCTTTTGAAGTGTTATCCCGAGGGTATCGCAATGGTGCGATGCACCCAACTGTTTTTGGGGCTGAGGCTCGGGATCACGGGACGCCGTTTGGGCGTGAGGCGGTATTGGTGACTTTTCAGTTGGATATCCGTTTGAGGCGAGTAAGTAGTCGATCTCGCGTGTTTTTCCGCGAGGATTACAACGGTGTGAACCGTTTGGTTGTGCGGAGCCTCTTTCACAATCTTGTTAAATGTGGAAGCATGGAAGGTGCTCTAGCGGTGGTTCACCCTACCTTGTTGTAGCGGACCCTTGGCGTGTGATCGCGCACTCTTGGGAGAGTGATACAAATGGTTCATGAGATGTGGTTGGCCGTGCCTGGGCCTTTGAGGTGGATTCATTACGTCATGCCTTCGCGTTGACGCTGGGTGCCGTCTGCACGATAGCCTTTGGGCTGGAATGAGGTATACTCCGGGAGTATACAGAAGCGCTTGGAGGTATGTGTGGTTGTTTGTACCTGAGGATGTTTGTGCGCTCAGTTGGGGTTGACTTGGGGCCTCACGTCGTGTGGGCCCCACGTGCGTTCCGTGATCTACTTTGCGTACTTTGACCACTCGTGACGTAGAGGGTCCCACTACGCTCTTTTGTTTGACTAGCAGGGTGGAGTTTCCCCTGGCCTGGTGCTCTTTTGTCTGACCAGTAGGGTTGAGCGGTCCCCCTGGTCTTGTGCTTGATGTTTTGGCTGGCAGAGATGGTTTGGTTCCTCTGCTTCTTTGGCTGTGAGGGGTTTCAGTACTGTGCCCTTTCACCGGACTGCGACACCGTCTACGACTATGGGTGTTCGTACAGCGTGGATGTTTTCCCCACTTTCTGGTGTGAGTTGACTCAGTCCGCTTCGACAGTGACTCACCGGATTGGAGCGTGATCGCCTTGTGAGGCCTGGGGAGTTTCCCTCGTTGCTCCGTGTTCCCTAGTAGAGTTCTTGTGGTTTCGTTGTGACCAACACTTTATGCGGGCACCGATATTCTACCCAGGAGGTTGTTCCAGCAGAGCTGAGGTTGTTCCAGCAGGGCTGAGGTTGTTTCCAGTAGGGCTGAGGTTGTTCCAGCAGGGCTGAGGTTGTTTCCAGAAGGGCTGAGGTTGTTCCAATAGGGCTGAGGTTGTTTCCAGCAGGGCTGAGGTTGTATCGAGCAGGGCTCGTCAGTGGGTTACCATCCAGTAGGGATGACCAGTACAGTGGTGTTCACCGAGCAGTACCATCCAGCAGGGACGGCCAGAGCAGTTCCGAGCTTACCTCCAGCGGGGCTGGGCAGTGGTCCCCGATGCTGGGCTTACCTCCAGCGGGGCTGGGCAGTGGTCCCCGATGTCGGGCTTACCTCCAGTGGGGCTGGGTAGTGGTCCCCGATGCCAGGCTAACCTCCAGCGGGACTGGGCAGTGGTCCCCGATGCTGGGCTTACTTTTAGCGGGGCTGGGCAGTGTTCCCCGATGTCGGGCTTACCTCTAGCTGGGCTGGGCAGTGGTCCCCGATGCCGGGTTACCTCCAGCTGGGCTGGGTAGTGGTCCCGTCGTCGACTTTAGCCGGGTCTCCATCCAGTGGATTACCCTATTACGGGACTGGGCAGTGTGGCACCCGTCGACTTTCCGGGTCTCCCTGTAGTGGGAACCCGTTGACCTCCAGGGACCCTCTATCGGGGCTGGGCAGGGGGTCGCCTGTCGACTTTGAGCAGTCCTCTCGACTGCGGGGCAGTGACGTGGTGTGGTTTGACATTCCCCTAGAACTCTCAAGTACGAGGAGCACTTTCCCCCACCGAGACGCGTCCTTTCGACGCAACCTAAAACCGTGCGGGCGAGTCAGTGCCGCCCAAAGCGGATAGTGTCGAGGTGTGGTGATTGAGCCCTTGCCTTGTAGTTTGGGGCAGACGTTTGGAATGCTGGGCATCGATGGTGTTACTTTTGGGACTGTTGGCTACTCTTTCTTGGGCTGAGCTACGGGACGGAGATCCCCTTATGACGTTGTTCGGGTTTCTTGTTGAGCATACAGATATGTATATACCTTGTTCGAGTTCCCGCTTCTTGGGCTTGGTTACTCTCCCTCCAGGAGAGGCGAATACGCGCGAGGTATGCCACGTGATTTCTGTGTCTAGCTTCTCGTGGTTGGATGAGTCTACCTCCTTTATCTTGTTGGGTTGAGCTGGACTCTTACTGTACTCTTTACTGAAATTTCAGTTGTACTCCTCTACTTTTCCTGTTCGCTCTACTGCTCACCCTTTGGTACCTCTTTTGTTTCTCCCTCAAGCCTTAGGGGTATCCTACTGAGTATTTTTATACTCACCCCTGCTTGGGCTTTGCCAGCACTTGGTGTGCCCTTGCAGACGATGGACAGGTGGAGCGTGACTTTGGTGGAGCATAGAAGCTTGGGAGCTTGGACCGCGTGTGGTGGTCATGGCCAGGTTTCAGGTGGGAGACCCTTCAGCTATTTCTTTTTGTTTACCTATTTCCGGGTTGTGGCACTTTTTGGTTGGGTGCGTGTTTTGACCCTTTTCTTTCCAGGTTGTACCCTGTACTGTTTAGAGGTCGATGCACTCTTGTGGTTTATCTATAGCAGTTTCCCTTTACTTTTCTTTTTTACTCTGCACTTTTGCATTGAGTGTGCTGCATGTGTGTGTACAGGTACTTAGGCAAAGGCCTCCCCGAGTTGTTGTGCCTTTGGCGCTGGTCGCCAGCCCCTGGCCTATGGAGGCGGGAATGGGGTAGTTGCGGCTTGAGCCCGGGTAGGGTCGGGTCGTGAAAAAGTGGTATCAGAGGTGGTTCGTTCCTTGGGACATTGTTCAGATGTCCCTAAAATAAAAGGAATTGGTTGGGATTTAGGGCAATAGTGTTAATGTGTCTCGAGAGCGGCTCTCAGGCCAGGGAGTCCAGTGATGGTGCGGCGGCCGACGTATCCATTCACCAGGACCTTGATAACCCGCTTGTCGACTCGGCATGCTGAGACACTTGTTGCAGGGAAAAAATTTGTTTGTGCATCACATAGGATTGAGTCTTTGATTGTCCTTCTTGAGTCAGCTCCCCATCTTTGCTATTGGTATATACATATATGCTCATCTGACCACGACACTCCTTGATAATTTTCAGGATGTCTCCGCGAGGACAGCCAGCCAGGATACCAGCTTTGGTTCATGACGATGACCCTGTGAGCTATGAGGCCACAGTCCAAGACCCAACATGCGAGCCCCTTTCTCTGGGTGGGCGGGTAGCAGCACCCCCACCTGTTGAGCAGCAGACAGTTTCAGCAGAGCAGGCTGAGTTTGAGCGTAGGTTGAGCGCGCTCCGCGAGTTCCAGCGGCAAAGACCGCTGAGGTTCAGTGGTGAGCCAGACCCTCAGGCTGCAGAGGTTTGGCTCGAGGCAGTGGTTCGCCTTTTCAGGCTTGTGCAGATGTCGGCAGATTAAAGAGTGGCTTTGGCAGCCACCCATTTTCATGGAGCAGCTTGGCGTTGGTGGAGTCTGGTGACTCAGCTTCTTGACGAGTCGTCGCTTTCGTGGGATGACTTTCAGTTGTTGTTTTGTGAGGAGTTTTTCCCCTCCTTCTTGTGCTCCTTTCGGATTCAGGATCTCCTGCAGTTTCAGCAGGGAGGGATGACGGTGGCCGAGTACGCGGCTAGTTTTGCAGACCGTGCACACTTTTACCCGGACAAGGTCCATGACGACAAATTCCGAGCGTGGAATTTTGAGTAGGGTCTCCGCCGAGAGGTTCATGCTGTCATAGTACCCTTCGGCATTTCCACATATGTCGGGGTGCTAGAGCAGGCACTGGTGATAGAGGGATTTCTTGTCGCGTTCTAGTGTTGGTGGTGGCAGCAGGCACATTGGAGCCGAGACGTCTGTCGCAGCTAGCGGGCGTCGGCAAGCAGGGCCTCGCCGCAGGTGGATTTCTGACAACCAGACTCAGGGGCATGGTCGTACACCACAGTGGCACCGGAGGGCACCAGTGCAACCTAGCGATAGTCGGTGCTATGCTTGTGATGGGCGATGTCACTTGGCATGAGACTGCCCGGCCCGAGTTGCTGAGAGCTTCAGGCAGGCAGCAGGTGCACCACCACGACAGAGGCAGCTCCGTGATCGGAGTAGTACCCAGAGAGGTGGTGCTAGCAGAGGAGCGAGAGGAGCTGGTAGTGGGGGACGACGTTACGAGGTCTTTCAATCACCACTAGGTGGTACACGTCAGGCTCCGGGAGCTAACATTTGGGACTGAGGACAACCGTGAGCTTTGGATGTCTACGATCCTGCAGAGCATGGGATGGTGAGAGGTACCCCTTTCGACTCTTCTACTTTTTGCAGTAGAATTGTTAGACTCTGCATGTGGAAGGCTTTTCTCCCAGCTCCTTGTTGGATGTGTTACCAGGGTGACGCGGGGCGTCGGATGTAACCCTGTGTTGGTAAGGTAAAAGGCGTGAGACCTTTTCCTTTAGTCGATGGTGTTGGCTCCTTCTCCTATTGAGCATGTAAGAGAGCATCGACTGTGGAACCTTGCGTGACCAGATATCCTTGGGTGTTTCACCATATGGATATTCTGAAGGAGGGAATCACCTGGCCTTGTTTCAGGTGCGGGCGGTGATTCCAGTCACGACATGTGACGTAGAGGTTTGGCCGGGGAGGTGAGCTACCCCCGAGGGCCTTCGGGCCGTTTGAGACCGTGCAAAGGGATGGCGAGGTACCCTACCACCTTTCCCTAACCCCAAAGTCTGGAGTGGCTGCACGACGTCGGCAGGGGCTGACCTCGCATGAACAGATCAATCATTTGGTCTGTGTGCGGTGACGCAGAGCTGTGCGTGGGTTTTTCTTGGTAAGGGAAAGCCAGGTGTGGGCTTAGTACCCTATATTGCTCCCTAGTTTTGATTTTCAGGGATGACAATCTTGAAGGAGGGAATTATGTAAGAACCCGGTTTTTGCTTTGAAAGAATTTGGAATATTCTTGATGATATTCCAGAGCAGCGCCTTCAGACGACATGCGATTCTGAGCCCTGGAGTTTCCGGAATTAAATTTTCAGTGCATTCACACTGGAAATGATAAAAAAATGGGATAACTCCTAAACGGTGATCCAGATCAGGGATCCGAGTGTACGGATGGGTCCGGAATGGGGTGTTTACCCTAGGAAAGACATAAAACTTGTCGGTGCGAGACGTTTGGACCCCTCGCCCGCTTCTGGAACGTTAAACGGATTAATTAATTAATTAATTAATTCATTTAGTGTTGAAACTCGAATATCTCTTAAAAGGAGGCTCGGATTGGAAAACTGAGGGCACCGTTGAGTTCGAAGCGTGCCGTTTACCCTAGGAGGGGTGTAAGTTTCACGGGCGCGGCCCGTTTGTGAAAAATGGCCCCAGGGGCGTTTTCGTAATTTGGCGGCTTTAAGTGTTCAGTCTTATAACTTTTGAATGGGGTATCGTAATAAAATTCCGAGACCACCGTTGTGCTCATGAGGTGGTTTTTACCCTAGCGGAGGCATAACCTCGACCCCGTCGGGTGTTTCAGATGCGGGTTATTTTGGGAGTTTTAATTAATTAATGTTTTAATTAATTATTTTTCCTACTTAAAGCCCTAACCCCCTCCCATCTTCCTCCCTTGTTCATTCTCTGGTGGAAGGAAGCAACCAAAGGGAGTTCTCCTCTCCTCCTCCTCTCCGGCAAGGAGCGGCTCGGGTGGATCACTCGTGAAGCTTCGGGCAACGCCCACGAGGTAGGATCATTGCGGTTTCAATTTTCATTTACGCATCTACTTTGAGCCTGAATTATTGTATCAAACCTCTGTTGAATTTGCAATCAAAGCACATAATCACGTAGCACATTTTGTGAGCTTCCCGCTGCCTATTTTGAATTGAAAAACCGAGCTTCGGGGTGTTCGCAATCGTCCGCCAAAATTAGCGGGTTTTTGATGTTTTCCAATGGGTTTTGGGGTCTCCGGAGATCGGATGAGGGCAGCGCGGGTCTTCCAGGCGGTGGCGGACACGGCTAAGGCCGGGGGCGGCGCTCCAGGGAAAGCGGGCTTGGCTGGGTGGATAGCGAGGCGCAGCGGCGGTGCTCGGCCTCGGTCTGTTGAGGGTGTCGGCCGGGGCTTGCGGACGGCGAGAGGAGGACGTCAGAGGCGGTTCCCGGCGGGTGAGGCAGCGGCTGGCCCGGGCGAGCTGGGGCGACGACGGCTCGCGGTCGATGGGGGTCTGCTGAGGGCGTCCGGCGTGCCGCCGTGGTCGAGGGAGCAGAGGAGGAAGACCGGCCCACCTGGCCGGTCTGCTGGGAGAAGAGGACCCGCAGGAAGCGGGTCCTGCTGGCAGCGGTGGAAGAAGACTGGCCCCCTTGGCCGGTCTGGTTTTTTTTTTAAAGAAAAGAAAAGAAAACAAATAAGTTTATATTATAATTATTATTATTATTATTATTATTATAAGATGATTTATATTTTAAAAAATCATGAACCGGGAGTCGGTTTCACGAGCCTTCTACGGCAGCACATGCCTCATAATGGGAGGAATATTTTGAGATGGTTCCGGGGAATTTTAATTCCCGAAATGAGGGGATCGGGGGCGCGACATGACAGTTAAGTGGATGGGCATTTATCCGGGAATCTCATTTTGGACGGCGCGGATGCGTTCGACGTCCATTTTAAGCGCCGTCAGTGGCGTTGGGACCCTGGCTTGGGGGTAATGTTTTCAAGGGTGGTTTCGGGCGTTAAAGCCGGAGTTGAGGCGTGGGCCCCACAGCCCGTCTTTTGAGCTGCGTGCCGCTTTTAGCGACTTTTCCTCGGACGTCCGTTCGGGGCATGAGAGCAGTCGATGTTGGGTGTTTTTCCAAGGGTATCGCGTTGGCGCAGTCTACCCGCTGTAATTCCGCACGATGGTGCGGGCCCCGCGAGGGCCGTTTCGGGAGTTGATGGTGATTTCCAGTTTTATCACCGGGCAACCGTTTTGGACAAGTGAATAGTCCATTTCGTGTACTCTTTCGAGAGGATCGCAACAGTGCGATCCGTTTGTGGAGTTTCGGGACAGGGATGCGGGTCCCACGTGGCACCTCTCGGGTGCGGTGCATCGGGATGCACCCTTCTTCTCCGGATATTCGTTGCACTCAAGTGAGTAGCGCTTTTAACGTGTTATCCCGAGGGGATCGCAATGGTGCGATGCGCCCGACTGTTTTCGGGGCCGAGGCTCAGGATCATGGGATGCCGTTCGGGCGTGAGGCGGTGTTGGTGACTTTTCCGTCGGATATCCATTTGAGGCGAGTAAGTAGTCGATCTCGCGTGTTTTTCTGCGAGGATTACAACGGTGCGATTTGTTTGGTTGTGCGGAGCCTCTTGCGCGATCTTGTCAAATGTGGAAGCATGGAAGGTGCTCCAGTGGTGGTTCTCCCTACCTTGTTGTAGCGGACCCTTGGCGTGTGACCACACACTCTTGGGAGAGTGATACAAATGGTTCCCGAGATGTGGTTGGACGTACCTGGGCCTTTGAGGTGGAGTCGTTACGTCACGCCTTCGCGTTGACGCTGGGTGCCGTGTATACGATAACCTTTGGGCTGGAATGAGGTATACTCCGGGAGTATACGGGAGCGCTTGGAGGTACATGTGGTTGTTTGTACCTGAGGATGTTTGTGCGCTCAGTTGGGGTTGACTTGGGGCCTCACGTCATGTGGGCCCCACATGCGTGCCGTGATCTACTTTGCGTACTTTTACCTCTCAAGACGTAGAGGGTCCCTCTGCGCTCGTTTGTTTGACCAGAAGGGTGGAGTTTCCCCTGGCCTGGTTCTCTTTTGTCTGACCAGTAGGGTTGAGCGGTCCCCCCTGGTCTTGTGCTCGATGGTTTTGCTGGAAAAGATGGTTTGGTTCCTCTGCTTCTTCGGCTGTGAGGGGTTTCAGTACTGTGCCCTTTCACCGGACTGCGACACCGTCTGCGACTACGGGTGTTCGTATAGCGTGGGTGTTTTCCCCACTTTCTGGTGTGAGTTGACTCGGTCCCCTTTGACAGTGACTCAACGGATTAGAGCGTGATTGCCTTGTGAGGCCTGGGGAGTTTCCCCCGTTGCTCCGTGTTCCCTGGTAGAGTTCTTGTGGTTTCAGTGTGACCAACACTTTACGCAGGCACCGATCCTCTACCCATGAAGGTTTTTCCAGTAGGGCTGAGGTTTTTCCAGCAAGGCTGAGGTTGTTTCCATCAGGGCTGAGGTTGTTCCAGCAGGGCTGAGGTTGTTTCCAGCAGGGCTGAGGATGTTCCAGCAGGGATGAGGTTGTTTCCAGCAGGGATGAGGTTGTATCGAGTAGTGCTCGTCAGTGGGTTACCATCCAGTAGGGATGGCCAGTACAACGGTGTTCACCGAGCAGTACCATCCAACAGGGATGGCCAGAGCAGTTCCGGGCTTACCTCCAGCGGGGCTGGACAATGGTCCCTGATGCCGGGCTTACCTTCAGCGGGGCTGGTCAGTGGTCCCCGATGCCGGTCTTACCTCCAGCGGGGCTGGGCAGTGGTCCCCGATGCCGGGATTACCTCCAGCGGGGCTGGGCAGTGGTCCCCGATGCCGGGCTTACCTCCAGCGGGGCTAGGAAGTGGTCCCCGATGCCGGGCTTACCTCCAGCTGGGCTGGGCAGTGGTCCCCGATGTCGGGTTACCTCCAGCTGGGCTGGGCAGTGGTCCCGTCGCCGACTTTCGCCGGTTCTCCCTCCAGTGGATTACCCTGTTACAGGACTGGGCAGTTTGGCACCCGTCGACTTTCTGGGTCTCCCTGTAGTGGGAACCCGTTGAGCTCCAGGGACCCTCCAGCGGGGCTGGGCAGGAGGTCGCCTGTCGAATTTGAGCAGACCTCTCGACTGTGGGGCAGTGACGTGGTGTGGTTTGACGTTCCCCTAGAACTCTCAAGTATGAGGAGTGCTTTCCCCCACCGAGACGCGTCCTTGCGACGTGACCTAAAACCGTGCGGGCGAGTCAGTGCCGCCCAAAGCGGATAGTGTCGAGGTGTGGTGATTGAGCCCTTGGCTTGTAGTTCGGGGAAGACGTGCGGGATGCTGGGCATCGATGGTGTTACTTCTGGTACTGTTGGCTACTCTTTCTTGGGCCGAGCTAAGGGACGGAGATCCCCTTACGACGTTTTTCGGGTTTTTTGTTGAGCATACAGATATGTATATACCTTGTTCGAGTACCCGCTTCTTGGGCTTGGTTACTCCCCCTCCAGGAGAGGCGAAGACGCGTGGGGAATGTCATGGGATTTCTGTGTCTAGCTTCTCGTGGTTGGATGAGTCTACCTCCTTTCTCTTGTTGGGTTGAGATGGACTCTTACTGTACTCTTTACTGCACTTTCAGTTGTACTCCTCTACTTTTCCTATTCGCTCTACTGCTCACCCTTCGGTACCTCCTTTGTTGCTCCCTCGAGCCTTCGGGGTATCCTACTAGGTATTTTTATACTCACCCCTGCTTGGGCTTTTCCCGCACTTGGTGTGCCCTTGCAGACAACGGACAGGTGGAGAGTGACTTCAGTGGAGCGTAGGAGCTTGGGATCTTGGACCGCGTGTGGTGGTCATGGCCGGGTTCCAGGTGGGAGACCCGTCAGCTGTTTCTTTTTGTTTACCTATTGCTGGGTTATGTCACTTTTTGGTCGGGCGCGTGTTTTGCCACTTTTATTTTCAGATTGTACCCTGTACTGTTTAGAGGTCGATGCACTCTTGTGGTTTATCTATAACAGTTTCCCTTTACTTTTGTTTTTTACTCTGCACTTTTTCATTGCGTGTGCTGCGTGTGTGTGTACAGGTACTTAGGCAAAGGCCTCCCTAAGTTGTTGTTCCTTCGGCACTGGTCGCCAGCCCCTGGCCTATGGAGGCGGGCTTGGGGTAGTTGCGGCTCGAGCCCGGGTAGGGTCGGGTCGTGACACATTCATTTGAGAAAGATATGATTTTTACCCTTCCATTATAATTCCAAGATCCATCCTTTGTAAATCCATAAATATTGGATCTTTTGTGATCCTCATCATGGATAAGCTAGCATGGTCTTGTCGACTTAATGCGTCTGCAACCTTGTTTGATTTCCCAGGGTGGTAATTAATTGAGCAGTCGTAATCCTTAATCAGCTCCAACCATCTTCTTTGGCACATATTCAGCTCCTTTTGTGTGAAAATATACTTTAAAATTTTATGATAAGTATAAATATCACACCTTTCTCCATAAAGATAATGCCTCCAAATCATTAATGCAAAGATTACCATAGCTAACTCCAAATCATGAGTTGGGTAATTTTGCTCATGGATTTTCAACTGTCATGAGGCATAAGCTATCACCATATCATTTTGCATAATAACACACCCTAGCCCCTTCTTGGATGCATCACTGTAGATCACAAACCTTTCTCCACTATAAGGAAGTGTGAGTACAGGTGCACTGGATAACCTTCTTTTCAACTCCGTGAAATTCTCTTGACATTCCTCTGTCCAAAAAAACTTAACTTATTTCCGAGTCAACTTGATGAGTGGATTAGATAATCGTGAAAAATCTTTCACAAAATGTCGATAATATCCAGCCAAACCAAGAAAAATTTGGATCTCAGTTACTGTTGTTGGTCTCGACCATCTTTCGATAACCTCTGTTTTTGCTGGATCCACATATATCCCCTCTTTTGAGATTATGTGACCCAAAAATGAAACTTTTTGAAGCCAAAATTCACACTTGGTAAATTTAGCCTAAAGCTTATCCTTTCTCAGGGTCTTCAATATAATTATAAAGTGATCTTCATGTTCTTCCTTGATCTTTGAATATACATGAATATCATCTATAAAGACTACCACAAACTAATCAAGATAGACTCTAAAGACTCTATTCATCAGATCCATGAAGATAGTAGGGGAATTAGTAAGACCAAATGGAATCACTATAAATTCATAGTGTCCATACCTTGTACGGAAAGATGTCTTTGGTATATCCTCCCTTTTGACCCTTAATTGATGATACCCTGAATGATGATCAATCTTGGAAAAGTATTTAGCTCCGCATAGTTGGTCAAATAAGTCATCAATGCGTGGGAGAGGGTATTTTTTCTTGATAGTGATCTTGTGAAGTTCTCGATAATCAATACAGAGTCTCATTGATACATCTTTCTTCTTAACAAACAGAACAGGTGCTCCCCAAGGTGATGCACTAGGGCGTATGAATCCCTTATCAATATTCTCTTGGAGTTGCTTCTTCAATTCCTGCAACTCAATTGGGGCCATTCTATAAGGTGTCTTTGAAATAGGTAAAGCACCCGGTATGAGTTCTATTGAAAACTCAACTTCACGATTTAGTGGAAGACCCGGTAATTCCTCTGTAAAAACATCATCAAACTCTCGTAAAATGGGAATATTCTTAATCGTGAGTTTCTCTCCAACCATTTGATATAAATAACCTTTATTTAGTGGAATCAAGACCCATAATATGGAAGAAATTTCTACTGGAAGGTTATGTTCATCCTTGCATCGATAGATGATCATAGATTGATCTGTAATATGAAATGTGACTTCCTTCTTTGGTAATTGATATGAACTCCATATAGACAAAGCCAATCCATGCTGGGAATCACATCAAATTCCACTATAGTAAGGATCACAAGATTTACAGGAAGCACTTTCCCACAAACATCAATCAGAGAAGAATTATAAACTTTTGATACAACCGTTGTGCCATTAGGAGTTGTCACCGCCAACTCAACATCTAATTGTTTAGGTAATACGGAAATACTATAGTGACCCATACTTTAGATACATGTTTAATACTTCAAAATTGAAGCACAGTTATTACAAAATATAACAAAACCATGAAAGGACCGTATAGGTATAGTGTCTTTAGAAACTGGGAAACATAAACAACTGGTTCATAAAGCATCTACATTGTCTCCCATTTATTTCATCATATCTAGAGTACCTTTTGGCATATCCTACTTAATAACCTTCTTACCGACCTGGGGAAAGAAAACATACAAAAGGGTGAGCTCAAATGCTCAGTAAGGGTAAGCATGGATAAAATAAAACAAATCATATACATTTGAACATAAAAACATGAACATAATGTTTAAACATCAAAATCTTGAGCAACGACATAAAACATGGAAGTACATAAGGCATATATCATAATGGAACATAAATCATGATAAAATATCATGGGAATAAAACATGTAATTTTGGCATCCATTAAGCACATGTAATGATTTCTATAGTAGCCAAGGCATTGCTTCCAAGACCATCTTAGTGTACAAATCCCTTTCTGAATTGAGTTCACTCCTCGTTCCAGTCCTGTAATACTGAACCGGATTAACTTACCGTTCCAGCCATGTCTATATCATGAGATATAAATCTTTACCCAATGCATTGGAGGGAGATATAGGTCCCACCCATCTCATAATGAAACCATTATTATGTGTTCCACAAAATCATAAATCATACATCATTGCATAATCCATGTAATAAAAATGAGATTCTTAAACATCGTGAAATCATAAAACAATTCATATAAGATAAAGGAATTCATAAAAATAATTCCATCACAACATAATCAAATCAATGTAATAATTGGGATAGAAACATAACCCTATATTATCTTATATGGAAAATAATTTTGATAAAACACTTGAACTCCATTCTTGAGGAAAATATCCTTTCTACTTCAAAAATATTTTTCCTTTCTTAAAATGTCATACAATTTTAAACTAAAAGAAGTTGATTAAAAATAAACTTGAAAACATGTAAAGTAAGATTCTTGGAAATAATGTTTTAAAAATCCATTCATTCCCTATAAGTTAAAAAACATTCTTCTCGTACTTTTGTCGGAAAAGTCAAAAAGTACCTCATACGAAAAACGACAAAAGATTCCTTTCATAACCTTTACTAAAAACTCACCGAAGGGTAAGATTGGATATAAAAAAAATTGTAGAAGGATATAAATATTACATATTAAGGAAACATGGATGTGGATGATAAATATTCCCCAGTAAATTCTGAAGTATAATCAATCTCAGATAAAAATGAGATTGCGATATTTTCCCTTACCTTAGGTCTGATATGCTTCGTAATGATCCGAACCTCCTATATAATGATTTAAATAATGTCATTGACTTATTACATAATCATATTCATTGTTATGATATCATATATGTTTCACTTATGACTTTATATTTCCTGTTCTTTTTTAAATTCAATGTAAAAGCAGCGTTTTGGGTAAAATCATTTCATTTATCGTATGTGTTTCGACTTGTCGTTCTTGATATTATTACTTATATACTGATTTAAATAATTACAGAATGTAAAAAATGATTTATATATAATATATTTTCATCATATACATATATATTATAGATCTATAAAAGGAATAAAATACACCGTTCATGGAGACGGTAGGCCGTACGTACGCATGAATGCAGTTTTCGTTTCCTTATTGAATTGAATGAAATTAAATAGATGACATACATATATATATATATACATAAATACAGTAGATTTATTATGTCATATATTTCATTATTATTCATTAAATATACTTTATAATCATTCTTTAATGGTCAATCATGGAAAATGAATCTCATCGCGTTTGTGGAGACGGTAGTCTGTACGTACGCATGAGCGATGATATCTTTCCCATGATCATGGAATTGTATTGGAGTGTATGTATACTATTTCAGAATTAATATAAATTTACAATAATCATATATAGTCATTATTTACACCATTATACCCATCCAAGTAAGGTGGTGGTGGAAAATAGATTACACCACGGCGTGGAGACGGTATTCCGTACGTACGCACACGCGGTGATTTCGTTTTCCATAGGATGGATAAATGGTGAAATAGGGTTGTTTCATAATTATAATAACATATAATTATATTATTTATACTTATGTTATTACTTCATAATGAAACAACTAAAGAAGAAGAAGTGGAAGAAGAAATAAAGTTGAAAGAATCGGTAACAGACATTACCTGTTCTTTGAAGCGCCTCTTTGAGACCTCATCTTAGGGCACTAAAATTGGCCTTTGAAGAAGACCAGAACCTCTAGGATGTTTCTATGGAAGTGGAGAAGAGAATTGTTCAGGGTTTGGTCGAGCTTGAAGGCTCAAAGTCGTGTGAGGTAGAGAGGGAGGAGGTTCCCTTTTATAAGGGAGGAGAGGGGCACCTTTGGAAAAACTAAAAATATTTTTTTATTATAAAGTCATATTCGGTTTTTAATAGATCCAAATTGAGTTATTTAGAAGATAAGGTGGGGATGGGTCGAAATAATCTCATCAAATAGAATTTAAACAAGTTTAGGCATCTATTTTAACATTATCATTTAGATTTAACTTTAAGTTAGATAATTTAACTTTTACCGTGTCGTCTTGTTTTCTTACACTATAAGGTTAATAAACTTACTATAACAAGTGAAACGAACCCCAAGTTGTTTATTATTAATATATATAACCTTAATTGAGTCATTTTGTCGAACCTTATATTTTTTATGAATAAAATAACCATTAATAATATAATATTTGTTTTAAAAACAATTTTTTGTCAATTTTGACACTATTTGGTAATTTTTTTGTAAAAATCATAACAGAAAGAATAATTCTAAAAAAGCTAATTAAATAAATAATAACATGTCATATTAACATATTAAATTATTATAATTCATAAAAAGTCTCAAATTACATTTATTTGGGTATTTATAACATCAATTATGTTAATATTTCATTAATAATATAATTACTACATCATCATTGTGTCATAAATAAATTAAATTATTTAATGTCTAAAAATTATAAATAAAATACCACTATGTAGGAAATCATTTTATATTTCTAATTAATATTTATAGTCTAATTTATCTTATGTATAACCCTATATTAAAAATGATTTAATTATTAAACTTTGATTTTAACTATTTTAACCCTTCTTTAAATAAATTAATATTAAATGTCCTAATCTAATCCAAGTGGGCCTAAATGGTCATATTTTTTTTTCTAAGGTTGTTTTTGGTCGAATTACACTTATCCAATAGAATTATGACATGTGTTAGGGTAATAATAATATCATTTTTACCCATAATTATCCTATTTACTTTTAACCGTGGTAAATAAAAGCAAAAAGTTACTATTCAACAAAAAATATTTTCATCTCATTGAAAAACATTTTAGTCCTTGATATTAACCGTGTCTCTCAGATTTTTGAAATTTCACTCACAGAAGCGGTAAAATTATGTTTTATGAAAAATTCAGTTTTTTAACTACCACTTAGTGGTTTCACTATTCATCAAAAAATGAAAGTTTCCAGAAAAATACCAAAAATTAGGCCTAGGATATATTTGATATTATGAATTAAAAAATGATGTTTATTTTACCAAATTAAAAACATATCAGTTGCATTAATTAATTTAAAAATTAATTCTCGTCGTCAAAACAAATAGCGTGTTTTTAAGAGATAATAACTATCAAAAGATTGACACTTGTTTATGTCTGGTTTAAATGTGAAATTACATCCAATGACCAAAATTGTATTAAATGGTAAAAATATATTCTAAAAATACTTTAAAACCACTCAAATTAATAATTTATCACTATTAATTATTTCGATTAAAAAAGTTGTTTTTAATTAAAATTTAGTAATTTTCACTATTCATCAGAATATGAAAGTTATCCGAAAAGTACCAAAATTTCAAACTAAGCTAATTTAGATATTCTAAATAAAAAAATGAAGTCAATATTGAAAAATTACATTTACAAAATTTCAAAATGTGGTTATTACTATTCATAACGGCTAGTTTTAATAATATTTTAATAGCATATCGTTGTTTAGTGAATCTCGGTATTGCGTACGACACAAGCTATCGAGGAAAGCCGCGGTTTCATGTAAAAAAAGACAAGCTAGTGTTGTGTGCAGTGAAATATTCCTTTGATGATTTATATAACATAAAAACAAAATATTTTTCATAAAAGTCTCGGGTGTTACATTCTACCCCCCTTAAAATGAATTTCGCCCTCAAAATTCGTCACTTTGTAACAATCAGATGAGGATACCTATCCCTCATCATATCCTCAAGCTCCCATGTAGCTTCTTCTAATTGGTGGTTCCTCCATAAAACATTCACCAAGCGAGTGGTCTTGTTCCGTAGGACTTTTTCACGACGATCGAGAATCTCTATCGACTGTTCTTCATAAGAAAGATCTTGTTCTAGCGGTATAACTTCTGAGCTGAGTACATGTGAAGGATCAAGTATGTACTTTCTCAGGAGAGATACATGGAACACATCGTGAACTTGGGAGAGATTCGGTGGAAGCGCCAATCGGTAAGCTACCTTCCCAACATGATCCAGTATTTCGAAAGGACCGATATATCTACGGCTCAGCTTTCCCTTATTTCCAAATCTCATTACTCTCTTCCAAGGAGATATTCATAAGAACACTTTATCCCCCACTTCAAACTCGAGGTATTTTCTTTGGTTGTCGGCATAACTTTTTTGTCGACTCTGAGCTGCTCTAATGTGTTGTTGAATAGATCTGACCTTTTCTACCATCTCATCAATAAGATCAGGTCCTAATATCTTTCTTTCCCCAACATCATACCAGCAAGTTGGAGTCCTGCATTTCTTTCCATAGAGAGATTCATAAAGAGCCATCTTAATACTAGAGTGAAAGCTATTATTATAAGAAAATTCCACCAAAGGTAGGTGTTGATCCCAACCACCTTTGAAATCCATAGAGCAAGCTCTCAACATATCTTCTAGAGTTTGTATTGTCCTCTCAGACTGACCGTCTGTCTGAGGATGATATGCAGTGCTGAAACTCAACTCTGTATCCAGAGTATACTGAATACATCGCCATAACTTCAAGGTAAATCTCAGATCCCGATCAGATATAATAGAAAGTGGTACTCCATGCAATCTTACCACTTCCTTCACATATATCATGGCAATCTGATCCAGAGAGAAATCCTATTTAATAGCGATGAAGTGTGCTGACTTTGTAAGACAATAAACTATGACCCAGATAGCATTATTTCCTTTGGGTGTTTTAGGAAGTCTAGTGACAAAGTCAATAGTTATGTTTTCCCATTTCCATTCCGGTATGGGTAATGGTTGTAACATCCCCTTACACTTCTATCTCTCAGCTTTAACTTGCTGACAAACTAAGCATCGAGGGACATATTCAGCAACATCTATTTTCATGCCATCCCACCAGAAGTACTCTTTCATGTCCCTATACATCTTCGTGCTTCTCAGATGAATAGAGAATGAAGAACTATGAGCCTCATCCAGTATCTCCTTCTTTAATTCTGGGATGGGAGGAACACAAACCCGATTCCTGAACTTTATTATCCCATCAGAATCAAGGTTGAATTCAGGAACATTTCCCACCTTCTTTTGTAACTCGACATCTTCTTTCTATGCCTCTTGAATCTTCACATGTATAGATGGTTGAACATTCATTTGAGAAAGATAATATTTCTCCCCTTCCATTAAAATTCCAAGATCCATCCTTTGTAAATCCATAAATATTGGATCTTTTTTGATCCTCATCATGGATAAGCTAGCATGGTCTTGTCAACTTAATGCGTCTGCTACCTTGTTTGCTTTCCCAGGGTGGTAATGGATTGAGCAGTCGTAATCCTTAATCAGCCCCAACCATCTTCTTTGATGCATATTCAGATCCTTTTGTGTGAAAATATACTTTAAACTTTAATGATCAGTATAAATATCACACCTTTCTCCATAAAGATAATGCCTCCAAATTTTTAATGAAAAGATTACCGCAGCTAACTCAAAAATCATGAGTTAGGTAATTTTGCTCATGGATTTTCAACTATCGTGAGGCATAAGCTATCACCATATCATTTTGCATAAGAACACACCCCATACCCTTCTTGGATGAATCACTCTAGATCACAAACCTTTATCCACTACAAGGAAGTGTGAGTAAAAGTGCACTGGATAACCTTCTTTTCAACTTCTTGAGATTCTCTTCATATTCATCCGTCCAAACAAACTTAACTCCTTTCCGAGTCAACTTGGTGAGTGGATTAGATAATTGTGAAAAATATTTCACAAAACGTCGATAATATCTAGCCAAACTAAGAAAACTTCGGATCTCAGTTACTATTGTTGGTCTCAACCATCTTTCGATAACCTCTATTTTTGCTGGATCCAAAGATATCCCCTATTTTGAGATTATGTGGCCCAAAAATGCAACTTTCTGAAGCCAAAATGCACACTTGGTAAATTTGGAATAAAGCTTCTCCTTTCTTAGGTTCATTAATAAAATTATCAAGTGATCTTAATGTTCTTCCTTGCCCTTTGAATAGACAAGAATATCATCTATAAAGACTACCACAAAATGATCAAGATAGTCTCTAAAGACTCTATTCATCAGATCCATGAAGATAGCAGGGGCATTAGTAAGAACAAATGGCATCACTATAAATTCATTGTGTCCATACCTTGTACGGAAATTCGTCTTTGGTATATCCTCCATTTTTACCCTTAATTGATGATACCCTGAATGAAGATCAATCTTGGAAAATTATTGAGCTCCACGTAGTTTGTCAGATAAGTCATCAATGCGTGGGAGAGGATATTTGTTCTTGATAGTGATCTTGTTAAGTTCTCGATAATCAATGCAGAGTCTCATTGGACCATATTTCTTCTTAACAAACAGAACAGGTGCTCCCCTAGGTGACGCACTAGGGCGTATGAATCCTTTATCAAGATTCTCTTGGAGTTTCTTCTTCAATTCCTGCAACTCAATTGGGGCCACTCTATACGGTGTCTTTGAAATAGGCAAAGCACCCGGTACGAGTTCTATTGAAAACTCAACTTCACGATTTGGTGGAAGATCTAGAAATTACTCCAGAAAGACATCATCAAATTCCCGTACAATGGGAATATTATTAATCGTGAGTTTCTCTCCAACAATTTGAGATAAATAACCTTTATTTAGTGGAATCAAGACCCATAAGATGGATGAAATTTCCACTGGAAGGTTATGTTCATTCTTGCATCGATAGATGATCATAGATTGATCTGGAATATGAAATGTGACTTCCCTTATTTTTGGAAATTTATATGAGATCCATATAAGGAAAGCTGATCCATGTCAAGAATCACATCAAATTCCACTATAGGAAGGATCACAATATTTGCAGGAAGCACTTTCCCACAAACTTCAATCGGAGAAGAATTGTAAACTTTTGATGCGACTGTTGTGCCATTAGGAGTTGTCACAGCCAACTCAGCATCTAATTGTTGAGGTAATACGGTGATACCCTTAGAAAATTCTTCAGAAATAAAAGAGTGGGTCGATCCAAAATCAAATAAAAAAGTTTCTAATTCAGAGTGTATGGTAAGTGTACCTTTCACCACTTTGTTGTCATACTCTACATCACCGATAGTAATTGCATGTGACTTTCCTTTGTCTTTGGACATAAGTGTTTGTTGACGTCGATCATCATCATCAACCCTGGGATTTGGGCATTGATTGTCATAATGCCCCATCTCCTTGAAATTGAAACATTGAAGTGTAGTAGGTTCATTATGTGTATCCCTTCCTTTGTTTGCATCATTAGACATCTTCTTCCCATTATTTCGACATTCAATTGCCCGATGACCTTCTTTTCCACACATATAACATTTGATTGTCCCCTTAAGACAATTTCTTCCATGTTTCTTTCCACACTTTTAGCATAAGTGAAAATTCATCTTCTTTTCAGTGTCGTCTTTAGATTTTCCTTGGAATTCCATTTTCCTCTTCTTATCAAACCCATGTGACTGATGGGTTACACCAATCTCCATCTCAACCTTGAGAGCACATCGAACAATTTCCTCATAGCTATTAAAGTCCCTTATGGCTAACGGCCTTCGAAGACTTGGTTTTAAGCCACTAAATAATCGATCAATAATACTCTCAGGTTGGATAATAATACTAGAAGCATACCTTGCATGTCTTGTAAAATTTGCTTCATAGGTACCAATGGATTCATCATCCTTTTGCTTCAGTTCAAGAAACTCTTTCTCTATCTTTGTTCGAAGAATACAAGGGAAATACTTATTGAAAAATAAGTTCTTGAACTCGTCCCATTCCATGGACTCAATTTCATACCTTTTCCTCGTATTCTTAATAAGATTTCACCATTGATCATCATCACCTTCCAAACGATACACTGCTAAGATGACTTTATCATGTTCAGAACATCGAAGAACTGAAAATATCTTTTCAGTGGTACTGATCCATTGTTCAGCCACTAATGGATCAGAAGACCCACTGAATGAAGGTGGACGCTGCCTCATGAAGGATTCGAAAGAATTTTCCTCCTTCCTTTTCTCATTTGGAAGTCCTGCATGAATCATAGCTTGAGAACATTTTGTGAGCATGGCTACAAGATTTTTCATTCCAGCTCCCATAACATTTGGTTGCTCAAAGGGACAATCATTTCATTGACCGTGGCATTCCGCATTAACACGGTTTCTTTGGGTTCCAGCCATTGACTAAAACCAAGAAGAATAGTGTGAGAAACACTAATTATAATTGGAAAACCACATAGTCAAGAATAAAATTTCACACTTAAGGTCTTATCATAGGTTGTTCAGGGCCATTTCTAAAACACTAAGATTGTTTTCTATGCTTAGACATATCCTTAGGTTTCTTACTAAGGATTTCACATCCTAGTTTCCAAATGTTGACTATACCTTTCCTCTGATACCAACTATAGCGACCCATACTTTACATACATGGTTAATACTTCAAAATTGAATCACACTTATTATAACATATAACAAAACCATGAAAGGACCATATAGGTATAGTGTCTTTAGAAACTGGGAAAACATAAACAACTGGTTCATAAATCATCTACATTGTCTCCCATTTATTTCATCATATCTGGAGTACCTTTTGGCATATCCTACTTAATAACCTTATTCCTGACCTGTGGAAAGAAAAAATACAAAAGGGTGAGCTCAAATGCTTAGTAAGGGTAAGCATGGATAAAATAAAAAAAAATCATATACATTTGAACTTAAAACAAGAACATAATGTTTAAACATCAAAATCTTGAGCAAAGACATAAAACATAGAAGTACATAAGGCATAGATCATAATGGAACATAAATCATGATAAAATAGCATGGGAATAAAACATGTAATTGTGTCATCCATTAAGCATATGTAATGATTTCTATAGTAGCCAAGGCATTGCTTCCAAGACCATCTTAGTGGACAAAGTCCCTTTCTGAATCGAGTTCACTCCTCTTTCCAGTCCTGTAATACTGAAACGGATTAACTTACCGTTCCATCCATGTCTATATCATGAGATATAAATCTTTACCCAATCAATTGGATGGATATATAGGTCCCACCCATCTCATAATGAAACCATTATTATGTGTGCCACAAAATCATAAAGCATACATCATTGCATAATCCATGTAATAAAAATTGGATTCTTAAACATCGTGACATCATAAAACAATTCATATAAGATAAAGGAATTAATAAAAATAATTCAACCACAACATTATCAAATCAATGTAATAATAGGGATAGAAAAATAGCCCTATATTATCTTAGATGGAAAATAATTTTGATAAAACACATGAACTCCATTCTTGAGGAAAATATCCTTTCTACTTCAAAAACATTTTTCCTTTCTTAAAATGTCATACAATTTTAAACTAAAAGAAGTTGATTACAAATAAACTTGAAAACATGTAAAGTAATATTCTTGGAAATAATGTTTTAAAAATACATTCATGTCTTATAAGTTAAAAAAACATTCTTCTCGTACTTTTGTCGGAAAAGTCAAAAAGCACCTCGTACAAAAAACAACAAAAGATTCCTTTCATATATTTTACTAAAAACTCACCGAAGGGTAAAATTGGATATAAAAAAAATTGTAGAAGGATATAAATATTACATATTGAGGAAACATGGATGTGGATGATAAATATTCCCCAGTAAATTCTGAAGTATAAACAATCTTGGATAAAAATGAGATTGCGATATTTTCCCTTAACTTAGGTCTGATATGATTCGTATGGATCCGAACCTCCTGTATAATGATTTAAATAATGTCATTGACTTATTACATAATAATATTCATTGTTATGATATCATATATGTTTCACTTATGTCTTTATATTACCCGTTCTTTTGTAAATTCAATGTAAAAGTAGCGTTTTGGGTAAAATCATTTCATTTATCGTATGTGTTTCGACTTGTCGTTATTGATATAATTACTTCTATCCTGATTTAAATAATTCCAGAATGTAAAACATTATTTATATATAATATATATTCATAATATACATATATATTATAGATCGATAAAAGGAATTAAATACACCGTTCATGGATACAGTAGGTTGTACGTACGCATGAACGTTGTTTTCGTTTCCTTGTTGAATTGAATGAAATTAAATAGATGACATAAATATATATATAAATAAATACACTAGAATTATTATGTCATATATTTAATTATTATTCATTATATATACTTTATAATCATTCTTGAATGGTTAATCATGGATAATGAATCTCATCGCATTCGTGGAGACGGTAGTCCGTACGTACGCACGAGCGATGATATCATTCCCATGATCATGGAATTGTATTGGAGTGCATGTATACTATTTCATAATCAATATCACTTTACAATAATAATATATTTTTACTATTTACACCGTTATACCCATCCAAGTAAGGTGGTGGTGGAAAATAGATTACACCACGGCGTGGAGACGGTATTCCGTACGTACGCACGCGCGGTGATTTTGTTTTCCATAGGATGGATAGATGGTGAAATAGGGTAGTTTCATACATATAATAACATATCAGTATATGATTTATACTGATGTTCTTACTTCATAATGAAACAACTAAAGAAGAAGAAGTGGAAGAATAAATAAAGTTGAAAGAATCGGTAACGGATATTACCTCTTCTTTGAAGCGCCTCTTTGAGACCTCATCTTAGGGAACTAAAATTGGCCTTTGAAGAACACCATGACCTCTATAATGTTTTTATGGAAGTGTAGAAGAGAATTTGTCAGGGTTTTTCCGAGCTTTAAGGCTCAAAGTGGTGTGAGGTAGAGAGGGAGGAGGTTCCCTTTTATAAGGGAGGAGAGGGGCACCTTTAGAAAAACTAAAACTATTATTTTATTATAAAGTCATATTCGGTTTTTAATAGCTCCAAATGGAGTTATTTCTATGCTAAGGTGGGGATGGGTCGAAATCCTCTCATCCAATAGAATTTAGACAAGTTTGGGTATCTATTTTAACATTATCATTTAGATTTAACTTTAAGTTAGATAATTTAACGTTTACCGTGTCTTTTGTTTTCTTACACTATAAGGTTAATAAACTTACTATAAAAATCCAAAAGAGACCAAGTTGTTTATTATTAATATATATAACCTTATCTGAGTCATTTTTCCAAACCATATATTTTTAGGAATAAAATAACAATTAATAATATAATATTTGTTTTAAAAACAATTTTATGTCAATTTTGACACTATTTGATAATTGATTTTTTTGAAACTCATAACAGAAATATTAATTATAAAAAAGTTAATTAAATCCATAATAACATTTTATATTAACATATAAAATTATTTTAATTCATAAAAAGTCTCAAATTAAATTTATTTTGGTATTTATAACATCTATTATGTTAATATTTCATTAATAAGATAATTAATGCATCATCATCGTGTCAAATATAAATTAAATTATTTAATGTCTAAAAATTATAAATAAAATATAATTATGTTGGAAATCTCTTTATCTTTATAATTAATATTTATAGTCGAATTTATCTTATGTATAACCCTATATTAAAAATTATTTACTTATTAAACATTGATTTTAACTATTTTAACCCTTCTTTAAATAAATTAATATTAAATGTCCTAATCTAATCCAAGTGGGCCTAAATGGTCATATTTTATTCCTAAGGTTGTTTTTGGTCGAATTAAACTTATCCAATAGAATTAGGACATGTGTTAGGGTAATAATAATATCATTTTTACCCTTAATTATCCTATTTACTTTTAACCATGGTAAATAAAAGTAAAAAGTTACTATTCACCAAAAAATATTTTCATCTCATTGAACCATATTTTTGTAATTTATATTAACCGTGTCACTCGGATTTTTGAAATTCCACTCACAGAAGTGGTAAAATTAAGTTTTATGAAAAATTTAGTTTTTTTAACTACCACTTAGTGGTTTCACTATTCATCAAAAAATGAAAGTTTCCAGAAAAATACCAAAAATTGGGCCTAGGATATATTTGATAATATGAATTCAAAAATGATGTCTATTTTACCAAATTCAAAACATATCAGTTGCATTAATTAATTTAAAAATTAATTCTCGTCGTCAAAACAAATAGCGTGTTTTTAAGAGATAATAACTATCAAAAGATTGACACTTGTTTATGTCTGGTTTAAATGTGAAATTACATCCAATAACCAAAATTGTATTAAATGGTAAAAATATATTCTAAATAAACTTTTAAACCACTCAAATTAATAATTTATAAATATTAATTATTTCTATTAAAAAAGTTGTTTTTAATTAAAATTTAGTAATTTTCACTATTCATCAGAATATAAAAGTTATCCAAAAAGTACCAAAATTTCACCCTAAGCTAATTTCGATATTCCGAATCAAAAAATGAAGTCCATTTTGAAAAATAAAATTTAAAAAATGTCAAAAAGTGGTTATTACTATTCATAACGGCTAGTTTTAATAATATTTTAATAGCATATCGTTGTTTACTAAATCTTGGTATTGCGTACGATGCAAGCTATCGAGGAAGGCTGCGGTTGCAAGTAAAACAATCCAAGCTAGTGTTGTGTGTAGTGAAAGATTCCTTTGATGATTTATATAACATAAAAACAAAATATTTCTCATAAAAGTCTCGGGTGTTACAGATACCCTTAGAAAATTCTTCAGAAATAAAAGAGTGGGTGGATCCAGAATCAAATAAAACATTTGCTACTTTAGAGTGGATGGTAAGTGTACCTCTCACCACTTCTTTGTCGTACTCCATATCACCGATAGTAATTTCATGTGACTTTCCTTTTTCTTTAGCCTTAAGAGTTTTTTGACGTCGATCGTCATCATCAACCCTTGGATTTGGGCTTTGATTGGCATAATGCCCTATATCCTTGCACTTGAAACATTGAAGTGTAATAGGTTCATTCTGTGTATACCTTCCTTTTTTTGCATCATTAGACATTTTCTTCCCATTATTTCGACATTCAATTGCCCGATGACCTTCTTTTCCACACTTATAACATTTTCTTGTCCCCTTAAGACAATTTCCTCTATGTTTTTTTCCACACTTGGAGCATAAGGGAAAAATCATCTTCTTTTCAGTGTGATCTTTAGATTTTACTTTGAATTCCATTTTTCACTTATTATCAAACCCATATGGATGATGGGTTACTTAAATATCCATCTCAACTTTGAGAGCACATCGAATGATTTCCTCGTAGCTATTGAAGTCTCTTATGGCTAACGCCCTTAGAAGACTTGGTTTTAAGCCACTAAAGAATCGATCGATATTACTCTCAGTTTGGATAATAATACCAGAAGCGTATCTTGCAAGTCATGTAAAATTTACTTTGTAGGTACCAACAGATTCATCATCCTTTTGCATTAGTTCAAGAAACTCCTTCTCCATCGTTGTTTGAATAATACGAGGGAAGTACTTATTGAAAAATAAGTTCTTGAACTCGTCCCATTCCATGGACTCAATTTCATCTCTTTACCTCATATTCTTGATAAGATTCCACCATTGATCAGAATCTCCTTCCAAACGATACACTACTAAGATGAATTTATCATGTTCAGAACATTGAAGAACAGAAAATATCTTTTCAGTGGTACTGATCCATTGTTCAGCCACTAATGGATCAGAAGACCCGCTGAATGAAGGTGGACGCTCCCTCATGAAGGATTCAACAGAATGTTGCTCCTTCCTTTGGTCTTTTGGAAGTCATGCATGATTCATATCTTGATAAAGTTGTGTGAGCATGGCTACAAGATTTTTTATTCCATCTCCTATAACGTTTGGTTGCTCAGGGGGACAATCATTGCATTGCCCATCGCATTCCGCATTAACAAGGTTCCTTCGGGTTCCAGCCATTGACTAAAACCAAGAAGAATAGTGTGAGAAAAACTAATTATAATAGGAAAACCACATAATGAAGAATAAAATTTTACACTTAAGGTCTTATCAAAGGTTATTCATGGCCATTTCTAAAACACTATGATTGTGTTCTATGCTTATAAATATCCTTAGGTTTCTTACTAAGGCTTTCACATCCTACTTTCCAAAGGCTGACTATACCTTTCCTCTGATAGCAACTATAATGACCCATACTTTAAATACATTGTTAATAATTCAAAATTGAAGCATACTTATTAAAACATATAAGAAAACCATGAAAAGACCGTATAGGTATAGTGTCTTTGGAAACTGGGAAACATAAACAACTGGTTCATAAAGCATCTACATTGTCTCCCATTTATTTCGTCATATCTAGAGTCCCTTTTGGCATATCCTACTTAATAACCTTCTTCCTGACCTGGGGAAAGAAAAAATAAAAAAGGGTGAGCTCAAATGCTTAGTAAGGGTAAAAAAAAAAACTATAAATCACATCATATTCATAAGAACATAACATTTTGGAAATCTTAACCTGCAAAAGAGATCATAATTTCATAACATGGGATAAATCATAGTAGTGAAATATAATACCAATAATCATAACATAAAACATGAAACTTTGTGGCATACACACATAATCATAGAGAATCATTTCATAGTAGTCAAGACTCATTGTCAAGACTATCTTAGCGGACAAAGTCCATTTCTGAACTGAGTTCACTCCTCGTTTCAGTCTTGTTTCACTGAACCGGTTTAACCTGTCGTTCCAGACATTTCTATATCATGAGATATAAATCATTACCTAATTAATTATAGGGAGATATAGATCCCACCATCTCATAATGAAACCATTCTTATGTGTTCCACAAAATCATAAATCATACATCATAGCATAACCCAAGTAATAAAAATGGGATTCTTAAACATCATGACATCATAAAACAATTCATATAAGATGAAAGAATTCATAAAAATAATTCCTTCACAACATAATCAAATCAATTTAATAATAGGGATAGAAACAGAACCCTATATTATATTAGATGGAAAATAATTTTGATAAAACACTTGAACTCCATTCTTAAGGAAAATATCCTTTCTGCTTCAAAAACATCTTTCCTTTCTTAAAATGTCATACAATTTTAAACTAAAAAAAGTTGATTAAAAATAAACTTGAAACTTGTAAAGGAAGATTCATGGAAATAATGTTCTAAAATCCATTCAGTCCGTATAGGTTAGAAAATAACATTCTTCTCGTACTTTGGCCGGAAAAGTCAAAAAGTACCTCGTACGAAAAACGACAAAAGATTCCTTTCATATCTTTTACTAAAAACTCACCAAAGGGTAAAATTGGATTTAAACAATTGTAGTAGGATATAAATAATATTACATATTGAGGAAACATATTTGTGGATGATAATTATTTCCCAGTAAATTCTAAAGTATAAACAATCTCGGATAAAAATTGAGATTGCGAGATTTTCCCTTACCTTAGGTCTGATTTGCTTCGTAAGTGTCCGAAACTCTTGTACAATGATTTAAATAATGTCATTGACTTATTCCAGAATCATACTAATTGTTATTATATCATATATGGCCATATTATTAGCTTCTTATTAGTAATATTTCATTGCTACTTGTTATTAAGGTGTTTATTACTTCTTGTTCTTATGCGTGTTTTGTCGAATAAATTCTTATTGTTCTCTTGAGGTTATAGATACCTAATTTCCAGAATGGTATTAGTGTAATATATATCATATTCATTCATTCAATTCATTTATATAATCATTATTCAATGAAGATCATGTAGAACGAGTCGCATCACATCGTGGAGACGGTATTCCGTACGTACGCACGAGCGATGATATCATTCTCATGATCATGGAATTGTATTGGAATGTATGAATATTATTTCAGAATCAATATCAATTTAAAATAATTATATATAGTTATTATTTACACCATTATACCCATCCAAGTAAGGTGGTGGGGTAAAATAGATTACACCACGGTGTGGAGACGGTATTCCGTATGTACGCACACACGGTGATTTCGTTTTCCGTAGGATGGATAGATGGTGAAATAGAGTTGTTTCATACTTATAATAATATACCAGTATATCAAAAAAATAGATTTGGAGTGGATTGAGTGATACTGATGTTATTACTTCATAATGAAACAACTAAAGAAGAAGAAGTGGAAGAAGAAATAAAGTTGAAAGAATCGTTAACAGACATTACCTCTTCTTTGAAGCACCTCTTTGAGACCTCCTCTTAGGGCACTAAATTTGGTCTTTGAAGAATACTAGGACCTCTAGTATGTTTCTAGGGAAGTGGATAAGATAATTTGGCAGGGGTTGGCCGATCTTTAAGGCTCAAAGTGATGTGAGGAAGAGAGGGAGGAGGTGCCCTTTTATTAGGGAGGAGAGGGAAACCTTTGGAAAAACTAAAAATATTATTTTATTATAAAGACATATTCGGTTTTCAATAGCTCCAAATTGATTTATTTCGAAGCTAAGGTGGGGATGGGTCGAAATACTCTCTTCCAATAGAATTTAGAAAAGTTTATGTATCTATTTTACCCTTATCATTTAGATTTAACTTTAAGTTAGATAATTTTACTTTTACCGTGTCTTATTGTTTTCTTACACTATAAGGTTAATAAACTTACTATAAAAAGCCAAACGAACCCCAAGTTGTTTATTATTAATATATATAACCTTATATAAATAATTTTCCCAATCCTTAGATTTTTAAGAAAAAAATAACAATTATAATATAATATTTTTTTAAAAAACAATTTTATGTCAATTTTGACACTATTTGGTAATTGATTTTAGTGAAAATCATAACAGAAATATTAGATCTAAAAAAGTTAATTAAATCAATACTAACATGTCATATTAACATATAAAATTATCTTAATTCATAAAAAGTCTCAAATTACATTTATTTGGGTATTTATAACATCAATTATGTTAATATTTTATTAATAAGATAATTACTGCATCATTATTGTGTCATAAATAAATTAAATTATTTAATGTATAAAAATTATAAATAAAATACCATTATGTAGGAAATTAGTTTCTATTTCTAATGAATATTTATAGTTGAATTTATCTTCTTTATAACCCTAGGTTAAAAATTATTTACTTATTAAAATGTGATTTTAACTATTTTAACCCTTCTTTAAATAAATTAATATTAAATGTCCTAATCTAATCCATGTGGTCCTAAATGGTCATATTTTATTCATAAGGTTGTTATTGGTCCAATTAAACTTATCCAATAGAATTAAGACATGTGTTAGGGTAATAATAATATCATTTTAACCCTTAATTACCCTATTTACTTTTAACCGTGGTAAAAAAAAGTAAAAAGTTACTATTCACCAAAAATTATTTTCATCTCATTGAACCACATTTTAGTCCTTGATATTAACCGTGTCTCCTGGATTTTCGAAATTACACTCACAAAAGCGTTAAAATTTGGTTTTATGTGAATTTGGAAATTCTCCTAGGAGGTGGGTAAAAGACAGTGAAAAGTTCAATAACATTTTTATATACCTACAATTATTATAAAATCACTCCAATGAATTGCACTGAACTTATATAGGTATTATGTATCAATTTTGACCTAAAATAAATTTAAATAAATAATTATTTAAATAAAAAGTCGGTTTTTAAATAGTAACCCAGTGTTTTCACTATTCATCAAAAATTGAAAGTTTTTAGAAAAATACCAAAATTTCACCCTAGGCTAATTTCAATATTCCGAATCCAAAAATGAAGTCCGTTTTGAAAAATATAAATTAAAAAATTTCAAAAAGTGGGTATTACTATTCATAACGGCTAGTTTTAATAATATTTTAATAGCATATCGTTGTTTAGTGAAACTTGGTATTTCGTACGATGCAGGCTATCAAGGAAGGTAACGATTGCGTGTAAAGCAAGACAATCTAGTGTTGTGTGTAGTGAAAGATTTCTTTGATGATTTATATAACATAAAAACAAAATATTTCTCATAAAAGTATCGGGTGTTACATACCAGCTTTTCTCTGGTAAACAAGCTTGAAATCCTGGTCAATTACCAGATGGGAAGATCTCCGTCAATGATTTCTTCTTCAATTCAGCTCAACTTTTCCAAAGACAACAGTTTTTGATCTTAAAAACTGTAATAAAAGGGAGAATGAAAGAGTCTCTGATTTCATTTCTCGCTGTAAGGGGTTAACATATTCCCTGAGCCTAGCACTCCCTCAAGAGGAACTGTTGCCAATATGTGTGGAAAATTTGTGTGAAAAATTACGCACGCCGTTGATCCCTGTGAAATACATAGGAGGGTTTCGAGACCTTACTTCAACCACTCAACAGATTGAAGATTCCCTTATACAGGCTAAGGCTAAATCTCATGTAATTCCCTCAGCTCCAGGAAAGAGAATGGGTAAAGCAGAAACTGCTACAATTATGCTTAAACAAGCACCTGTACCTATTTCTACTTCAAAACCTTCATCTTGTTGAAGGGCTGCACCTCCTGAGCGCCAACAAAAAAGGCCGTTTCTTCTAGATGATCAAAGAGATCAAAGATGAAAAAAATTTGAGGATCTTAAGAGAAAAACATACTCTTTCTGAAATGAACAAGTTCCTGGTAACTTTATTTCGGATCTGGAAAATAATCTGGTCTAATTGCCAAGGCCTAAGAGACCAAATAAGGAAGGAGATGAAGACCGTCCCAATTATTTCCCTTTTCATAAAATGTTGGGGCATCCCATCAAGGAGTGTTTTGTCTTCAAAGACCTCCTACAAAAGATGGTCGACTCAGGACAAGTCAAACTGAAAGGTTCTTCAGCTCAGGTAGAATGTGTTACTGCTACAGTTCCAGAGGAGGAAGGCGAATGGCAAGAAGTCAAATGAAAAAATGCACAGAAGTATAATGATTGGATGATCAGAAAGACAATCAACCAAAATCATGCTATTTTGCAAACACAATTAAAGAAACCGATTGTGTCTTCTTCCATGAATGTTGTGGAAAAACCCTCTTCGTCAGAGGGAAAGTCCTCAAAGAAACAAAATAATTCAAACAAAGAAAAAGAATCAGAAGAAGATGAGTATGTGTCAAAGCCTAAGTTGTCATTGAATCTGGCAGACTTCATGCCATCTACTTCAAAGCCACGGGCACCGCCCCACCAAACGGCACAGCCTAAACAGGCTAATCAGGCAGGGTCTTCACCAGAGGAAGAGTTAATCTTCAGTTCTATTAATATGATTCAATTAATAGATCCATATGCCAGTCGCAGTTTCGATTTCGATGATCCTGAATTCCCTGTATCAAATAGGGGAATTAGAGGAAGTTCTAGAGGCTCAGGATACAGGGGAAAACGTGGATCTTTCATAACCCACTATTCCAATTCTACCCTGCTAGAACTGTGTACACAGCAGAAACTCGTGGTAGAGCCCTTCAGCGAGCTCAACAAGAACAAGAATGTTCCTCTAGTAATAGAAAATTCAGTCCTAGCATAGTTATTTGGGAAGACCGGTTGATGGTTCTATATTCTTCCTCTCAGCAAGTAAATGGACCTAATTGGTCTAATCTTCTAAAACCAGGAATATTGCCAACTCCTATCCCAATACAAGATGCATCAACTTCCAAAGCATCTTCTTCCAAGGTACCTGCTAAACCACATATTCCTGTTGGGAAACACATTCCTTTGGATCCAAAGTATGATATATTGAAACACTCGGCCCAAGTACCAACCAAGTTATCAATTCTGGATGCTCTGAATCTTTCAAAAGATCTTTGGGAAGCACTCATCAAGGCTTTGTCAAGTCCTCAGGAGTTTAAAACTGAAATTGCTTCAGCTGAAGTCTATCACATAGAGAATAATCCTGCAGAATTCCATGCAATAATATCTTTTACTGATGAAGATAAATATGATGTTGTTCATGGACATATTAGACCTTTGTACTTATCTGGAAAGTTCAATGGAGTAGACGTCCGAAGAGCTTTCATTGACAATGGTTCAGGAGTCAACCTCATGCCCATTCGTACACTTCGTCGATTGGGCCTCACAGAATCTGATTTATCTCCTTCTACCATGATGTTACAAGGATATGATAAAAATGAACAAGAACCACTGGGAGAAGTTACACTCAGAACTCAGTTTGGAGATCTTGTATCCAATTCGGATTTCATGGTTGTTGATCAAGACTCAGCTTTCAACATCTTGCTTGGAAGGCCCTGGCTACATCAACATGCAGCTATCCCTTCATCATACCATAAATGTCTCAAATATTGTTTCGATGGCCATGTTGGGACATTGTATGGTGATAAGGCCCCATTCAGGACATGTGAGTCTCAATACATTGAGGCACAATTCTATCACATGAAGGGAAGGGAGAAATCCACAACAAAGGAGATTACCAAAGTTAATGCTCCATATGGTTTGGAGAAGATTCCAGTAAATCCATTTACACATGTGAGTACAGATTATGTGTTTCCTATTAGTCAAATTGATAAGATATACCCAAATCAAAATACTCTTATGGAAAGATCCATAATGTCAATTACGGTAATCGAGCTAGACAACATGGGAGGAATTGGTAACCCACAAAGCAGTGATGAAAGCACAAATGGTGACATCTTCATTTCATTTGTTGAAATCCAAAAAGTCTATACTTAGCCAACTAGGCCAGAAGAAGTTATAGAAACATCGGAGGTGAACAATGATGTCGATTCTCAATCCATCATGTCCTCTTTATTACCCAGAGAAGACCCTTCATCATATGCAAATTTTGACATCTCTTCTGATCATGAAAATTATACTTTATCATCTACTATGCAATTAGAAACGGAAGAAATAACACATGATAAAGAAGAAGAGGAAGATCTCAGAGATGCTCCTCCAGCATTTGAAGAGGGTATCTCTACCATTGTGGATGAACTCAGTGAAATAAATCTGGGTACAAAAGAAGATCCACGCCCCACTTTAAACAGTGCGGCCATGAATCTTGAAGAGAAAGAGATGTATATTTCGTTTCTAAAGGAAAATAGAGATATATTTCCTTTGAACAATACAGAAATTCCTGGAGTTGATCCTGATGTTGCTACTCATCATTTGGGTTTACCAGAAGAACATCGAGGATTTATGCAAGCTGCGAGAAGAACACACCCAACTTATGCTTCTAAAATTGAAGATTAAGTGGATAAGGTTATCAAAGCTAACTTTGTTAGAGAAGTTCAATATCCCAAGTGGTTGTCTAATATTGTCCTTGTAAAGAAGAAGAACGAAAAAATTAGAGTTTTCATCGATTTCAGAGATCTTAATTGGTATTGTCCTAAGGATGATTTCCCAGTTCTGATTACAGAACTTTTAATTGATAAAACAGCTGGCTATGAAGCAATTTCCTTCATGGATGGATATTCCAGATATAATCAGATATGAATGGCCCCAGAAGACGAGGAATACATAGCCTTCAGAGCCCCTCAGGGTGTGTTTTTCTACCGGGTAATGCCCTTTGGCTTAAAGAATGCAGGTGAAACATATCAGCGTGCCATGCATCGTATCTTCAAACCCTTCTTAGGGAAGTTTGTTGAATGCTATGTAGACGATTTTATGGTTAAATACAAACAATTTTCTAATCACTTGGCTGATTTTGAAGTCATATTCCGCAAGCTTTGACAACATAATTTGAAGATGAACCCCTTAAAATGTGCTTTTGGGGTAACCTCATGAAAATTTCTCAGCTTTGTTGTATTCCATCATGGTATTGAAGTTGATCCTGAGAAGAATAAGTCAATCCTTGGTATGTCACCTCATCAAAATTTGAAATAATTAAGAGGAATTCAAGGAAAATTAGCCTATATTTTGCATTTCATCGCTAATTTGGTAGGCAAAAGTTTACCCTTCACCAAATTGATGAAGAAGGGAGTCACTTACCAGTGGACTGAAGAATGTCAAGAAGCATTCGATATTCTCAAGAAATACTTCTTGAGCCCACCGGTACTCATGCCACTTGTTGAAGGAAGACCACTTATCCTCTATATGATAGCTCTAGAGCAATCATTAGGTGCCTTTCTTACTCAAAAGAATGATGTTGGGAATGAAAACAACCTCTACTATCTCAGTCGAACTATGCTTGAAGCAGAAACCCGGTATTCAAGTATTGAGAAGTGCTGCCTGGCATTAATCTTTGCAGTTCTGAAGTTGAGACACTACCTGCAACATCACGAGGTCAAATTGGTATCTCGCAATAACCCGCTCAAATTCATCCTTAGTCGTCCAATGCTTACAGGATTTCTGGCAAGGTGGGAAGTTCTTTTGCAGCAATTCGACATTCAGTATGTGTCTCAAAAGGTGATGAAGGGCCAAGATCTGGCTGATTTTCTGGCTAAACACCCTCCAGTGGAAGACACATTTTTCGATATTGAACTCCCTGATGATGAAGTATTCTCAATTCAAGAAAGTCCTCAGGCATGGGAAATGTATTTTTATGGTGCTTCCAGAAGTCCAACAGGGAGGAAAATGGAAAATCTTAATTTCAACAAAGTTGGCTTAGGAATTGTGCTCATTTCTCCAGAAAAGGCAGTGTTACCTTATTCCTTCTTATTGTGGGAAGGTGGTACCAATAATGAAGCAGAATACCAAGATCTCATCGCAAGCTTGGAATTAGCACTTCAAGCACAAGTGAATCACTTAAAGGTGAAAGGTGATTCAGACCTAGTAATCAAACAAGTCAATGGGGATTATGCCATCAGAAAAGAAGAACTATTTCCTTTTTATGATTACGTCAGAGAGTTAATGGAGGAATTCCATTCGGAACCGACATTTTCTTATGTCCCAAGATCACAAAATGCTCAAGATGATGCACTGGCTAATATAGCCACAGCTCTGGCAGATCCAAATCGGGATGAGACAACCATCAGTATTGCCCACCATCATTCAATTTCACATTATGTTCAATTCAGAATAGAGGAAATTAATGAAATTAGTCCCATTCCTGAACCGTATGGTCATACTACAGGATGGATTTCACCTATCAGGGAATACCTTCAAAATGGAACACTTCCACCTGATAGAGCCGAGAAAGAACAAATTTGGAGACATGTGGTCAATTTTACTCTTTATGATAGCCCAGATCACCTAGAGAAAATTCTCTACAAACATGGTTTTGATGGAGTTATCTTCAGATGCATTGATGGGGAAGAGACAATGGATGTCATGAAATAAGTGCATGCAGGAGTCTGTGGTGCCCACCAGCCTGGACATAGACTGTCTGATCAGATTCGAAGGCTTGGATACTTTTGGCCTTCAATGATACAAGATTGTGTTGATTTCACAAAGAAGTGTCATTCATGCCAAGTACATGCCAACTTCATTCATCAACCTCTAGAGTTTCTTCATAAAGCTAAATACTCATGTCCATTTGCTACATAGGGAATGGATGTGGTGGGACTTTACCCTTCAGCTACGACCAAGCAGTTTAAGTACATTCTTACTGCTACTAACTTCTTTTCCAAATGGGAAGAGGAAATACCTCTCAAGGAAGTCAGTTCTAAATGCGTTGTTAGCTTCATCAAGTCTAACATCATTACCAGATTTGGTGTCCCTCATACCATATTGACGGACAATGGCACCAACTTCTGTTCATCTAAGGTGAAGAAGTTGTATCAAGAATACAACATCAAATCCAATCATTCATCTCGGTATCATGAAGCGGCCAATGGCCAGATAGAATCCTTAAACAAGACTCTTTCAAATATACTACAAAAGATGGTGGATAAAGATAAGAAGTCATGGCCTGATAAACTCTTTCATGCTTTATGGGATTATCGGACTACCACCCGCACTGCAACGCGGTCAACTCCATATTCATTGGTATATGGAATGGAAGCAGTCTTGCCAATTGAAGTTCAACTAACCTCACTCAGAGTTTCCATTTTTTATCAATCATCTACAGATGAACAATCTAAAAAGTTATTGAATGAATTGGAATGGTTAGATGAGAAAATATTGTGCACTTTTCACCACTTGGAAGTCTATCAGAATCGAATAGAAAGAGCTTTTAACAAAAACGTTCGTGTTCGTTCATTCCCTCTGGGAGAATTGGTATTAGTTCTCAGAACTCCAATGATACTAGGAAGGAAAACTCCCAAACATGAGCCAAAATGGGAAGGACTTTACTCAATACATAGGGTCTACTCCAGTGGAGCTTATTCATTAATCTCGATGGATGGATACCTCATCACTACTCCAACCAATGCCATATTTTTGAAAAATTATTTTGTATAAAAACAAAATATATCATCCATGGTCCGATATGACCTTAAACTGCACCACCGTCTAGCAAGACGTTAAACTACACCATCCACGGTCCATGCATATGACCTTAAACTATTCGCACTTTCGTCTAACATGACGCTAAACTGTATCGTCCCTTTTTCGTCCAACATGACGTTAAACTGTGAAAAAAGTCCCCAATGCATCCAACATGACCTTAAATGGTGTATTATTTTGTACTCACTGAATAAAATTAAACTGCACAGTCCCCCTTTCTCCCAACATGATGTTAAACTATATTGTCCCCATCGTCCTAACTACATGATTCTAAACTGTACAGAAAGTCCTTGATACATCCTGCATGACATTAAACTGTACTTTGTTAAGTTTTTTGTTACCTCTTGTTTCTCACACCGAGTATGAATCACGTGAGATTAGAGAAAACCTCAACCATAACACTCTCTCTGGTCTAGTAACCATGTGTAAGTCCCAACAACATCATTTTTTAGGTCATTGTCCCCAAGAACAAATTGATCATTAATTCATTCTTTAATTGAACTACGCAGACTTTGATCCTTGCCTTCTAGGCTAGGTACGTAGGCAACCTTCCAAGGTTCAAGCACAAAACCAATCTCTTCACATCAATTCACCTCCATCTCATACGATGTTGATTTGTGAAACCGCCCCAAGAATCAATATCTTTACATTGGTTCACTTTCGTCCTTTTTATACGACGTTAAACTATACAACACTTTTTTCCAGTATTAAAATAAACTAAAATATTCTTTGATACCATCACCTAACAGGGAACCATTATTTACATAGATTTTTCAATCATGTTTCATTTCAAAGACTACGTGCATACATGGCATTGCCCAAAACCTTTTATCTTGGGTTAAACCATCATTGTACTAAAGTCCCCTTTCACCCTTCACATGTACGAACCAAATTAGTACAAAGGGTATTTCTAGAACTACGTGGGATTGATTCCCATACTTATGGGATATGTAGTAATGTTCGAGTGTCCCTCGAAGCTAGCCCCAAGTCTTTGGGCCTAACCCCAAATTCCACTTTCAGTCCCCTGGCTGAAAGTCCCCATGAAAACACACACTGCGTATTTCTTATAATGGTCCAAGATCTATGACCCTAAACTAAGATATCTAATCCTTTTGTCCCACATGACGTTAAACTATAGTTTATGAACTACGTATGGCTTGATTCCCATCCTTATGGGATACTTAGTGAAGTCCAACATTTTCATTCAGGACCCAGCCATAACATGATTATGGTTAGCATTGATCTGCGTATCTTTGTATACATTGGACAATACCCATCTTTATGTGTCATAATCCCAACCTTAAATATTTTGAGATCTTCATAGCCCTTTTCTTGACTTTTAGTCATAAAAATGTCAAATTTCGGAGAGTTCTTTTACCTGACTATGTGGCACGTGCCCTTAGGCGGCCTTGCATAAACAGTCTACATAACAGACTTGTCAGCCAAAAGATATTATTATTTGACTATGCAGCCAATGCCCTTAGGTGGCCCTGCATAATTCAACCCCATAAAGGGTTTGTTAAATAATGGTAACTTTATTCTTGGGAAGAAAGCCTCTTTTGTTTTTATTGGTATTAAATGATAGTATGTAGGGATCCGCAAAAATAGCCATCCTTAACATATTTGTCCCATATCCTTTTTCATGATCTGAAAGTATTCAAGTCTATGGTGTATATTCTCCTTCCCTACATTTGGGTCAGACCTTCGTAGGAGTAATATCCCTCCAGTTCTTCGATAATCTTGTTTGGAAATATCTTCTCCATATTCAAGTAACTATTTCCATACAACAAACTCTATACTTTGGAAAATTTGAATCTCCATAAACTTTCACTGGCTTTTAGTAGTAGAAAGGTAAATTTCTGAGAGTTCTTTTTCCTTACTATGAATCACGTGCCCTTAGGAGTCCTTGCATAAACAGTCTACATAACAGACTTGTTAGCCAAAAGATACTATTTATTTGACTATGCAGCCAATGCCCTTAGGTGGCCCTGCATAATTCAACCCCCTAACGGGTTTGTTAAATAATGGTAACTTCATTCTTGGGAACTACTTCTTCTAATGCCTTTTAGCTCTTTTTCATATCATTCCCCAGATCCAAATATTCTTAAGTCATAGTTTACATTTTTTCCCTCATACTTGAGTATGGTAATATTTTTTCAGATAAATTGTCAAGGAATTGAGTCAATTTTAATCCATTTAGGTCAAAGCTATTTCGACCTTAAACATTAGCCTTTTTATGTCCGACGTGCATGACATTAAACTTCCCACAAAAGACAAAGGAACTCTGAATAAAAGTCATGTTCCAGCTCACTAAACATACATTTTGTATGATTTAGGTAATATTGAGAAATTAAAAGGTTCAATGTTTGTAGGGTTATTTAAATTAATCCAAGTGAAAATCAAACTATGCTTACTAGGCCCATTGGCTTAGGTAAAATTTAAAGCATGTGGCAAAAGAATGCAGGTACAAATAATTGAAGATGAAAGTGTTTTTCATTGATATATAGGAGATAGAAGGACATCCACAGACTGGAGTCTCTTCTCTTTTTCAAGAATTACAAAAGGCTTTAAACATAACTCTTCATTTGATTTACGGCATACCGAGCTTTATCAGAAACCACCTAGAATTCATTCAACTGGATACAATAAGAGATGCAGTGATACCACCTCTTCTTGGAACAATTGTAAAAGGATGTTCTCGAGTGCGGTTTGAGAAAATTTTCTGCTGATCAAACAGTGACTCTGTTTCTGTCCAAGAGACCTAGAAGATGGATACATAGATTTGAGAATGGAGCATTGGAAGTAAAGATCCATTTGGAGAGAGTACTCTTTTCAGATATTTCTCTAATGCCATGTTTGTATTCTCTCCACCAACCGGTAGCAGAAAACATTTCAGTCCATGGGTTTTCCATTTTAATATCTACAAGGAAATGACATGGTGGAAAATTTGAAAGTTCACACCAATGTTGTTTCTATTAATGCACAACATAGCCGAAATAGAGGAGTAGCAGTGCAGCTGCATCTCAGGCGTATAGTTCTTTGTATCTGGAACGTTGACTCCTTGCAGATGACCATGACCACACAGAGGAAGATAGATGCTCTATGGGAAATTAAGATGATGTTTCTTCAAGTACTTAGCCAAATATGGGAGAGTGTTGTCACAGATATCATAGTAATAATGTCCAATGATGTTCATCATATCATCAATCCGCTTGCTATCCAGTTGATCAACTATTCTTATTCTCTAGGGATCCATTAAATCTGCACAAGAGTTGAATAATTAACTCTTAAGTAAGTTTATTTTTCATAAATTTTGTGAAGAAATTTTAAAAAAATGGCTAAGGCATTAAGGTGTGAAAGTATAAACTTGGAATGCAAGTATAATGTGCCACACAAGTATTTGGCGCACAAGTATCACCATGCGAGTCCAAATACCTATACAGCAGCGCGACATCAAAGAAACATAATGAAAATAGAGCAACTTGCACAGAGAAGGTGACCTACGCGGCGAGAGCTCGAAGGTTTGAAATCCGGATGCTTGGTACGGAAGTGAAACCCTCTATTTAGAGACGTGGCCAAAACCCTGCGCGCCGTACCCTACGCGATCAAATGTCGTATCCCTGCGCGCCAGACCCTGCGCACTCGAAGCTCATTTGCGCGCCCTATCCTACGCGCCCCAATTTCCTTTTGATTCTCAATTTCGTCAGAGTCAAATCCTCTTTTCTCTCCAGATCCAACTCTGAGGGGTGACTTTTGTAGACGCTCCTTTCGTCACAGAATCTAATGATTGTAAAATGGGAATATCTGAGCTCAAAGTGATTCAGCCTTTTGACAAATATAAAAAAATGACAAAGGAATGAATAATAAGAACATTCTACAAGGATCACACAAGTTTTACAATGGTCGCGCAAGTACACTTGTGCGCCGCCATGTTCTCGCAAGTACAGTTGCGCGCCCTAATTAATAACCGCTCGGGGTCTTCTCCATCCCATAAATACCCCTGGTGGGCCCCCCATTTGGGAGAGAAATTTTTTCCAGAATCCAGATTTAAGCTCCCATCACCCTATTCTTTTCTCAAATATTCTGAAACACTTATAAGGTAATTTCTTACCTGGATCGGAAGATCTAAAGAGGGGGAGTAAGGCCTAAGTGTTGAAACTCATCAACACTTGCGCGCCTGAGTGGCCAGCACTTAAGGGAAATGACCACACTTGCGTGCCGCCTAACTCCTTCAATAGAACTTGCACACCACTATTCTGGAAGAACCTCAATATGATTATAAAGTCTTTAACCAAGAGTTGCTCAAGTATTACCCTACTGGTTAACCGTCGCGCAAGTAACCATGTGTCGCACAGGTATACCTGCACGACCAGGACTTGCGCGCCCACTCAGTACCTGCACGCCTTCCAGGACTTGCGCAACCTTGCCTTTTTGGGTGCCCTTCTTGCCCATTTCACCCCTCTTAAGCCATTCCACCTCTCCTATTCAAGATTTAGTCTTCAAGACACTCTTCAAAGCCATTTAAGGCATGATTTCTTGATTTGACTTCCTTATCTGAAAGGAACTCTGTGGAATACCTCTCAAAACCTAGTGATTTACACATCTTTATGTCACTAAAAATTGAGATTTCATTCATTCAACCTCATCCTTTAAGATGAGAGAAACCCTTAACCTGGGCCTCCTTTTCATGAATAATCCCCAGTTATAATTCTCAAATCTAGGCATCCTCCTTAGGAGTAATCCCCATGTCCTCATTAACCTGGGCCTCCTTTTCAGAAATAAGCCCTAGTCATAATTCTCAAATCTGGGCATCCTCCTTAGGAGTAAGCCCCAGGTCCTCATTAACCTAGGCCTCCTTTTCAGGATTAAGCCCCAGTCATAATTTATCTTCACCAGTCCTAATTTACCTTTGATCTAGGATTCCTTATCTGGAGTAAAATCCAACCATAAGTCCTCTCCTAATTTGGGCCTCCTTTTCAGCAGTAAGACTCAAGTTAGAGTATTCAAATCTCCATAAAGTACATATAACTTTATGGACCCTGTTCCTAGATTTCTTCCCTGAATTAAATCCTAATCTTCATTTATCTGGGTAGTCATACATACATAAGTCCCACACTATTTCTTATGATTGCATCTTTCATGGCACAATTATCTGATTTTTACCAATACCTCTTGTTTCTCACACCGAGCATGACTCGCGTGAGCTTAGAGTGTAAAAGTAATTATGACATCCTTCTTTGATCCATCAATCATAAACATCATACACCCTTACTCGAACTACATGGGTTCTGATTCCTTTTCTAAACAAAGGATACGTAGGTAGCCCGTCAGCAGGTTTGATCTCAACTCTAAAATAATACATGTCCTTCTGAATGACAATAAACTTCATGTGCCCCCAGAGTGGATTTAAAACTATCATGGTCATCATAATGACCAAGAGACTTCTATATAAATGTGTCGAAGGATACAAATGATTAAGAATCTCTAACAAATACAGATGATTCCCTATCAATGAAGAACCTCGAATACATATAAAAGATTATCTAAATTTCCTACATATCAATCATTGATTGTCAGATCTAAAGGAAACCTCATTTTATACTTGGTAATGTAAAAAGGATTCACGAACATAACATAAATATATAAAGAGAGTCCCAGAGTAGACAATAATTCCCCTAAAAAAGCTGTGATGAGTCTGACCTCCTATCCCCTCGACCAATGAAAATTTCTAAGCCTCATCAGTCCACAAACTAATGAGCACCTACCTTTGGAAAGTAGGTCCAAGTAGATGTGGAATCATTGTATGTTTCTGGTTCTACAAACAAACCCATTAGAAACCAATTGGAATGTTTGAACCTTCAATCAAGGAGGTCATCCCCAAATTCCGAGGGAAACAACAATAAAGATGAATAAACTCCTTCAAAAATATTATAGTACTTTCCAATAATTTTAAGGATGAGGTGCCTATATAGATGTGAGGAAACAACAAGGCAGTTGATGTGGCATGAAAATATAAGAAATAATGATTGAAAACCTCATCTCCTAGAGTACCCTCCTAAGTGGAATAAAATTTATAATGAGTATCCTGAATTTTTAAACAAGATAATAAATTTGTTCCTTACAATATCTATAGATAAAATTAATCACTTTGATGTACAAATTATCACTCATAATACATGGATTATTATGTAAGTAAATAATAACTTGTCATCATGGTTATGGATGAAGTGAAAATACATTATTTTTTCTCTTCATATATCCTGATACAAAACAATTGTGTAAGAACATTGATTTTTATTTTTCTCCATTGATTGAATATCTTAAATATATGTGGTATTTAGGTGTTACATTGAAGGATTTTTATAGAAATAAAGATTTAACAAATAAATTCTTGTTGTATGTGATGATAAATTACTTTATTACTTATGGAAATTATTCCAGGTCTACTATTAATGGAATTATAGTCCATCCCATTTATGAAAAAGGTGAAAACCTAGTTACGTTGAATCATTCTATAAAAACTATGTTTTTAGGACATCCCAAATTTTACCCTGATGATAAAAATACCAATCTTGGACAAAATCATTTTATGGGAATACAAAATATGGTAAAATACCATCTCCACTGAAAAGTGATCACATATTTGAGAAATAAACTTATATGGTCACCACCATAGTTAAACTTCTCAGAAAAACCATATGAAAACTGATTGGAAAAAAAGATCAGTTGTTTTTTGAATTACCATACTAGAATGTCTTGTATACCTGAAATTTTATTGATGTTATACACATAGAAAAATACAAATGAAAAAATTTAATTGGAATGTTATTAAATATACATGAAAAAAGGATAAAATTGAGGCTAGTTTAGACATGATTGAAATGGGGACATAAGAAGATTTAAAACTGTTGCAGGGTGAAAGGTGGTCTTTTCTTCCTATAGCAGATTGCACTTTTTCCAGGAAAGTGAGATCATAGTTTTTTAACTTCATAAATAGTGTAAATGTTCCATATGAGTATTAAAAATATATCAATAATATAATGTTAATTATTAAATTAAATTTAAGGGTCTTGAAATAATATGACTATCATGTTTTGATGAAAGATTTAATGTATGTATATTCAGATTTAATTTTACATAAAATTTAATACCAAACATTAACCAAGCATTGATTATTTCTTAAAACTATATGTGGTAATGTTATAGACATGGAGTAGTATTGGAATATGTAAAATAAAATTGTTTCCATATTATTTGAATTACAGAAGTCCATCCCATTGTAATTATTTGATATGATGGAGCATTTGATAGTTCACATGGTTAGAGAGACCCGTTTATGTGGTCTTTGACATTATATATGGATGTACCTCATTGAATGGTATATGAATATTTTAAAAGTGTATGTAAAATATAAAATCCACCCATAATATTATATTGATGATGAATATATTTTAGAACAAGTCATTGAATTCTATACTAACTACCTATCTGATGTAGAGATAATTAGTTTTCCAAAATATCATCATAGTTTGTCACATATTGGTAAAGAATTTTCAAGAAAAGATATTTCTCAAATTCAATTAAAAAGTGGGAGAAAACTAACCATTATATTTAAATAAAATTGTATAGGATTTTCAATATGTTGAAACCCAAAAAGTAATTATTAGGCATTTGAATCCATTATAAGATAAATGTTTGATAGTAAATACTCATAATCAATGGTTTATATCATGGTTTTGAGACCATATTTTTATGGATTTGACTGAAAATATGAATTCAATTTTAGAATGACATTGATGGATATCCATAAGACCAAGTGTGAATGTATTATATTAAAATGGTTAGGTAATTAATGGTTATATGTTGTATAAAAAGGATTGTGATGAATGTAGTACATTGATAAATATTGGAGTTAATTTTATGGATGAAGTGATGAATGTATCTAGTACCGAGGATATAAATTAAATTTACGTGAATATGTTATACTTTGAATCTATCAAAAAAATATTGGAGTTGGATTATAAAACATTCCAAGTGCCAGTTTTTCAGTGCAACTAGGTTGATAATATGAGTGTAGTTAAAATCGATGAATTAAGATTCATGAAAGTATATTTCAGTAGGCAAGGGTACAAAAATGAACCATTCATAATGGAATAATAGGTATTATAGGTATTTTATGACTCAGGTCTTGTAAATAGAAAGTTTTCAATTATTCTTTTTTTCACCAAAACCATTGTTGGGTGGGATTATTAATTCATTTGAAGATGAACCTTTTATTGGGAAGCCACAATAATTTCATGGTGGTCCCAATGTAGATGAGTTCTTTTGTGTTAGAGAAGAAAAGGAAGAGAAGGTTTAGATACTCGATAGATGGGTCAAACCTCTCCAATCCATACAGAAAAAAATAGAGTTCAACAACTAGGTTAATGTTTTAAAATATATTTTATATTCCCTCATAGTTTTATATATTCACTACTATATTTATGAAATATAAATAAAATGTTAAAAATCTTTTGTAGATAATGGATTCTCCATATACCAATACTTCCAATCCCATGGAACAACATGTTTTTACACATGTTGATGCTATCAATCCTAGGGAATAATAGATTTATCCACATGCTAATTCTACCAATCTTGATGAAAAACATATTGAAAATGTTTAAATCGAGATAATAGTAGAAGTTGAATAACCTATGTATGAGAAATAAAAAGACCATAATTGCATGGTATTCTTATAAAAAATATTAAGGTGAGAAACAAAGGCATAAAATTGATGGTTTTTTGGAATTCCCATAGCCATTCTGTTAACCCAAACATGTATATTTTCATTAGTTATGTTAGGGTCATCACTCAAATGATCATGTTGATTGATGAAGATACAAGACAAAATGTTGTTCCCATGATGAATGAACTAATTTGGAATGAAAAATGGAAATTTTTTGATAAACTTTCTCTCTTTTACTAAAAAATAAAATAATGAAATGTTTATTTACTCTCTATTACCCCTTTTAGAGTATATTTATATTAGATGACTATCAAATGACATTTGAATTAATGGTCGATGGAAAGGATAATAGATCCTTTTGGAAAATTATGTTGAAGCATCATCTTAGGGATGATGAAGGGAAAGTAAACTCACATCTACCACAAATATATTCATACATGATAAACCAAGAGATAAAATGATTTATCATTAAAATTAATCATTTTAGGTATATTTTTTTGGAAATAATTTACTTGAAAATACATATATTATTCACTTTTATTAAGAATTGTCCATTTGAAAAATAGAAACTAATTTTTGAAAATAAATAGTGTGCATCAATACCAATATAAAACTACTGTAACAAAATTATGAGCTATACATAAATTGAAAAAATATTATTTATTATAAATCTACAATAATACATTTCAATGGCATGAAAAAATGTAATTATATTCCTTTATTTATATAAAAATTGATGAATAAAAATCCAATGACACTTCCACCCCATTCCATGTTCTATGGAAGGGGGCTTGGGTAGATACTGAAAAAAATAGTAGATGAAAACTAGAAAATATTATGTGAATCATTTATAAGTTTTAAATAATGATATTTGGTTCTACATTAAATTGATATTATATAAAAATAACTACTTATTTTTTATATTTTAATCTAGTTTAGAATCAAGAATCATTATTGGTTGTACCAAATGAATAACTACTCTTAATGGACATTAATCATCCAAAACAATATGATAGTGTTATGTGTAAAGATTTTAGAGTGACTCCTTGAACATATTTTGTGAAAAGAAATGAAAAGGTGGATAAATATATATAAATGTATGAGATTAAAGAATAAATAAATGTTGTAGAATAAAATGTAACTATTAACCGAGTACTTAAGGAATGTTATGGGAAGGAATAAAAGATAATAAAAAACAAAAAAAAACCACTGTAGGATAATCCATTCCCCCTTATTTTATTCTATCTATTCCCCTAATGGTTACACCGTAGAATAGGTAATTTATTTCTTCATAATATTATCAATGAAATTTGAAATAGTTTGATATTGATACATTTACTATACTAATATTCTATAGGGTGAAACTGATTATGATTTTATCTATCAGTACCCACACATCACCTTAATGTGGGGGGAGGAGGTATAGTGTAAAATATCCAAGGATATGTTTTATACACAAAAAAAGTTAAAAATATCATTTGAGAGTAAGGATTCACATAGCTCATGAACCGAGTGTCAAGAAATCTATTCCCATTAATGAGCTGAATGTTTGCATAGTTGAACTTACTATTTAAATTGTTATACCTCTCACTTTCTTAGTTTTTTGAATGATCACAAACATAAGTTATTTTATTAATCATTTTTAGTGTATTATTATTGTTATTATTATTTTTATGAGTCAAACAAGTATGTTTTTAGACTGAACCATTGGATCAAGATGCACTTTAAGGGAAATTTTGGAGTCCCTCACATGCTGTAAGCACTAGATACTCAACGGAATGGTTATAGCCATCCCGTAGAGATGAAAAAAATAACCTTCTATTATCCTAACCTAATAAATAACTTTTGTGGTGAGAAGTCATACATGGTCTCTCAACTATTGAGTTTTTTTTTCAAATTCCACTATTAAAGTGTTGTTCCGAGTATTTTATTTCAATTTTCGACTACACTTAGTCTTTTATTTTAATTGTATCTCATTATTTACTTTTATTTCTTTAAAATTAAATTTACCCTTGTCACCATACTTAGAATAACAATTGGTATTGAATCCTTCCATTATTTATAAACATTCACCAATATCAAGGAATGATAATAAAGTATATATACTACCTCTATCACACATGGGGATCCTAAATGACACTGAATTGGATGATCCCCTATATTTTATGTCTTGAAATATAGTTATTTAAAAAGTTGCATCTATACATTTATTAAAATTATAGGATATTCACTTTTGAAAATAGTTAAGCATGGTTATACTCCCCCAAAGGAATCAGATGACAAACAGACTCCCGATGACATTTTCACTTTTGATATTGTTGTCAAGGTTATGGATTATATTCATTTTGGATGAGACCGAAATGAATTTAATATAATTTATAATTTTAAAACTACATATGAAATATGGAACCTTTTATAAGTCACACATGATGTAACTAATAAATCCAATGACACTAAGCTAGGAATGTATTGTTAATATTTTAAAAGTTTTAGCATGAATCCTAGTGAGTATATAACTAAATAGTTTAATAATTTTACTAACATATTAAATGGTATAAGATATATTGGTGATGACCATTATATATAAATTAATATCAATAACCTACTTTTTATTTTTCCAAATTTTTGGAAACCCAAGGTAATTGTGATTCAAGAAGAAAAGGAAGTTAATAAAATGTTGGATGGATAACTTCTAGGGTCTCTTATGACATATGAGAATACCATAAAAATATAATATAAAAAAATATGCCGATTAAGTGAAGAAAAATAATACAATTTACTTTACATAAATCACTTACGACTCTTCCAGAAGTGATGAATAGATTTATCAACTTTCTAAGAATATGAAAAATTTCATAAATAGAAATAAATATCAATAACATGTCAAAAAATAAGAATCAAAGAAACTAGTGGTAGAATTATTTGAATGAAAATATAAGAGATACATCATTTCAGATTTCGACATTTTCAAAAATATGATGAACTAATTATGAAAAGAAAAAAAAATCAAATTCTCAAGATAGGGTGAAAGTTATGAATTCCTCTTTTTAACTGACTCATGTGATGATAATATCAAATTTATCATGGCCAACATCGAGGTAAATGATAAGGTAAATTATTATTCATAAAATTATTATTATTATTCTAGTAATTTAAATTATAATTATATTAAATATGTAAGGGATCAACTCAGGTAATTATTTTTTAAACTCACCATAAAATTAAACGAACATAAAAAATTTGTATAATAGATTTTATAATGGAAATCATCAACTATAAAAATAAAATAAGAAATATAAAGATCATAATGAAAAGGGAAAATATTTTCTTCCAAAAAATTGATAAAAACTAAGAAATAAGATTTTAAATTTTATTGTAAAATACGAAAAAATTTGAGGATCAATGTAAGGTGCTTAAAAAAGAAAATAAAAAATTAGAAGATCCATCTAATGATCATGAATTAGAATACACAATAAAAGAATGTAAAAATTATATTTCTATGTTCACCTAGGGTGAAATAACACAAACAAAATGATTGGCTCCCAACATCACTCAAAAAAATGTTTTCCTGTCGGTTTTCAAAATAAGAAACCATCTCTTAAAATACCCCTTTTATAAGAGGATATTCTCAATATAAATTTTGTAATTACATTCATAAAATTAGTCATCTAATTTATGAAAGTTATTATAAAGATGTTTGATATAGGGGGCTTAAAAGGGTATTCCTCTCATCAATTGTTTTCTCTAAATAATCTTATTCCAAAAAATATGGGGTTTGAAGTCACTTTTAGAAAACATTAGTGGGACTAAATTTATTTTGGTACCATGAGCTTTAGTATCCTTATTATCTTATAACAAAAATATCTCATGAAAAAAATCCAAAGGAGATCAATGGTATATGGATAGATGGTTCTTGAGACTCATGTGCAGTGACTACACTGAGTTCAACCATCATGAAAATATTGATAGATTTCATGTTATATTTGGTGATAACTCATGGAGTAGGATCATCAGAATAGGTAAAATTGGATTTTCAAATTCTAACATCATTAAAGATGTTTTATATGTTAATAGTGTAAAATGTAATTTTCTTAGTATTATAAAATTATACAAAGTTAGTTTTAATTTTTCTTTTGAAAATGTTTTTAATGTTTTTTATTCCAAAGGAAAACTTGTATTTTCAGCTTCTCATTTTAAAAATGTCAATATTATTGATTTAAAAAAAATTCTAGAGGACATTTTAAATGTTTTATTCTTCAATATAATTAGTCATGTATTTGACATGGCCACCTTGTTCATTGTTGAACACACATAATTTGTGGACTCAACAGAAATCAACTTGTAAAATATTTACCTAAATTATACTTTAAAAATTAAAATTTTCAAGAACCTCACAACCTTTGTAAGAAAAATAAAACATCCTTTAAATATTAAAATAAACTACATTCACCTAACACCATTAATATTATTCATCTTTATCTTTTTAGACCAATAGAATTTTAAAACATTGAAGGTAAAACTTACACATTCCAAATTTTAAATGATTATATAATATTTACTTAGGTTTATTTCATAGAATATTAAAGTGTGGGTTGTAAATTATTTGTTAAATATACCAATAAGGATGAAAATAAAAAAGGATATAAGATCATCTCTATTTAGAGTGATAAAGGTGGATATCTTGAAAATAAATATTTTTATGAAATTTTATCACAAAGTTATAATCATTCTTTTTCACTCCTAGGACTCGTAAAAAATGGGCTAGTTAAAATATGTAATAAAACTCTACCAGAGATTTCAATAACTCTATTGACTAAATTTAAACTACCTCAATATCATTGGGTTAATGTTATAAAAACCACTTGTTATACATTGAACCATGTTCTTGTAAGACCCATCCATAAAAAGACACTCTATGAGAATTGGAAAAGAAAAAAACATAAAGTTGGTTATTTTAAGGTGTTTGGGTGTAAATTTTATTTTATTACAAAAAATAAAACATAGAAAAATTGGACCCCAAATCTGTGAAGTTATCTTTAATAGGTACTGTAACTCATTTAAATCACACTGGGTCATTAATAAAAATTCCATGAACATAAAATAATCGATCCATATAAAATTTTGTGAGAATTTTCCAAAATTTCAACCCCAAATTGATGATGTTATGGTTAACCTAGGAAATTTGATATTGAATGACCCAACTCATTTTAAATAAATGGAATATGAGGAAGAAAATATCTAATTACCCATGGAATGGGAGAGATATAATGACCACATCTTAAAAAAATATTGGTGATTTAAAAGCTAGTACCCATACTAAAAGATAAGTTTTAAGTGGTGTTAAACATTATTATTTTCTTTAACACCTAGAACACCAAAATAGTAATGATTTTATGAACAAAAAAATTGGGTACTTTAAATGAAAGTTAGATTGAACCAATTTACAAGGAAAATTATTTAGAATATTTTTGAAAGATCCAATGATCCCCTCATTATTTGTAACCAATAGATTTTTACGTTAGATGATCAAGGAATCATCACTCCTAACAAATATATATTGATATCCAAAGGCTATAATAAATAATAAGGCATTGATTATAGTAATACCTTTACCCCCCCCCCCAAATTCTAGGATATATCCCATTAGAATATTATTAGAATTCACCACCCTCTTAAATTTTAATTTGTTTCAAATGGATGTTAAATGATTTTCTTTTTTGAAAGGTTTTATTTTCGAAAAGGTTTTTTTAAGAAACACTCGATTTTAAAGATTCAAAATTTATCAATCTTGTTTTTGATTTAACCAAGGCTCTTTATAGTTTAAAAACCCCTCAACATTGTTATGAATGTTAAACTAAATGTATTTGTTAAACTGGTTTTAAAATGGAAAGGTCTATATAACATTATTTTTTAAGAATATATCAAAGGATTTATAGGTTGTTCAAATTAATGTTGATGATGTTATTTCGAGTTCAATATAGTTATATATTCATAAAGAATTTCAATTTTTTTATGAAAAAATAATTTGAAATGATTTGTATTGGGGAATTAATGTTTTTCCTTGGTTTTTAAATTTCATAAAATAATTATGGTAATTTTTTAATCCAAATAAAATACACTAATTAACTTTTAAATCATTTGGTAATGGATCATGTTATCGAAATAAATACACCTACGAGTAATTCTATAAATATGACATTGAATAAATTTAGTAAATTGGTAGATAATAAGATTTATATAGGTATGATTGGGTGCCTTCTCTACCTTAATATAACCCAAAAAAACATCATGTATAGTGTTTATCTTTAGGATTGTTTTCAATACAATTCTAAAGAATCACATTTAAAAGATATTAAAATAATATTCAAATATTTAATGGTTCTAGAAATATAGGATCGTTTTACAACAAAGACACATCTTTTTATCTTTTAGGTTTTTCAAATATTTATTTTGGATGGTTCTAATTAGATAAGAAAAGTATATGTGGAACTTGTAACCTACTTGGAAAATAATTAATATCATGGAGTAGTAAATAAAAAAAATATGTTTCATTTTCTATGGTTAATGCAGAATATATAGCTGTGGGGATTTATTTCACCTAAATTATAAAGATGAAACATGAAATCTTAGATTATGGGCTTACATAAAATCTAGTTCCATTATTTGTTTTTTGAAATTTAATTCAACACTCTCTCATTAATTACATTGAGCTTAGGAACCACTTTTTAAGAGACAACATTCAAAAAGTAGATATAATTTTATAATTTATTTTCATGTATATTTTATTATCCAATATTTTCAAAAAAAATCCTTTATATTATTTTTACTTAATTAATGGGTATTTATTAGTGGTGTTCTTTTGTGTCTCACACTTAAAATAGGAAACCTTGAGGTCTTTTTATCTCATTATTTTTTCAAATTAAAGTGGATTATTTATTGAATTGTTCTTTGAATAGTTTTTATTTGAATTGGATGTTAATAATAATTTTTTTTATATATTGTCAAATATATTGGTCTTTGTTTATTGATTTTTTTGATTTTTTTGTTTTGAATTTTGGGTTTAATTTATTTTTTCCTATAATTTGTTTTCTTTAAGATGCCTAGAAGGGAATTGACTAGCCGGTGGCTCCTCACCGAGTATCCAATAGGATATATTGAACCATTGGTTCTAAAAAATCCAATTAGATATTCTATTATTATAATCCCGGTCTATTCAGGGTAGCGATGGATGTTCTTTTAAGATTCCCCACTTTCTACTCGAGTTCCACTCAAATTTTTCTCCTCTCTAACCCTCATTAGATACCTCGGGCCCTAGCTCCTCTTCTCTGAGAGATCTTCACTCCTTGGAATGTTTCTTGGATTTTACAAGAATTTTCCATTAATTCCCCTATGATTTATCTTAATTATAGCCATGTGATTCATTTCCAATATCCCTAGATTAATTTATTTCTTGATAATGGAATACCATCATACGTGGGATTATTATTATAAATGAAAAAAGGGTGTAAGACCTTATTACCCTCCTCTAGTTGAGAATATTGACCCCATTTTGTATAAAAAAACGTCAATCTAGGATGGACCTTTGATCCATCTTGGATTAAAAATTATCATCTTAATTTAACAAAGGCCATTGATTTTAAAGGGTGGCGTTCTATAGTGTCCCGACATGAGAGACACTAAAATGGTGCCCCATGAAAATTTTCAATTAGGAATAAATAACACCTCCCTATATTTAATAGGTTTTCGATTAGTATATAGGGTCTAAATATGGTACAATGGTGAGACAATATAGTATAGATCAGAAATAAACACCACATAATCCATAAAAAAGCAGAATAAATATCATTTGGCAATCATTAATAAATGAACATGTTATCATGCATGAAAATTACATAATGTGTAGTAAAACCATAAAAAATTAAAAGATAAAAATTATACAAGGAAAAGTGGAAATCCCTAATGGACTTCTATATAATCATACTAAACTTTGGCTCAACTATGTTCCCTTAATATCCCATATACATGCATAACAGTACAATCATAAACTGTGAACCTAAACCTACAAACATGGGGTTCTATTTGGGTACCCATCGACGGCCTGAACAATATGTGATATATACTCTATAAGGCACCACTAATAGTGCCTATAATAAATTCAGTCTATTGATATAGGTTTCACCAGTGTTCAGATATAATATCTATAAAGCTGTAAGGATATGTGATGAATTCCATTCTATAAGAACATTCTTTATCAAAGAGTTCATAAATAATGAAATATATTATAAAATTGTAAATTATTAGTTATAGAATACACTATATAATCTTGTATCATACCTAGGATGCTCAGGACCCATGAACATTGACCAAATAATCCTCTTTGAGTCTATGGAACTCATCTATAACGACCTTGGTAAAATATAAACCTTCCTAGGAAAGAGACCAAGGCCATTAATTAGGGAATCTTGTTCAATTTTATGTAGCTCATCTATAAAAAATAGTAAATACTATGGTGGAGCCCAAGGATAATGTCTAATGTAGTCCAAGTAAGTCAGATCCCAAGGCTACAGTCAAAGGAATCCAATATCATACATATATATGTGGTATATTGGTTCCATTCCATGTTATGTTATAATTATTCCATATCATGCAATCAATGTTAACATAATTCAAATAATAATTTAAATGACCATGTCAGTGCCTATTCCTATATCAATTTAAGATATCACATTCAATTCTTTATTTAATTCACATACAGGAGATGAGATATAGATCCTTGTTAATGTCTATGTCATTCCGTTAAAGTGATAAAAAATTAATATAAGTCAATGGATTTTCCATTTTAATTATCAATTCCCTCTAAATCAAGTTCATTATTCCTTTAATTTATAAATAAAATGGTTTGAACCAAGTAACTCAAACTTTAACAGTCATTCAAGTGTATTTTCCTCCCTTTAATAAGAGACCATCTCAACTAACCCCATTGGTGGTGAAAACATAAATGATTAATCAAACCAACCTCAAGGGTGGTTCAGGTTGAGGTTAAAACCTGCAACTATTCACATCATTGTGATAACATGTTTACAATATAGTTTAAATATTCTATTTTTAAGGTCAATTAATTTAAGGAGAAATGGTCAGAAATTATGGGATGTCTTATAATAATTCCAGCTAAAAAACACCCAAACATTTAAGGAAAAGGTATAGAATACCTACCAATTGATTAGGATGGTTCAACATTCCAATAATAGGCCTTGAATCAATCGGAAACAAGGGAATTCATAGAAATCATCAAGAGCCTGGAAAATAGGGAAAAAGAGCTTGCAAAGATTTATCATTCCATATGGAGAGATAAAAGAAAAAAATAATCTTAGGGGTATAATAATACATAGGTGATTACAACACATCCAATTATGTTTAATTCAAAAAATAAATAGGGGAGATCCATTTAACCCTATAAGATACTAAAGGGGGGAGCAGAAGTGGCCTGGGCATGGGAGAAAATATAGAGAAAGATGATGAAAAATAGAAATATGGTTGTAGGTAAAAATATTTCATTTCACTTTATTTAATGAGGAACATGGTTAGTCCACATATTTCAGCTAATAGTTCTCCAATAGTGAAACTCATAGTATCCAAGAGACATACCCACACTGTTTGTCCACATAGTTCGAGATAAATGTGCGCACACCATACAATGCTACTGGTTAAGTGACAATAACCATTCAGTCTAAGTGCAGGGTTTGGAAAACTATGGGAAACCTATGTTAACATATATTAAATTTAATGAAAATATTATTTATGGATACAAACCTGAACATGAATTTTTTTTAAAACCACATGACACCCCTTACAGGGTTGTATAATTTCTCTTGAGGGGTCTTATGGTTCAAAAAACCATACACCCTATGTATTTCTCACAAAAAGAACATTCTTAGAGTATGATTCTATCGAAACCCATAAAAACCTATGTCGAACATATTTGGCCATAAACTGCATCCAAAAATTACACATTTAAGTCTTCCATCCTTCGAAATCATGTTTTATAACTCAATTAATGATTTGGTCCATCCACAAAAAAATGTTCAATTTACACTATAATTTTTAATCGGTTCAAAATGAAGGTTATTATATCCCCCCTCCCCCACCACCACCGTAGAGCTTATTATACTTGATAATCCTTGGATAATATTAGAAAAATCACTCAACATACTTGGGTGAGGAGTTTTTATTCAAATGGTTGTGTTACATTCTAAACCCCCAATTCACCTCTAGGAAACAGTTAAACCATGTGGTACTTAAGCTTCTAAAACTCGAACCAATGCCCAAGACTATGACTGAAACACTGAGAATAAACTTACATGATCCCTTTATCTCTAATAATAGTCACATCATCATCTCTATCTATTATCCTACCTATCAAATTCACTCACCATCAGTTATAGAATTTCCCATGGCCATCTATGAGTCACGGTGCTCCCACTATCAGAATGGATAATTAAAACATGGCCCTAGATTCCTAATGATTATCCCTACATATTTATCCAATTAAACATGAAGGAACTACCCTCATCCTGTGATCTTATCTAAATGGTCAAAATTCAATCGACCAAGGTAAAACTAGTTACTATGAGTTTTCCATAAAAATACTCACTTAACATTTTAAGATCAATACGTCTAATCCTGACGATGTGTCTAATGTGATTTACTCACCATAATCATCCATCACAACAAAAGAATAAAATTTGGGATACTTCAAGCTAACTATATTTGAAAAGATCATCTTCAAAAATATACAAATCGTCAAACCAAATTCAAAATGCCTTAATTAAAGAAAACCATGCTCATATCAAGAATGTTCACCAAAGTTCATAACTATATTTTAGTGAAGTCTCCTGACTGAACCACCTACTAATCAAATATGGCATCATTCTATAACTCCACCACCATCACATTCCCAACCCATCATATATTGATCATTATAAGGTACTCTGCGCTTAACTCCTGAATCTGTATTTCACCCACAACCATTATCAAATAGTACCTAAAATTTAATAAGGATTCTAGATATACATTGTTTTATTTATTAAAAAGTAGTCATGTTCTAAAAGGATCATCACACAACCAGATTCATGGTCTCATGACCCTTCTCTCATGATGGTTTCCCACTGGTGACTGAAATTCTACTCTCTACCTTAGTAGTGTTCTAGTCGACACTAAAATGAATTGAAAACTAATTACCTCAGCACATGGCCTATCTATATTAGATATAAAACTAACATGTAAAAGAAATCTCTCATAAAAAATTATATCATAATCATCAACCATCACATGTTCTCACATTTAGAGAATAATTCTCATGGAGATTTTTCGAATTTGAATCATATTAAGGGTCATCACCCTCCAACGACCAATGGTGTACTACATGCCATTTGGATTTTTTTTAAACCACTCATTTTTTGAAACTCCCAAGGATTCCATTAATCAAATAATAACATCTATTTAAATAGGTAGATCAGTGTATAGTTGAAACTCTCTCAACATACTAAGGGAAATGACATGATAGGTGATATGATCACCTCAAGACTTGGATCAAACAATGATTTTAATATTATGTATTTATATATCTTCTGAGCCACTCTCACATCAATAAAATCCATTTAAAAGTTAGATATCTCTCATGACCCAACATTTTCTCAAATTATCCCATCTCATAGGTGCTTTTTTTGGTTTACCAAAAAATGTCAGATTACCATGCCTCCATGCATCAGATTCTTGAAACCATATGTTATTATATTACACCTATCCACACACCAATTTTCTATTTTGAATACTTATTGCACATCTTCATATTTAAATAACTCTCCATATGCTTGGATGTAAATCTCATACCACCTGGATAACGCCATACTCATAAAATAGTGAGTTATTTGTCCACTAGGTCTAATAGATCATGCTACATGGCACATTAGTTTTCATTAAGTTGTTTTTCCCTTGGAAAACCTCATAAAAATAGTTCATATGACCTATGAAATAATTAATCGAATGACTAACCACCTTACGACATCATTTACAAGAAGAACACATCAACCTCTTAATTATTTTTAGTCTACTTGGTCAAGCACCTAAATAGGTCTACCCATTTAAACCTATTTTGAATGATCAACACTTAGGGTGATTTTCCAAAGAAAAGGCATCAAAAATCCTAAATCAAAATACTCAAGCACCTACCGTGCACTGATCTAGGAAATTGTGTAAAATGAAGCATACCACAAAAGGTAAAACATAGTCCCATACCAACCTCTTCTATAGTTTTTCCTTAAAATAACAACTCCATTTACTTACTAGCGTATGATTAAAGGTAATGGAATCTAGGTATATACACCTAACCCTACGGTATCTATCATGAGAACCACAATCCATTTATAGGAATCAATTTCATAGTGTCTAATGTTTCTAAAAACACTCTTTTTAAAGAGGTTAAAAATGAAGTTGGTAGAGAATTATCAACCTACAAGGATAAACACACATAAATTGATAATACAACATAACTTGCATAAATCGGCCTTCCGAGACATGATCATTACTAATCATCCAAATGTGGTAAATATCGATGAATGTTTAAAATGACAATGTAAATAATAAAGGGTTGGCACTTAGTGGGTTTACTTATTTAGTAACACTCTATGAAGGATAAACTTAGCTGATGACCATAAATCTACCAGATGGTTTATTTTTCATATTAAGATCCATACATGGGAAAACGGGTACTTGAATGGTACCTCACATCACAAAGTTGAATCAATCATTTATCAATGATTTATGCTCAGAATTTTCTACCATTACTGTGATATCTCCTTACAAATATAAGACAACAACCCTAAAACAAGGTTGGGTCTAAAGTAATCACTAGACCTTACTTCTTATCAACTAGTTCTAAGAAAACCAAGGAATAATTCTTCACATTCCCACAAAAATACACACATTCCTATTAAAAAAACTCCCAAGGATAAATTTAAAACATACCCCTACATGGGGTTTCATAAAATAAGAACCGCTAAAATATTCAATTTAAATTCATTTAAATGATGCTCATTCATTAAAAAAATTTAAACATCTTATAATAATGGGATGTAAAGTATTATTTTTAAAATAAGCTATAATAACCAATTTATTTAGCTGATCCCATGCGACATTCAAAAAATTATCTCATAACTTATTGTTTAAACATTTGCATAATTAACGGTTTCCACAAATGGATCGGTTAAATAAAACATAAATTACTATCCTATAGAGAGAAACACTATTTAGTTTGTAATTTTTATTTTAATTAAATAACACCTTATAATAATAAATATCATAGGTAGATAATGAGGACTTTAATAATTAAAGGGATTAGTTAAGTAATATGTCATCATATGTTTATATGTTAACACTATATAAGTGGTTGTAGAAACATTAAATTACCATACCATTAGTATAAACACACCCTGATCGGGTTTATGTACTAAGCACATAAGAAATTAAAGTCAACCTATGTGGGTACCAGTAGGTCAAACTGGGTTCAATTAGATGGGAAACCATTTTAAAATTTTTGATTCAAGATCTGTAAATAAAAAATGAAACCCCTTTTAAATGAAACTCCTAAAAATTATTTTTTTCAAGATTTAATGCACCATTAATGAGTTTATCTCATAAGAATCATGCCCCAACTGACCTACATGGGTCCCATTGTTCATTTAAAATTTATTCATATGGGTCTCCATTCCTAAGTAATAGAGGTACAATCCCCTTTAAGTTGAAATTTACCCTTCACTAAAAAGTAGTCACATTATGTATGAATTTTATTTTCAACATTTATAAAAAACATATACATAATAGTTTAGTTAGATCATTTACCATTACCAAATTATAAAGGTTGATTTTTTAAGCTATAATTAGCATTCATGTATCTACAGCCAGGTATTCATTTTCGGTCTCAAAATATACCATTCCATCTATGGTGGTTCAATTACATGGGTCAACATTCTCTAATTTATAAAGGCACATACACTTTATAAATTTTACAATTGGTTCCCATTTATCTGAAGAAATATTAATACATATAATTTTCAAAGTTTACAAGTACATAAAAGATGGTTATACTATATGGGTTTTCATTTCAAATTTATAGAGAACCCATACAATTTAGAAATTGAAAATTGGGAACCCACTTAACCTCAAGCATTAATGTTTCAGCCCATGTGACCAGTGTTCTGTGACTCAAACATATTTTAATTGATTAATTAAGGTTCCACCATCAAAATATATGGGAAAAACAATTTATATTGATGTAGAGACTTTAATAAAAAATATTATATATCACAAGTATATGAGGTAATGTTATCACAAAATGTATTATAAGAATATTATAAGGAAATAAAATAAGCATGGTATATAGATCGTTATGCATCTGGTGATCTAAAATGAAATCTACATGGCATGGCATATGCATAGAATATGAATATGTACATTCCCATAATGATTCATGTAACATGCCTCATCTCTTTCCATATTAAGCCAAGAGGTAATAATATATATTTTAGTAACAAACTTAAATACACCAATAACTCAATGTAAAATAATAATAAACTGTAATATATAACAATACTCCCATCCCTAGAAACATGAACTTTCCATGATGTGGGGGTTGACCGAACACAGACACAAGATATTTACCAAGTCCCAACATATTTTACTCTCATTTTACTATCCAAAAATTGAAATATAAAAGGAAAAGAAGCACTAGAACCCCTTGTAGTGTCCTAAACAAAGAGCTACTAAAACAGTGCCTCGATCAGGTTTTCTACTAGGCCTCAAGCATTCCTCCCCATACATAAGAGGTTTCCAGCTAGAAACGAGGGTATAAAGTTAGTACAATGGGAAGGCCATACCCTCTTGATAAAAAATAAATACCATGGAAGCAATAGTATATAAATACATTTTATAAACATCAATTTATCATCAATAATAATTGAATGAGTGATCATGAATGAATACTCCATAATGTGCAACAAAAACAAAAACAACAAGTGCAAATACACAATATACAAGGAAAAGAGAAAAAATCCCCAAGGGACTTCTACACAAGCATCCTAAGCTCTAGATATTCCTTATCATCCAAATATCCCATGTAAATTCATAAAAACATAGGATATAACTATGAACCTAAATGTATAACCTTGAGGTTTTTTCCAGTACCAATTGATAGCTTGGATAATGTGTGATATATACTTAGTAGTCTACCTCAAATGGTGTATATAAAAAATTTATTTAGTGCATATATGTTTTATAATTGTGTAGATGTAAAAAGTGTAAATATGTAAAGATAAGTGATAGAATCAAGTCTATAACCACATGTTTTCACAAATAAATCCAAAAATAATGAAAGAGAGTGTACAATTGTAAATTATTAGTTACAACATATGTTAGATAATCATGAATCAGACATAAAAGGGCCAATAAATAGATCCATTGACCATGGAATGCTATTTAATTACAAAGATATCATTTATAGATTACTTGGTGAAATATAGACCTATATTGGTTGGGAAACAAGGCCATTGACAAAGGTTTCCTCTGCGAGTCCATGGAGCTCATCTACAGTAAACTTAGTAAATACATGGGTGGTGCCCAATGATCATGTCTAAGGTGGTCCAAGCAAGTCAGTTCCAAGGTTATAATTCATGTTATCTAATGGAATATATATATATATATATATAAGTCTTTCATTTGTGCCATGCCACATTATGTCACACAAGTTTTATATGGTGTAATCTAATTTAATAAAATTCATTTAATGATTCAAGGTACCATGTTAATGTCCATTCCAATATCAAATTAATATATCACATTCAATTCATATTTTAATTCACAACTATGATATTATAAGGAGGTCCATGTTAATTTTCATTCCATTTTATTATATAAATACATAATTAGCATATTTCATGGGATTTTCCATTTCACTCCATAAATCCCATTTAATCCATTTCATTATTCCTTTCATTTATAAATGACAAGGATCTTACCAAGGTATTAAACCTTTAATATTTCATTTAATTATATATGGATCCCCTTAATATGATGTGAGCTCAACTCATCCCATGGGTGGTGAAAACGCAATCAATAAACCGAACCTACCACAAGGGTGGGTTGGGTTGATGTTATAACCTCCAACCAATGGCATGGGTGTGATAAAATGTTTATATTATAGATTAAACATTATATTTTATGTTCTATTAATTTAAGGAGAATCTATGAGAACCCACACTGTGTGGTACAATGGTGAAAGATATAAAACACCCAAACATTTAGGTAAATTGTATATACTGCCTATCTCATGAATGGGATAGTTCACTTGTCTAATAAAGGGCCTGAATTTGAGTTGGAATGAGAGAAATAAAAATATTCATCAAATTCCCTACAAATAATGAAAAATAGATAGAAAATTTCAAGCATTCTATATAGCTATATATATGAAGAAAATAAACAAGATAAGTCTTATACTTACTGAGGGTCTTCTAACTTATCTGAAACTATTCGATTCAGACAAGGAATGGAGGAGATCCCTGAAAGCATATAAGAGGCCAGAGGGAGGAGCTCTAGTAGCCTGATCATGGGAGAAAGGAGGGAGGAAGAGGAGAAACAAATAAATAAGGTGGGAGGGATAAAATGGTCATTTCAACACTCTTTAATGAGGCACACAATTATCCCATATGATTTGGAAAATCGTGTGCCAACTGTGTGGCTCATACTATCCAAAAACCATACCTTACATAGTTTGGATATACTATTTGAGACAACTATGTAGTTCTACTAGTTAATTGGCACTAACCATGTAGGCTAGGTGCATAGTTTGGGAAACTGTGCATATCCCCTGCACCTATTAGGTTTGGTAAGTTTAGGGAAAAAGGAATTTTGGGTGTGAATATGTCTTCTTAAATTTATCAGAGTTATGAAATATTAATCATGGAATTTTATTGTTTAAAATATTAATCAAATATTTCTTAAAAGAAAAATATTACTGAATAAGTAAAGAGTGTATACAAAAAAAAGTAGTTTGGATCGAAATGATCTTATGTCTACTATTCACACCGAAACTAATAGAGTATAAAACCCACTAAGAGAGAGAGAGAGAGATACTTTTAGAATTGATCAATCTAAACCCAAACTTTTACATGAAGGAAATCCCAACCCAAGACTTTGTGAGGAGCATCCCCAACCATACACACACAAAGCCTTTTTTTGAGAGTAGTCATAAACCCAGGATTTCTATAGAAGCATCCTAAACCTAAGTGTTTAACCTTTTGGTCAGGGGAGAATAATCATGGTAATTCCTTTTAGAGACTGTATATCCTTTTTGGGAATGAATTATGTACAAACCTCTACCTAAAAAAGAAGATAAAATAAATAATACATCTGGATAGAAGCCAAAAAAATGTTTTTGATGTAACAGCTGATGAAGGCCCTTAAAATATATTTTAATAATGATTTTTGATCATTCAATCAATGATACAACATATTTATTCAAGGTGAATGAATTTGAATATAATTTGTTCTTTCCATGAGAGTTCACCACAAAGATGTAAACAGAGTGTACAAGATCTCTTGTATTTCATTGAGTATTAACTTATATAATATTTATGTTCATTGTGAACTATTGTATTTATCCCATGAATCATCCACTCTTTCAAATTGAATCTTCAAAAGCTAACAATCCAAAATCCAATCAGGTAAAACAATTCAAATTCAAATAACATAATTATCCATGAGAGATAATATTATTTTTGAGAACAGTGGTAATAAAATTCATCTCAATTCAAAAACCAATGACTAATTCAATCCATTTATAATTACCCATTAAATGAAAATAATAATTAAAGGAAATACAATAAAAACTGCAAGACTATTTAAAAACAAAAATTAAATACATTTTAATTTAATGTTTCATGTAATTGAAAAATTAATTATACTACTTTAAATATTACAAAATTTGTTTGAATAATTTTTTTGTCATTATTTAACAATTTATAAAAGATTAATTCAAATAATTTTATACAAAACATTAAAATATAAATATGTTTTAAGTGTTACATAAGATGAATGAATAATATTTAAAACAAATTTTAAACCAAATAAGAATGTAATAAAAACCATTTCAATGGAATGTATAATATATATATTTATATATATAATAATTTTATAATTTTATGAAAGACTTAAAATAAATAAAATAATTAAAATAATAATTTTGTTAATAAATATATTAAAAAATTATGAAAACAGTTCATGGAAAATATTCCATAATAATAAAATTAACTAACGGTATAATAAAATTTTAACTGACAGTTCCATAAATTTTATAATTGATGGTAGCATGAATTTTATACTACTATCATTGATGAATATGTGTTTCAATACTACCATAATATGTTATGATACTGGTTGAATATGATATATACCACTATTTATGCAATACTGTTGTCATGGTGGACATGCTACCATTGCTGCATAAAATGATCTACTATTGGAGTGATAATTCATCTACCCTTGGTACTATAGATATTCCATTAAAAATTGATCTATCATTAGTATTTTAAAATTATATAGTTGTATTATTTTAAAATGATCTACTGATGGTATTTTAAAATGATATACCACTGGTATATTATAATGAAGATCTACTATTGCAGTAGATTTCATCTACTGCTGCATCATATTTCATCTAATGTTGTAGAAGATTTCATCAACCATTAGACTGAAAGAAATTTACCATTGGATTGACTATTATCAACTATTTATGAAAGTGACCTACCATTATCTTGAAAAGTGGTTATATATAATTTATATAAAATAGATATCTACTATTAATGTAAAATAGAGTAAATCTACTGAATATAAGAGATGATGAATAGTAATTCATTATTTCTTATAGAATTTTGACACACAAAATTTGATGAAATTTTAAACCATATAAATAATAAAATTGTATGTTGTTCTAGAATAAAAAAATGAATAATATTTTTATAATGAATCAAAATGTACCTCAATTTGAAAACTATAGAAATAGATATGATCGAAAAAATTGGATAACCAAAACTCACAACTGTAAAAAAATGATGAAACTTTATTCAAAACATCGTCCTATTTTTTAGGTTTCTAAAAATAATTTATAGAATTTTATTCAATTGAATTAAATATATATAATCATATTATCTTTATAACCCAAAAAACACAGTGTGATTATGATGTGTATCGAAATATATATCAATGAAATAAAAACTATTATGAATTCTAAAAAATCCATAATTCTAGATTTGTTGTATAAATTTAAGGCATTATTTTGACCATTAAACCAATAATTTTGAGACATATATTTATTATAATAAAATGTAGATAATTATAATATAAATCCAAAAATATAAGTTTCAAAATAAAGTGATCTATATAACTCAAGTTATAATTAAATAATGAAAGAAAATTATGAAGGATTTTAAACTAAAAAATATTCTTATTACCAAAATCAGGAATCATGTTTGGACTAAAATGAAAATATGAAAAATATTGATATATAAATTGAAATAGTTGAATAAATTTTATATAATCATTTTTTATTTCAAATGAATTATAAATTATAAGAACATGATCACTAGAACAGAGGATATAGTTAAATCACAGTGAGCTAGTAAACAATCCTTTTCAAAAAAAAACATAATTTTGTAGTATTTAGAAACATAAAATATAAATTTTTTTTGAAATAAAACAAAAAATAAAATACATTCACAAACATTCAAAATCAATATCCTCTATTTCTTTTATTACAAAACCAAATATGTAAAACAAAAAATTCTCCACCATTTTATAAATAAACAAAAACATAACTATAAATTTTATTTAAAAAATATTCTCATAACATCTAATTATCCTCTTTTCTACTTTAAGCATATGAAAATATTTAATAATAAATTAACTATAAGAACATGGATATTAAAAAATATAAACATCTCCCAAACACATGGAAAATGAAAAACTATAAACCATTAGGTAGAAATAATAAATAAATTAGGTAAAGCTTCCCATAAAAGGATTAGAATTATAGACAGAAGATACCCCAAAAATAAAATTATTTGTGTATATAAAATAAAATTAAACTCGATTTATCTCAATGAAATAAAACTTTATTGTGAGAGTATCCAACAAAATATTAAACTATGAATCTCATGTGGAATATTCCTATAAAAAATCAAACACAAACACTTTTTGGTACCCATGCTATCTTGGGTCCAATCGGGTTAGTGACAAAAAATTTCAAAACCCAAGAAGAATTAAAACATTGATTATATGGTACATGAGAGGATAAATTATTAGAGAAATAATATCTAATAAAATTGATTGATTGAGAAAACCTTATACAAAATTTATTAACATAATTTCCTTATAGATGACCTTTAAAACAAGTTACTATATGAATATTCCCTGAAGAACTTTTAACAAGGGTTTTTTCTACATATTATGAATTAGATAATTATACAGAAAACTTGATTTATCTTTTTATGGTTTCATTATATCTACAATATTATCATATTTATCTTTCCTTAATCATCGGTAGATAAAATTTCTTATAAATTTTGAGTTTTCTTTTTCATATTAACATTTTCTTTCTACAGAATTTCATGATCATCAATCACATTATCAATTGCATATGAAGTTTAATTTTTTTAAATATGATTTTCCTTTTTATGCTTAAAAATATTCTTTAAAATAATTTTATATTTATCATTTTTTTATCAATTTCAAAAATAGAATTTTTCAAATTTTCATTTTCCTAAATAATATTTTTCTTTTATTTTGAAACTTTATTTGTAACCCATAGTCATAATATCTGAATTTTTAGAAATAATTTCAATTTCTACTTTAAATTCAACCCGTAAATCACTTAATTATGTGAATTTAGAATTATCAAAACCCGAAAAAAATATATTCATAATTAGAATTATAATTTTAAGAATTACTAATTTAATTTTTTATTGACATTTAACAAATATTATCAGGATTTACCATATATTATAGAGTATATGTCACCATAGGGTATTTTCCCATGAAAGAAAAGATAATTTTCACTTTTCCACTTCTATATTATTCATTGGGGTCAAATTCTTCAGTTAAGCACTATCTACCATGGTAAGCATGTTTAATTTCATTTTTTAATTTTTTATATTTCCCTTCTTGTTTTAACTTTGGACACTCATATTTGGTATGTTCGGGTTTCTTGAATTCCTAAAAAATAATTGTAGATTTAGTTTTCATATATTTTATTTTGAAATAATTATTTTATCTCTTTATTTTCCTTTTATCCTTTTTGGTGGTATTCCTTTTGTTTATGATCCCTTGAATGAATTTAGTAACTTTACTTAGATCATCTTATATCTCTAAGCCTGAAAAAATGTAGAAATAAATTGAAGAGTTAGTATAAATATATTGAGATTTAAAATCAATTCACCTTTTTAAATAATATTAATCAAGATCATTATGCTTATATTCAATCTTATATTAAATAGAGATCAAATCAGCTCATCTAGAGAGTATTATGTAAAATATTTTCTTTCTTCAATGGATAATTTCATTGAATTCCACTTCATTGGTATGGATTGAAGTATTATTTCAATGATTAATTTATTATTCATGGTCACAAATAGTGACCATGTTATTGATTATATTTGTGAATCTATTGAATATTTAATTCACACATTATTTTTCAGATATTCTAAATTTTCAAATTCACCCTTGTAACTGAAAAGCATAGTTCTCTTAAATTTATTAATTCTTTTATGAGTGGATTTTAATGCCATTTATATGTTACAAGTATTTTTACATAAAGATACATGCCTATAAACAGTTACACTAAGATATAAGTGAAGATAATTCATGAATTTATAGTTTAAAAATATTTTACAAAATCATGTATAGCAATTGGTTCATTGAATCTCACGACCGATTGTCGCCTATCGACCGGTCTAGGTTCCGGTGCTCTGCTAATGTGTATAGCAGCACTCGGGTCGTATCCTCGACGATGATACTTTGTAAAAGTCGTCTGTTTTTAGTTGATTTTATTCTGATTGGGGGGTTTGTTTGATGAGCTTAAATGATGTGATTAATGATTGGTGTTTGATTTAACAATTTGATAAATATTTGGGTGAGTTCATTTTTAGGTAGTTAATCTTGTGATATCCTGGAGCTTTTCTTTAAATTGCAGTTAATTTAACACCCACTTCGCAAGATAATGTTGATTGGAATTACTAAGTGTTAAGGATTTAATCCAAGACTTAACTTAACTTAGGGTTCTAATCTAAATTAGAGCTTGTTTCTGGTAGTGTATTTATGGTTCCAATAATCCATGGAAAACACATGTTAAACAAAACAAGTCATTAATCCATGACATGTTAAGTCCAACATGCACAATCTTAAATTAAAGAATATTCATCTAGAAAATACTCTCAATCACTTAACATCCCTAAATATTGACTCCCCAAAATAATATATTTACTCATACATTGATATTAATATTAATCTGGTTTATATATTTATGATGATGAAATAACAATAAAAGAAAAATAAAGGGATAAGAAAAGATTGGTACATCGAACACACAGACACGAACAATAATGAGAATTAAAAAAACAGACTTTTAATTGAATGAGGAAGAAAAAGAAGGGAAGTGGATTCAACTATATTTAAACTATTTTAAGGACATTAATATTAATCTAAATAAGGTGGATTATAATAAGAGATATTGAATAAGAAACTTGCATTAAAATATAATTACAAAACACAAACATACAAAATTACCAATGAAGAACAACACAAAAGTGAAAGGAAGAAAAGAGGGGAGTAAGGGTATATAAAGTGAAAACTTGAGAATGTAAGGTCCTCCCAAGACTTTGTAAAGACTTTGGTCGTTCCAATTGATGCTTTTATCTTCTGAAAAGCCAACCCCTTGCAAGGAGAGGAGGGCAATGTATTTATAGCCCAAGGAAGTGGACTGTTTGCACTCCCAATCAGTCCCTCCAGTTTTCTCGACTATTTGGAGACCAATAAAGCCTAATATCGAGATATATCCTTCTTCAAAGTTTAATAGAATAACGTTTTCCGACCTCTCTAAAACTTTGGAGTCATTTGGACCAATGGAGCCAAAGTTATGTCTGGTTGACTAAAAACTTTTAATCTGTCCATTTCTGATTAGTATTTTTGAAGTCCAAAATGTGAAAGGATTTTTTAATAGGATTATGACCTAAAAACCGAATGCTATATTCAACACAGTTGGCCATATATATCTCATCTTTCACAATACAAAATCTCAGCTCAAAATGATTTCTAGATCAGGATCCATGTCATCAAAACTATACTAATTTTAATTCCCGGCCAGAATGGTGGGCTGGACTTCAAAGCATTAGTTGGGCCACTTGTCTTTAGATTTTGGCCTTGAACTTTTTATCCAATAATCCTTTAATTATCCCCCGAACTTTGGAAGTGAAAAAAAGAATTTAGACTTCTTGATTGAGCCCAGCAATTAAATCTTCATGGATGGTCCAGTTTCTTCACAAATTATGTAGGACTCCTTATGTTGTCCATATGGGTCTTAAAATGGAAGAATTAGCCCATGATCCCTTCTAATGAAATGTTTTATATGGAATTATGAATCCTACACAACAATAACCACACAATTTGGATCTGTAGTGTGATAGTTATAAATAAAATATTAAACCAACTTAATTGGACTACTTCTAAAAATGCTCATAAATTATACTTAGTATTAAAACATTAATATTTCACATAAATTATGAACATTTCATATAAAATCAGTAAAGGGAGTATTTAATAAGTCATGAAAATATTAATAAAATCAATTCCCCCACATGTAGTCTTGTGCATGTCCTCATGTGCAACAAATATAAAAACATAACAAAATCATTTTCACTCACCAACTAATATTAAAATTTTGTTTTCTCCAATTATGGGAGATTTAGACTATTTCAATCATTCATTTTGAATTCCACCACAAGTTGTTAAAGAAAAAATGTTCCAAAAATAATTCATTTTCTCATTCTCAAATTTAGAAATGGAATATGTGGATATTCAAAACTCACATCTCTCAAGATGATAAAATTCAATTGTGGAGGTTCACTCTTTCACCAACCAAAAGTGAAAATCTTAGATCTTGAAAAGAGCTCTCAGCTTCCAATCCCTATCCAAAGTGCACAAGAATCAAGAGGTCTTTTCAAGGGGTTTTTCTATGTCTATGGGAAAGTAGGAATATAATGTCCAAGAGTGGGAAGAAGAGGGGAAAACACCAACATAGAAAAAGCAATGCACATTTTTTTATATAAAACATGGAAGGAAATGAAAACACATATTTACAAGGGAATGATTGTGTGAAGAAAGACACAATAGAGGAACAAAATATGAAGGTAATGAGAAGATGGAATATTTACAAAACACAAAACTTCTCCAAATAAGAATATAATGTATGTGTTCTTTTTTTCATTTTTTTCATTTTTTTTTCGAAACTTAACCTTGAAACAGATCTCACACTCATATACCAACCCATGTTTTATCTCCTCACGACACTAATTATAACAGTTATAACAAGATCAAAGGTTTAGGAAGAGTGATTTTTAACCTACCCAAGAAACAACACATTTTTTTCAATTTTTTTCTGATTTTTTTTCATCATTTTTGATTTTTTTGAACACTAGTCAATAACATTTACAAAATTACATAAATGGATGTACATTACATTCCCCAAAACACACTGAATGACAACCTCTCCCCCACACTTAAATGGATGCTTTCCGTCAAGCATAAAATGACACGGTGAAATCAAAAAAGGGTACCCATAATGAAATCCATCCCCCCACACTTAAATTTCAAAAAATTAGGCAATGAAAATCCATGTTGATATTGGGTGGGAAAAGGTTTTGGTATTGTAATGTGGCTATCAATGAAAATGTTTTCATAGGCTGGAAGGGGATTTCAAAAAGAGTATTAATGTATGGTTAATGGGAAGCTATTTGGATATTATAATTCTCATTTGGTTCATAAAAATGACTTTATCATATTAATGCACACTAAATTAAGAATTCAGCTCGAAGGTCAACAAACACAAGACTCACAAATGGGGGTGAAAACACACATTTTGAAAAGATGGCCATATGTGGCCTTGGAAAGAAAGAAAATGTTGTTCCTTATGGGTGGGGAAAATCATTTTACAAATAAAAAATTTATCATTCATAATGTGTTGGTTTTGGCACAAAATTAGTTATCCAAATTCATAATGAAAAAAAATTGAGATGAAAACATTTCTCTTGACTCTCCAAAAAGGTTGGATATAATTTCAAAACATGATGATGATTAAGCATGATGCTTAATTTTTTTTTTTATTTTTTTTTATGATTCTTTTTTTTTGATTTTTTTTAGTTTTTAATAAAGACACACTCACACATAAAATAAAGAGAAAAATAAAGTGTTTGAAAAAGAAAGTGGTAAAAAAATGAAAGAAAGGGGAAGAAGAAGAAAGAGGTATAGGGAGGAAGAGAGAGAGAGAGAGTTAAAGGGAAAGAGGTTCCCCCTGGTTTGGATTTGGCGGGTTTCCATCTTCATCTAGTGGTAGGTAGACTGGCGAATTTGGGGATTCAGTGGAAGTCGACATTGATCCAGGATTGTGCATGCTCTCATAGTGATGCTTTAACCGATTTCCATTAACCATGAATATCCTTTTGGAAGAGGGGTCTTGGACTTGCACTACACCAAATGGGTAAAATTTAGTAATAACAAAAGGAACTTACCAATAAGAATTAATCTTACCTGGGTGAAGCCGAAATCGGGAATTAAAGAGAATTACCTTATCAACTTCATGGAATAAATTTCTCAGGATGTGTTTTTCATGGAGTGCCTTCGATATTTCTTTGTAGAGATTAGAATTCTCCTAAAAATCAAGTTGAAGCTCCTCCAGTTCAGCCAATTGCAACAATATTTCTTCACTAGATTTTTCAAGATCAAAATTACAATTGTTCACTACCCAAAATGACTTATGTTGGATTTCAACTAGAAAATGACATGATTTACCAAAAACTAGCCTGAAAGGAGACATCCCAATGGGTGTTTTATAAGTAGTTTGATAATCCCAATCTGCTTCACCAATTCTTTCAGGCCAGTCTTTTCTGGTGGGTTTTACAATTCTCTCAAGCACTCTTTTCACTTCTCTATTAGAAAGTTCAGCCATTCCATTTGTTTGGGGGTGATATGCAGTTGAAGTTTTATGTACAAAACCATTCTTTTTCAAAAGATATTCCATGGTTCTATTACAGAAATGGGTTCTTAAAACTAGTACAGAAAATGTTATTTATGTCGGTTGTTTTTCATTTTTTACGTCGGGTTTTAGCCGACGTTAATACAAAAAATGTTATAAATAAAGTTTTTTACATTGGTTATTTAAAAACTGACATAACATACATAAAATTGCGGTGTTTATCACGTCAGTTAATTAATAACCGACGTGAAAAAACCTGGGGGGGGGGGGTTATAACGTCGGTTATTCTATAACTGCCGTGATAAACCTGGGGGGGGCTTTATCACGTCGGTTATACAATAACCGACGTCATAAACACGTGCGGGTGACTTTATCACGTCGGTTATTGAATAACTGATGTGATAAACTCCTGGGATATGGTTTATCACGTCGGTTATTAAATAACCGACGTTCTAAACTAGTCTCGGGAGGGGTTTATCACATTGGTTAGTCAATAACCGACGTGATAAAAAGCCTGGGAAATGGTTAATCATGTCGGTTATTAAATAACCGACGTGATAAACCAGTCCTGGGAGGGGTTTATCACATTGATTAATCAATAACCTATGTGATAAAATGCCTGGGAAATGGTTTATCACGTCGGTTATTAAATAACCGACGTGATAAACCAGTCCCGGGAGGGGTTTATCATGTCGGTTAATCAATAACCGACGTGATAAAATGCCTAGTAAATGGTTTATCACGTCAGTTATTAAATAACCGATGTGATAAACCATTTCTCAGGCCTTTTATCAAGTCGGTTATTGATTAACCAACGTGATAAAGCATTTCCCAGGTCATTTATCACATCCGTTATTACATAAACGACGTACGTCACAGATGTTTATCACGTCAGTTATGAAAAAAACCGACGTGATAAATGCTTCTCGATTTCTTTATCACATCGGTTATAAAATAACCGACGTGAAAGCCAAATGTTTTTTAAAAACAAAATCCGCTGTCGTCCTCTACTCCCCCCCAAAATCAACCAGAAACCAAATCAATAATTCGTACCACAAAAACAATAGATCAAAACACGAACTAAAGAAAATTTAAGCATTTACATTGATAACAGATAAAACAAACCCATTTGATAGCCCTCACCCTAATGTATACCCCCTGTATAGCCCTCCCCCACCCCATTGGAGCTCCCACCACACCCCTAGACTGCCCCCGACCCCCTGGACAGCCCCGAACACCCCTCGACAACCCCCCCACCCTTATGAACAGCACCCCCTCACCCCTCACCCCACTTAACAGCCCCCACCACACCCCTGGACTGCCCTCGACCCCCTAGAAATCCCTAAACACCCCTCGACAACACCCCCTCACCCCCTCACCCCACTTGACATCCCCCCCCCATTGGAGCCCCCACCACACCCCTGGACTGCCCCCGACCCCCTGGACAACCCCAAACACCCCTCTACAACCCCCACCCTCCTGAACAAGCACACCCTCACCCCACTTGACAGCCCCCACCACACCCCTGGACTACCCCCCGACCACCTGGACAACTCCAAACACCCCGGGACAACCCCCCCCCCCCCACCCACCCTCATGTATACCCCCCACACCCTAGACAGCCCTCCCCCACCCCCATTGGAGCCCCCACCACACCCCTGGACTGCCCCAACCCCCTGAACAGCCCCAAACACCCCTTGACAACCCCCCACCCCACCAGACAACCCTCCCAGACCCCTGGACACCCTCAACCCAACTGAACACCCCCACACCCTTGAAACCCCTCCCCCCAGACCAGAATCCATACCAGAAAAACCATCATAAGTAGACCAAAACAAGAATTAGAGCAAAATTAAACATTCACATATATAAAATTCAAAACTTACACTGTCAACTTCAAAAAAAAAAACTAAATCCAACCTAAACGACTACCAAATACACATTTACAACGACAATATTCAAAATTACATTTTACATTACAAACTACTAAAATTTAATCAAACCTGTAAAATAATTTGACCACTCCACTTGTAGTTGTTTGATGTCTTCACCATTATAGGGTCGAGGGTCATCAAAAAGCTACAAATCAAAAGGATAGTAGTTAACGTGTATAATGAGTAAATCAAATTGAAATATTATGGCAAAGTTTAAGAGGAAATCTTACTAGGTAAAAATTCACAACTGTCCCAGTTATTATTATTTCATACATAAATCTTAACATATAATATCCTCATTCGATGACGCCTTGTTGTTCATGACAATTCTGTTTGAATGAGTGTAAATTAAATATATTATTTTAATGTAATAAATCAAAAAGTACAAATTATAAATGGATATTTACCTTCACATTTACATATTTGATATTTGCATTCCTTTTCTTTGCGTTTTTTCGAAAGTAGACCCATGCCCTTTTAGAAAATAATACTAATGGGGTAAATTTAAAATTCATTATAATATATAAAACTATTGAGAAATTGAAACTTACTTTTCCAATATATTCTTAAAACTTTCCCACACATCATCATGGACAGAGCATATCCAATAAAGTGCTTTCTCCCTTGGGAAAAAAACCCCTAACATCCAATGATCACTAATAAAAGGAAATTTAACGTTATTGGTTTTTTATGTTAAAAGATAATTAACTCTTTGAGAGAGATGTGTTTCATACCTCTCACAAAAAGGCATCATCCAACATTGTGTGACTATATTCTTTTCAAATCTTTCAGCAATATAAAGCATTCTTTGTTCCTCATCCAATGCACATGCTTCAAGGGAAATCAATTGCGGGTCCATGAATCCATATACATCTATCAGGTCATTCCTCTCACAAATTTTATAAAGATACCTAATACAAAATAGAAATAAGTATATATTTTTAATAAATATAATGCAAGGAAAAGGTGTTAAGACTTACATGGAAAAAATTTTCACCACGTTGATGCCCAACTTATCTCCAGTAACATGCTCCATGATATCAGTTTTCATAATCCCCACATTTATTTCACATCCAAAAACATCATCTTCCATTGGAAACTCATAATGATCCGCCAACAAATATGAATATCTTGACAATCTTTCAAGACTACTGGATTCTGTATCTGATGTCATAGCGATTTGTATTTGTTGTTGTCTATACAGTATTTCTTTACCTTTGAAGTATTCTTGTAAAAATAAATTGAAAAATATATTAGTTTTCAATTGATAAAACAACTTTAATAAAAAAAAAATAAAAGATATAACATTCACACCTCTATGGTAATGAGTCTAAGAAGTCTGGATGGCCAAATTAAAAAATGGCTAATACTATGTCCAACTATCACCACCTCATCTGTAGGTAATGGTACCCGAGCTGATCTATCTATAATATCATGTACAACGACCCTCTGATTATCTACCTCTAATTGTTGATGATGAACTATATCTCATATACAATATACCAACCCATATGCTACTATATGCTGTTGAGAATCATCAACATACAACTTGCAATAAGTAGGAAGCTGTTGGAGAGGAGTAGGATAAAAAATGGGGTCAGCAGGTTGAGGTGGGGGAGTGGGACCTACTGGCAGAGGTGGAGGATAAATAATGGGGTCTGCAGGGGGAGGTGGAGGAGTGGGAGCTGCAGTCTGAAATTGTCTTTGCGTGTCTGCAAACATAGACTGCACCGACGCTCTAATCTTGTCCTCCATCGTTGCATTAATATTTTGAATTTCAGACTCCAAGGAATCAATTTTTTTTCTAAAAACCCCCTCAATGTTTGAAGTTAAAGAATGTGGCAACAATTTTCTTACCGATACACCTGCCAGATATCCTCTTACACGACCAGGATGTTCGGGCCTTCCCAATGCTACATATAAAATATCTTCCCTCCCAGTAGCTGTAAATGTCCCCTGTGAACTTTTCTCCTCAAGAGAGTCCTGTATTAATTAATTGAACATTTCTGTAATGATTGAAATTATATGAAGAAAATGGTTAACTTAAATAAAGAAAATATATATCTTACAATCCTCTCAGCTACGATTCTCGATTCATCCGAAAGATATTTCCCTTTTTTGCCCTTCCGAGCTCTCTTCCATTTTTCATGTCTAAATGGAGGGGATGGAGGGGCCACTTTTCCAGAGCTTGAAGACTCAGCTCTTTGTTGTTGAAATTTTTCCGCCATCATTTGTTCTTCCAATAATGCATACCCTCCCCGAGATAAACTATGAGGGTATATATTTTTAGATTGGATCTCCTGGTGAGCTTTCCTTGTTTTCTGTAAATTAAGAATAAGAAATCATTAACAAAACGTTAATAAGATCATTTATATAATAAATATTATAAAATTTTACACTGCCCTTACCAAAAATGACCATTTTCTTCTACTTTCAAAAAACTATCTCCATGTGTCTTCATCTATAAAGGGATATATATGACATGGATTGTCATGACTCCTATAACCATAAATGAAATCGGATGAGAGGGTTGATTTGAAATCCCTCCATCTCTTGGAATCCAACAATAAGCATTTCTTCCTGACTCCTCCAGTGTCAGGAATATAAAATGTCATCTGATAAAGAAGAGGTTAAACATATTATATATACTAGAAACATTTAAAGAATATTCAAACAATAGCAAAAGATCTTACCAAAATCGTCTCCTATAACTGAGAGATTATCTCTTTATCCACACTTCTCCAGTCATCATACAGAATGCTTACTTTTCTCTTAGCCTAAGTTGCTACAAAACTCTTAAAATCTTTTGCATTTGGACCTCTAGGAATATCATCATCATCAAACTCAACGACTATCCACTGATCCTACGTACGGGCAGCTGATATTTTTGGTAAACGTGTGCACCCACGTTTACCAACCTTTGAACTCTTTGTTCTAATAGGAGCATGTAAATGTTCCTCCTCAGAGGTATGACCAATATTATCATCTCCAGAATCATGTGGTTGATCAAGTAAATGATCTGTCATTATCCTTCAAATGAAAAAAAATAAATGTTAGTTCAAAAATATACAAATTCAAATATTTTAATACTACTATAATCATAAAATAGAAAAGTTTACTAAGTTACTTAATAGTAAACATTGGTAATATGGTAAGCATGTTAAACAATAGTAAAGATGGTAAAGATGGTAAATATGGTAAAGATGGTAAACATGGTAAACATGGTAAACCTGGTAAACATGGTAAAGTAATTATCACTGAACAAAAATAATAGATATATAATTCATGTAATGGTAAACATGATAAAGTAAACTAAAAAAACTTAAAACAAACAAAAACTTATACTTATTTTGTTTTAAAACATGTTTTAATAAATAGCAAACTTACGACATCTAACATTTATGAAAAAAATAAATGTAAACAAGAAATAAACATATGTTACGTGTAATTTTAGGAATGTACAAATGGATTGTTTTCCCAAATTCCTTCGTCGTGATCGTTCCTTATGGCACAAACCATGTCTTCAACATGCTCATCATTATGTTCTGTTAATCTTTCCATGGAAGTAGGGATCTCACATAAATCAGCATCTTCATCAACTTCATCCCCACCAACATATTGTTTTTCCCTTGTAAAACAATAGCCCACTGCATATCAGATTGATCTACTACATAGAATTTTTTTTTTCATGTGTTGCCATTTTAAAAGAATCAGTTGTGTCTTCCAATCTATTTAGATTAACAAGTGTCATTCCAAATTCATCGTGTCTGACACTGTTGTTACCGATAAACCATTTACAGTTAAAAACAGGAACTTTAATTTTAAAGTAATCAACCTCCCATATGACTTCAATCACTCCATAATATGCACTTGGTGGAGAAATTGGGTTTTTGTCCTTAGCACTAGAAAAATGCATTGCTCATGCAAACACCAATACACCAATATTCTGAAATGCACTTCTGTTTTCCTGAGCTTTCGTATGAAATGTATAGCCATTAATGTCATAACCGGACCATGTTATCACATTTAAACATGGACCACCCACTATCCATTTTAATGTCTCTGATACATATGATCTACCAAGCAAAGTCTTTTTAATCCATAACAAAAAAGTTTTGTTGTGCTCATTCAAAATCCACATTTCTTTCTTCTTTGGATGACATTGTTTCGACTCATTAATATGCAATGTGATATACGGTTGAGCATCAACTATGTTATTCAAGATGTATGATTCTAACTTCTTCATCTGTTCAGCTGACAATGATTTGACTTTCAAGCCACGAATCCCATTTCCCTCATTATTAACTCGTTCATGGTGAGATGGAGGCAAACCTATGTGTTGCGCCACATCCAAGTAGCTCGTAAAAAACTCTTCCACCTCCTCAGAAATATACTTCTCAATAATGGAGGCTTCAGGTCGATATGGATTTTTAACATACCCCGTTAATATTTTCATATACCTTTGAAAAGGATACATCCAATGAATATATATAGGTCCAAAAATCTTTATTTCTCGAACCAGATGAATCATTAAATGCACAATTATATGAAAAAAAGTTGGAGGAAAATACATTTCCAATTGACGAAGTATAAAAATTGCATCCTTTTCCAAAATGTTCAAAGCATTCACATCAATCGCCTTGTTACAAATTGAATTGAAAAAATAACACAACTTCATCATAGTCTTTCTAACATGAATGGGAAATATTCCACGCAATGCAACTGGTAGAATTTGTTGCATCATGACATGACAATCATGTGATTTCAAACCTATCAACTTCAAGTCCTACAATAAAACACAATTTTTTACATTTGAAGAATAACCTTGAGGCACTTTGATATCATGAAGACACTGAAAAAAGCTAATTTTCTACCTCTAAGATAATGCATGACAAGCCGGGGGAAGAAATGTTCGTCTTCCTTTAGGAGTGGGAGCTAACTCCAAATGTATTCCCATTGATAGTAAGTCTAATCTTGCATTCAACCCATCTTTAGTCTTTACTTTAATATATAACAATGTTCCAATAAAACAATCACATATATTCTTCTCCACGTGCATGACATCAATATTATGTTTAACTTCATGATACCTCCAATATGGTAGCTCAAAAAATATTGACCTTTTCTTCCAAATATGTCTATCATTACCATATTTCTGTGTCTTTCCCAATGTCACATGAAGGTTTTTCACCCTCTCAAAATACAGATCCGGTGATAAAGGTTTTGGAGCAGTATCAAATTCTTGTGAGCCATTGAATGTCTTTTTTAGTCTTCTATAAGGGTGATCCATAGGAAAAAACTTTTGATGACCCATGTACACTGTTTTACTCCCATGATGCAATTGACAATATGACGTCTGTTGTTCGCAAATTGGACATGATTTATGCCCTTTAACACTATATCCTGACAAATTTCCATACACTGGGAAGTCATTTATAGTGAACAGAAGCACTGCATGCAGTTGGAAATATTCCATTTTATAATAATCATACACCCTAATACCATCAGCCCATAACAGTTTCAAATCATCAATCAACGGTGACAAGTAAACATCAATATCATTGCCGGGTTTCTTTGGACCAGAGATCATTATACTCAACACGACATATTTGCGCATCATACAAACTTCAGGAGAGAGGTTGTAAATTACCAATAAAACAGGCCAGGAACTATGTGTGCTACTGAGGGTTCGGTATGGATTCATTCCATCTGTGCACAACCCTAATCTGAGATTTCTTATTTCATTTACAAATGTAGAGTACTGCGCATCAATTTTCATCCATTGTGGACAATCAGCTGGATGAAGTATTTTTCCATCACATACCAACTCATCAGCATGCCATCTTAACCTTTTTGCATCATCTGAATTAGCAAATAAACGTTTGAAACGATGAATTATTGGAAGATACCAAAATACCTTTGTAGGGAGCTTTGTAATCTTTACATCAGCCTGTGATTTATCTTTCACCTTATACCATGATGTTCCACATTTAGGAAAATCTGACAGAAATTCATATTCCTTCATATATATAATGCAGTAATTCGGACATGCATGTATTTTCTTGTATCCCAATCCCATCGTGCATAATATTTTCTTGGCCTTGTAATGTGAATCTGGAAGATCGTTATCTTTTGGAAGAATGTCTTTCATTAATTTTAGCAGATCTTTAAAACTTCGGTCACTCCATCCATGTTTCGCCTTCAGGTTAATCAATCTTAACACCACCGACAAAACTGTAAAATCTGTACAACCAGGATATAATGGTTTTTCAGCATCACCATATAGACACGCAACTGTCGGTTCTATCTCAATTTGTTCTGCTACAATATCATGAATCATTTCTTCAATTCCATCAGAGTTACCATCTTGTGAATCATCATCATCAGTGACATTTCGTCCAGTTTCACCATGCCAAATCCAAGGGCTATAACTCGGATTAAAACCATGACATATTAGATGATCTTTTATCTCTCTACTTTTCAACTTCTTCATATTAAAACATTTCAGACATGGACAGAAAAAAATGTCACTACTTGGAACATTTCGTTTAGAAAATTCCAAAAAGGCATCAACACCTTCCTCATATTCATTGCTCATTCGATGTGCCATAATCCAACTTCGACTCATTATTACCTATAACAAATATAAAAAATATATATATTTTTAAGATAAGACAAATATAAGTTTATATGAAAAAAATCATAATTTGAATGTAAAACAATTTTGAAATATAAAACAAATCTATGCATATTTAAAAAAATATGCTTGAATATTATTATTAAAAGAAAATATAGTTAGATATAACAGTTTTCAATTCCATTGAATAAAAGAAAACCATGGCGCCTACATGGTTGATAGAAAATTGGAGAGAATGGAGTAAACCTGAGAATCAAATCATATTTAAAATAAAAACTCAGATGGAGAAAATCACAATGTAAATCCAAACACCCCTGGACACCCCCAACCCTCTGGACAGCCCCCCACCTCCGGACAACCCCCAAAACCCTCTGGACAGGCCTCCACCACCTTGGATAGCCCCCCACACCCACCCACCCCCCAGGACACCCCCAACCCTCTGGACAACCCCCAACCCCCTGAATAGCCCCCACCCCTCTAGACAACACCCCACCCCTCCTAGACTCCACCCCCACCCCCTACCCCTTAGACACCCCGCTGGACACCCCCCAACCCTTTGGACAGCCCCCACCCCCTGGACAACACCCCACCCCTCCAGACAGCACCCCCACCCCTCCTGGACACCACCCCCACCCCGACCCCCTTGGACACCCCCTGGACACCCCCAACCCTCTGGATAGCCCCTACCCCCCGGACAACCCCCAAAACCCTCTGGAAAGGCCTCCACCCCCTTCGAAAGCCCCCCACACCCACCCACCCCCTTGGACACCCCCCTGGACACCCCCCAACCCTCTGGACAGCCCCCACCCCTCGGACAACCCCCCAAACAATGGTTTACATATAAAACTAGGGATGGTGAACAAAGAAAAACAAATGCATTTAATATATACTTCAACATGAAATATATGGAATTAAATATTATTAAATATGGCTACTTAAATGGTCATATGATAATTAAAAATAATCATTGATATTCAACTAGTCAAATGATCACAAGTTTCTCGATAACTAATATCATAATTTATTTTATCAAAAAAGTCACACAAAATAGTCCACAAACATGTTTCACACCAACATCACAATTTAATAAAACAATTACTCAATTTATAAAACATTTTGAAAATTTTTGACATCTTAAATCACCTCTTTACCTTTCAAAAACCCTTATCAGGTAAATAACATCGCCAAAATATTACATTTACACAATTTTATCACTTTTTTTAACTCACTAAATCATTTTCAATTTTCATAAAACAATCCCAAGAGGAACAACCATGTTTTTCACACAAAAGACATTCCAAAACCCCCATTCAAGAAAAAAATCCTAACAATACAAATCCAAAATATAAATTTCAGCTCAATACACATTTATTAAACCACCCCCATATTTTATTAACTTACCTCAAATAATGTCACAAACAATACACATGAAAAACAAACTTTTTCATAAAACACCTTCAAGAAGTGTGACAAGTTTTTACACATAACACCCATTCAAAACCCCCCTTTTGAGGCCCACATGACAACAAAGAATTAAAAAACCATAATAGGATTCCCCTTTCAAAATTAACGAATCACTTTCATATGTTATAAAATACACCCAAATATTAACCTAAGAGTCACACATTAAAAGCACCCAATTTCAAGATAAAATGAATATATAAAATTAAAGACATATCCAAATCCATCAAAAAAAATTTGGGACCACAAAAAATATACGATGCAGGAAAAACGAATGAAAAAAATCACATAAAAATATAGTTTTGAGAGTTTAATGATTACGTGAAATGGGGGTTTTGGAATGCCTTTTGTGTTGCATGTTGAAAGCACAAAAAATGAGTAGAGATGATAGATCCGGGAAAATCAGCACACAAAAATCGAACGAGTCGAAAGCACACAAAACGAACGAAAAATAGCACACAAAAATCGAAAAACATAAATATAGACTATCCGAAAAAAAACGAACAAAATAAATTCGTGGAAGGCTTACTTGAGTGTTGCGAGTTGAGATGATAGATCCGAGGAGAGTAAAGATGATAAACGTTGTAGGCAAAATGAGTTTAACAAAGCGAGATCGACAAACAGATTAGGGTTTATCGTGCGAGAGAGATGAGCCGCCAGACTATCGAACGAAAATTCGTAAATGAAAATCCTCGGGGGTTTTTAATTTTTTAAATGTTTTTATAACGTCGGTTATTTAATAACCGATGTTATAAACTGTTTTTTACATTTATAACATCGTTTTTTATAATAACCGATGTTATAAATGTATCAGATATGGCTATTTTTACGTCGGTTATTTTATAACCGACCTGATTTTTTTTACATCGTTTATTCTATAACCGACGTAAAAAAGAAATAAAAAATCATAGTTTTTTACGTCGGTTATTTTATAACCGACGTTAAAAATATACTCACCGCATTTGTTTTGTCGGTTATAAAATAAACGACGTAAAAAACCACATTTCACAGATTATCACGTCGGTTATATATAATCGACGTAAAAAATGGTGATGTAAATAACATTTTCTACACTAGTGTAAGTCACTTATCAAGGCATGAGGCATGCCAAACTTGTAGAAGATACATGTCTTTAAGAACTCAATAACAGTATGTAAATCATCCTTTCTAGTGGTTTTGGCCTCTACCCACCTAGAAATATAATCAACTGCAAGAAGGATGTATGAGAATTCATTGGAAGGGGGAAATGGTCCCATGAAATCTATGCCCCAAACATCGAAGATATCACAGAAAATTAAAGTCTTTTGGGGCATTTAATTTCTCTTGGAAATTGTGACAAACGTTTGGCAAGTGGGACATGATTGAAAGAACTCATGTGAGTCCTTGAATAGTAAAGTCCTGAAGAATCCAGAGTCTAGGACCTTTCGGGAGGTCCTTTGTGGTCCAAAGTGGCCACCACCAGTCATTGAGTGACAAAATTCTAATATGGATGAATGTTCATTTTCATTGAAACATCTCCTTTTTACCATGTCAGCCCTAGTTTTCCAATGTTTATTTTCTTCCCAAAAATAGTATTTTGAATCACTTTTCAACTTCATTTTTTGTTCTTTTGAAAATATTTCAGGAAAAACACCAAAAACCAAGTAATTTACAATTGGGGAATACCATGATATTTTTGGAGTGAGTGATGAAAGGTTCTCAGTGGGGAATTTAGGATCGATGATTTCAGAATGAGAAGAATTAGAAATTCTACTCAAGTGATCATCCACGAGGTTTTCTTTTCCTGAACTATCTTTGATTTCAATGTCAAACTCTTGGATCATTAGGATCCATCTTATTAGCCTCTGTTTGGAATCACTTTTCTTGAGTAAGAACTTTATAGTAGAATGGTCTATGAAGATGATGATTTTGGCACCTAAGAGATAGGGCCGGAATTTATCTAAGGAAAAAACCACTATTAAAAGTTCCTTTTCAGTGAAAGTGTAGTGAGAATGAGTTTCATCCAATGTTTTTGAGGCTTAATAGATGAAACGAGGATGGTTTTATCTTCTTTGACCAAGAACTGCCCCAAAAACTCTATCAGAAGCATCACACATCATCGCATAGGATAAGGACCAATCTGAGGGTTTGATTGTTGGGGCAGATGTAAGAGCAGTTTTGAGTTCAACGAAGGCTCTCTTGAAAACCTCATCGAAATGGAAAGTGACATCATTTTGGAGAAACTGAGTGAGTGGGAGGTAAATTTTACTGAATTTATGGATGAATTGCCGATATAAACCGACATGAACGAGGAATGAACAGATGTCTCAAATAGAAGTGGGTTGAGGAAGTTATTAGATCACTTCAATTTTGGTAGGATCGACTTCAATACCATCTTTTGAAACTATGTGCCCTAGAATAATCCCATTTGCAACCATGGAGTGACATTTTTCAAAATTTAACACAAGATTGAACTTGACACACTTTTGGAGGACTAGAGAGAGTGAATTCAAAAAAGATTCAAATGACTCACCATAAATAGTGAATTGAACCATGAATACTTCCATGAAGTGTTCAATGAATTTGGAAAAGATACTCATCATAGACCTCTGTAATGTTTCAGGATCATTGAAAAGTCCAAAAGGCATTCTTCTATATGCATATGTTCCAAAGGGGCATGTGAAAGTAGTATTTTCGTGGTCCTGAGGTGCGATTGGGATTTGGAAGTAGGCAGTGCATCCATCAAGAAAGCAATAGTGTGACTTTCCAACTAATAGTTCCAGTATTTGATCACGGAATGGAAGAGGTTAGTGGCGTTTTCTTATTTCAACATTCAATTTACTATAGTCGATGCACACATTCCATTTGTTTTTCACTCGAGTTGTGAATACCTATCCATGTGCATTTGTGACAATAGTTATCCCACCCTTCTTAGGTACAACTTGAATTGGACTAACCCATTCACTATCATAAATGGGGTAGATAATACCAGCTCGAAGAAGCTTGGTGATCTCTTCCCTAATTACCTCATGTATGAGTGGACTGAGTCTTCTTTTTGGTTGTATAATTGGTCTGGATGGTTCCTCAAGATGGATGTAATGCATACAAAGGGCAGGGTTTATTCCTAGTATGTCATCTAGGGTCCACCGTAAGGACTTTTTTTCCTCTAACACTTCAACAAGTTTTGAATCCTCAGTTTCAGTATGTGAATTAGAGATAATGATAGGATATGAGTGATCACAGAAAAGGAATGAATATTTTAGGTGTCCAGGATGTGGTTTTAGATCTGTTTCATCTTTCATTTTTGGGATAAACATCTCGGGAATTGAGGAAGGGACTTCAGTTGCTTCAGATTCATTCTCCTTAATACTTTCCAAGGTGGAGCAGTAGAGATCAGAGTTGATGTGGGATTCAAGAGAGTTTTCAAGATCCTCTAGATTTATGGAGTCTATGAATGAGAGGTCCACATCAACTTCACCATTTATGACTTGGTTTATCATGGTTAAAATTTCACAAGACCCTTTGTCATTAGAACAAGAAGAACATGGTGGATTGGGGTTTGATTGACTCTTAGAAGTGTCCTTAGAAGCATGTATTGAGAATGCAGAGTGATTCTCAGACGGGTATCACATGGCTTGGAAAATGTTAAACTTGACCAGTTGGTCACCGAATTCCAAGGACAAGATGCCGGAATGGACATCAATCTTGGTTCTCGTAGCCATGAGGAATGGTCTTCCTAGAATTAGGGGAGACCGAGAAGAGTTCATCTCACATTCCATGTAAATGACATAGAAATCAGTAGGGAAGATACAATAATTGACTCGGACAAGGACATCCTCAATTATTCCCATAGGACTGGTTGTGCTTCAATTGGATAATTGAATGACAACACCCATTGGATATAAGGTACCTAGACCAAGGTTGGAGAAGATGGATTTAGGCATGACATTAATTGAGGATCCTAGGTCTATGAGTGCATCATCAAAGTTGGAACTTCCAATTTGGCATGGAACCGTAAAATTCCCTGGATCTTTGCACTTTATGGGAATAGACTGCTGGGTGGAAGCATTTTCGAAGGTCCTAAGTTGCCTCTTGTGGGTACACAACTCCTTGAGAAACTTTGCATAATTAAGAATTTGTTTTATGGAATCTAATAATGGAATGTTGACTTCAACACGTCTAAACATGTTGAGTATTTCAGGATTGGGTACAAAGGACTTCTTTGGCTTAGAAACAGCCTAAGTAAAAGGAATTGGATTCCTAAGTGGAATGGAAGGAGTTGAGGGAATGGATTCAGATTCCTTTTCATGTTTTTTTTCTTTTCATTTTCTAGGTCAACATTCAAAGGAGGGTTGGAGGAATTTTCTTTAGGCATAGAAATTTGTTTTCCCAATCTAAGTGCAATTGCACTTACATTACCCTTGGGGTTGGGTAATAGTTGAGCTAGAAGTTGGGAAGCATTAGATGGTTTCTGCTGACTAAGGTGGGATTCCAGTTGACAAATTAGGGTTTCAATGTTCTTGAGGCTAGAATAAGTGAAAGAGGCAAGATCTTCCACTCCACTTTCCCATGGTTGGTTAGAAGAAGAGGCTTGTCCCGAATTGGGATTACTGTGATTTTGGTTCTTGGGAAAGAAATTGTTTTGGTTTTGGAATTGGGAAGGCTCACTAGGATAATGGAATCCAGGAGGAGGATTGTTCTTTTGTGGTTGAGGAAGAATAGGATAAGGTTATGGGAAGTTACCAACACATTTACCATATTGAAACTGGTTTGGGTTTTGAGGAGGTAATTGAGGAGGATGAGATATGGGATTACCATACCTGTGGCCTTGGTTATGGGAAGAAGGTAAGGGCTCAGAGTGAGGTTGGTTAAAGTTTCTAACAAAATGACCTGATAGTTGATGGTTGTTGTTAAGTTGATCATATGTTGCATTTAGCTCCATTGGTCTAGATAAATCGGATTGATCCTCTTGAAGTTGTGGACATGTGTCAGTTAGATGAGATGGAGAGTTGCAGATTCTATAGTTTTTGACAGGTCCAGGAAACAGTGATTGCAGATAAGATGAGGTTGGGGATTTGGATTCCACATATAGTTGTCGCACAAGACTTGTAAGTTAACTCATCCACTCGGTCATCTTGTTTGTCTCAATTGATTGATTATCTTGGGCTTTTTTTACTTGAGAATGTGCTTGAGTATGGAATTGTTTTGTATTTTCAGCCATGTTACTTATGAGATCTTTTGTTGCTGCAGGAGTTTTATCAACAAGAGCACCGCCACTTGTGGCATCAATGAGAGTTCTCTCCATTTATAATAACCCCTAATAGAAGTATTGAATCAAGAGTTGGTCAGGGATTTGGTGGTGTGTGCAGGTTTCAACAAGATTTTTACACCTCTCCCAGTATTCATGGAGTGATTCACTTCGGAACTGACAGATACCACTTATTTCCTTTCGGATAGAAGCAGTACGTGAAGCAGGAAAGTATTTTTCTAAGAAAAGTCACTTCATGTATTTCCATGTGGTTATGGAACCAGGAGGGAGGTAGTAAAGCCATGACTTAGCAGTGTCAGCTAGGGAGAAAGGGAATGCTCAGAGTTTGATTTGTTCTTCAGAAACCCCTTTAGGCTTCATGGTGGAGCACACTACTTGAAACTCTATAAGGTGGATATGTGGATCCTCACCGTCTAGCCCGTGGAAATGAGGGAGAAGATGAATCAGACACGATTTGAGTTCGAAGTCAGCCTCTATGTTTGGATATTGAATACCAAGAGGTTGGTAATTCATATCAGCGGAAACAAGTTATTTAAGTGTTTGTTCCCTAGGATTGACCATATCTAATTCAATTGGTTGGAAAAGGACTAGTTCTTGAATTATTTGATTATCTCTTATGTTCCTCATAATATGGTGAAGTGTTCGCTAAATTTCAGGGTCAAAAAAATCCGATGGATTGTTTGGGAGCCTAAAGTGCATTCAGAGAGATGTTGGAAGGAAAAGTAAGATGGGTATTTCTTTGTGTTTTTTCTGTTTATGATTTTTATGAGAATATGGGATTTTCTTTGTGTGTTTGTTTTTCAATTTTTTTTTTAAATTTTTTTTTTGTTTTTTTACAATAACCAGAAACTAATGACTACTTAAATCACCATCCCCGACAACAGATCCATTTTAAATGCGCGTCCAATTGTCTCCTATCGACCGGTCAAGGTTCCGGTGCTCTGCTAATGTGTATAGCAGCACTCGGGTCGAATCCCCGATGATGAAGCTTTGTAATAGTCATTTGTTTTTAGTTGATTACATTATGATTGGGGGGGGGGTTTGTTTTCAGAGCTTAAATGTAGTGATTATTGATTGGTGTTTGATTTAACAATTTGATAAATATTGGGGTGAGTTTATTTTTAGGTAGTTAATCTTGTGATATCCAGGAGCATTGCTTTATATTGCAGTTAATTTAACACCCACTTCGCAAGATAATGTTGATTGGAATTACTAAGTGTTAAGGCTTTAATCCAAGCCTTAACTTAAATTAGGGTTCTAATATCAATTAGATCTTGTTTATGGTAGTGTATTTATCGTTCCAATAATCCATGGAAACCACATGTTAAACAAAACAATTCATTAATCCATGAAATGTTATGTCCAACATAAACAATGTTAAATTAAAGAATATTCATCGAGAAAATACTCTCAATCACTTAACATCCCTAAATATTGACTCACCCCAATAATATATTTACTCATCCATTTATATTAATATTAATCTCGTTTATATATTTATGATGATAAATTAACAAGAGAAGAAAAATAAAGGGATAAGAAAAGAGTGGTACGTCGAACACACACACACACGAACAATAATGAGAATTAAAAAAAACAGACTTTGGATTGAATGAGGAAGCAAAAGAAGGGAAGGGGATTCAACTGTATTTAAACAATTTTAAGAACATTGATATTAATCTTCAGAAGGTTGATGAGAATAAGAGATATCGAAGAAGAAACTTTCATTAAAACAGAATTACAAAACACAAACTTGCAAAATTACAAACGGAGAACAACACAAAAGTGAAAGGAAGAAAAGAGAGGAGGAAGGGTATATCAAGTGAAAACTTGAGTATGGAAGGTCCTCCTAAGCCTTTGGAAAGGCTTTGGTCGTTCCAATTGAAGATTCTATATTCTGAAATGCCTACCCCTTTCAAGGAGAGGAGGGGGATGTATTTATAGCCCATGGAAGTGGATTGTTTGCATTCCCAATATATCCTTCCAATTGGATTGGCGATTTGGACATCAAGAAAGAAGAATCTCAAGATATATCCTTCTTAAAAGTTGAATATAATAATTTTGTCCGACCTCTCTCAAAAGTTGGAGTCGTTTGAAGCTATGGAGCCAAAGGTTTAGCCGATTTATTAAAAAAATTTAATCTATCCATTTCAATCCAGTCTTTTTAATGTCCAAAATGTGAAAGGGTTTTTGAATAGTAATATTCCCTCAAACAGAATGATGTCTTCAAAAAAGTAGGCCGTATATATTTCCTCTTTCACTCTAAAATATCTCAGCTCAAAATGATTTCTATATCAGGAGCCATGTCATCAAAACTGTACTGATTTTAATTCCCGTCCAGAAGGGTGGGCTTGAATTTAAAGCATTAGTCAGGACCCTTGACTTTATATTTGGGCCGTTAAATTTTTATCCAATACTCCTTTAATTATCCCCCAAACTTTAGAGGAGAATAAAAGAATTTGGACTTCCTCATTGATCCCAGAAATTAAATCTTCATGGATGGTCCAGTTTCTTCACCGATTCTATAGGCCTCCATGTGAGGTCCATATGGGCATTAAAATGGAAGCATTACCCATGATCCCTTATAATGAAATGTTTTATATTGAATTAAGAATCCTACAAAATAAAAAACCACAAAATATGGATCAGTAGTGTGATATTTATAAGTAAAATATTAAATTGAATCAATTGGAATACTTCTAAAAATGCTCAAAAAATTATACATAGTATTAAAATATTAATATTTCACATAAATTATGAAAATTTCATATAAAATCAGTAAATGGAGTATTTAGTAAGTCATGAAAATATTAATAACATCAACTCCCCAACACTTAGTCTTGTTCATGTCCTCATGTGTAATAAATATTAAAACATAGCAAAATCATTTTCACTCACCAACAAATATTAAAATTTTGTTTTCTCTAATCAGGGGAAGTTTAGACTATTTCACTCATCCATTTTGAATTACACCACAAGTTGTTACAGAGAAAAAGTTACATAACTAATTCATTTTTTCATGCTCAAATTTAAAAATGGAAAATGTGGATACTCAAAACTCACACCTCTCAAGATGATAAAATTCATTTGTGGAGGTTCACTCTTTCACCAACCAAAAGTGAAAATCTTAGAGTTTGAAAAGAGCTCCCAACATCCAATCCCTGTCCAAAGTGCACAATAATCAAGAGGTATTTTCAAGGGGTTTTTTTGTTGCTATGATATGGTAGGAATATAATTTCTAAGAGAGAGAAGAAGAGGGGTAAAACACCAACATAGAACAAGAAATGAACATTTTTTTGAAATAAAACATGGAAGGAAATGAAAAAACATATTTACAAGGGAATTATTGTGTGAAGAAAGACACAATAGAGGAATAAAATATGAAGGTAATGAGAAGATGGAAAATTTTAAAAAAAAACAAAACTTCTATCAATAAGAATATAATGCAAGTGTTCTCCCCCCTTTTTTCCTTTGTTTTTTTGAAAGTTGACCTTGAAACAGATCTCACACTCATATCCCAACCCATACTTGATATCCTCACGACAATAATTTTAATAGTTATAACAAGATCAAAGGTTGAGGAAGAGTGATTTTTGACCTACCCAAGACACAACCCATTTTTTCATTTTTTTTATTTTTTTCATCATTTTTGATTTTTTTGAACACTTTTTAATAACATTTACAAAATTACATATAATAGATGTACATTACATTCCCCAAAACACACTGAATGAAATCCTCTCCCCCACACTTAAATGGATACTTTCCCTGAAGCATAAAATAACACAGTGAAATCAACAAAGGGTACCCATAATGAAATCCATCCCCCCCCACACTTAAATTTCAAAAAATTATGCAATGAAAATCCATGTTGATATTGGGTGAGAAAAGGTATTGGGATTGTAATGTGGCTATCAAAGAAAATATTTTCATAGGCTCGAAGTGTCTTCCAAAAGGAGGATTAATGTATGGTTAATGGGAGGCTATTTGGATATTATAATTCTCACGTGGTTCATAAAAATTCATCTATCATATTAATGCACACTAAAGTAGGAAATTCACCTAGAAGGTCCATAAACTCAAGACTCACAAATGGGGGTGAAACACACATTTTGAAAATATGGCCATAGGTGGGCTTGGCATGAAAGAAAATGTTGTTCCTCATGGGTGGGGAAAATCATTTTCCAAATCAAAAATTGAGCATTCAAAATGTGTTGGTTTTGACACAAAATTCCTTATCCAAAGTCATGATGAAAAAACAAAATTTGTGAGATGAAAAAATTCCTGTTGACTCCCCAAAAAGGTTGGACATAATTTCAAAACTCAATGGTGAATAAGCAAGATGCTTAGTTTTTTTTATTTTTTTGTTATGATTATTTTTTTTATTTTTTTATATTTTTTTTAGTTTTTAATAAATACACACTCACACAAAAGAGAAATAGAAAAATAAAGGGTTTGAAAAATAAAGTGGTAAAAAAATGAAAGATATAGGAAGAAGAAGAAAGAGGTAGAGGGAGGAAGGGAGAGAGAGTTAAAGTGAAAGAAGTGCCCCCTGGTTTGGATTTGGTGGGTTTCCATATTTAACTTGTGGTAGGTCTACTGGAGAAGTTGGGGATCCGGTGGAAGTTGACGTTGATCTGGGATTGTGCATCCTCTCATGGTGATGCTTTAACCGATTTCCATTAACCGTGAATGTCTTTTTGGAAGAGGGGTCTTGGACTTTCACTGCACCAAATGGGTAAACATTAGTAATAAAAAAAGGACATTTCCAGAGAGAATTAAGCTTACCTAGGTGAAGATGAAATTGAGAATTAAATAGAATTACCTTATCACCTTCATGAAATACATTTCTCAGTATGTCTTTGTCATGGAGTGCCTTCGATTTTTCTTTGTAGATATTAGAATTCTCATAAGAATCAAATCGAAGCTCTTCCAGTTCATCCAATTGCAACAATCTTTCTTCACCAGATTTTTTGAGATCAAAATTACAAGTTTTCACTACCCAAAATGACTTATGTTGGATTTCAACTGGAAAATGACATGATTTACCAAAAACTAGCCTAAAAAGAGACATCCCTATGGGTGTTTTATAGGCAGTTTGATAAGCCCAAAGTGCTTCACCAAGTCTTTCAGGCCAGTCTTTTCTAGTGGGTTTTACAATTCTCTCAAGTACTTTTTTCACTTCTCTATTAGAAAGTTCAGCCATGCCATTTGTTTGGGGGTGATATGTAGTTGAAGTTTTATGTACAACCCCATTATTTTTCAAAAGAGATTCCATGGTTCTATTACAGAAATGGGTTCATAAGTCACTTATCAAGGCACGAGGCATGCCAAATCTATGGAAGATGTGTGTATTTAAGAAATCACTAACAGTATGAGAATCATCCTTTCAAGTGGGTTTGGCCTCGACCCACCTAGAAACATAATCAACTGCAAGAAGGATGTATGAGAATCCATTGGAAGAGGGAAATTGTCCCATGAAATCGATGCCCCAAACATCGAAGATCTCATAGAAAATTAAAGGCTTTGGGGAATTTCATTTCTCTTGGAAATTGTTCCAAACGTTTGGCAAGTAGGACATGATTGACAGAACTCATGTGAGTCCTTGAAGAGTGAAGGCCAGAAGAATCCAGAGTCTAAGAAATTTTAGGAGGTCCTTTGTGTTTCAAAGTGGACACCACTAGGCATTGAGTGATAGAATTCTAATATAGATGAATGTTCATTTTCATCGACACATCTCCTTATTACCATGTTAGCCCCAATTTACCAAAGTTTATTTTCATCCCAAAAATAGTATTTTGAATCACTTTTCAACTTCATTTTTTGTTCTTTTGAAAGAATTTTGGGAAAAACACCAGAAACCAGGTAATTTACAATTGGGGAAAACCATGGTATTTTTGGAGTGATAGATGAAAGGTGCTCAGTGGGGAATTTAGGATTGATGATTTTAGAATGAGAAGAATTAGAAATTCTACTCATGTAATCAGCCACATGGTTTTCTTTTCCTGGTCTATCTTTGATTTCAAGGTTAAACTCTTGGAGAATTAGGATCCATCTTATTAGCCTCAGTTTGGAATAACTTTTCTTGAGTAAGAACATTATTGTAGAATGGTCAGTGAAGATGATGATTTTGACACCTAAGAGATAGGGACGAAATTTTTCTAAGGCAAAAAACACTGCTAAAAGTTTCTTTTTCAGTGACAGTGTAGTGACATTGAGTTTCATACAATGTTTTTGTGGCATAATAGATGACATAAATAATTTTTTCTCTTCTTTGACCAAGAACAACCCCAACAACTCTATCAGAAGCATCATACATTAACTCAAAGGGTAAGGATTAATCTGGGGGTTGGATTATCAGGGCAGATGTAAGAGAAGTTTTGAGTTCAATGAATTATCTCTTTAAAACCTTATTGAAATGGAAAGTGACTTCATTTTGGAGCAACCAAGTGAGTGGGAGGGAAATTTTACTGAAGTTATGGATGAATCACTGATAGAAACTGGCATGACCGAGGAATGGATAGATGTCTCGAACAGAAGTGGGTTGAGGTATTGATTGGATCACTTCAATTTTGGCAGGATCGACTTCAATACCATCTTTTGAAACTTTGTTCCCTAGAACAATCCGATTTTCAACCATGAACTGACATTTTTCAAAATTTAACACAAGGTTGCACTTGACACACTTTTGGAGGTCTAAAGAGAGTGAATTCAAACAAGATTCAAATGACTCACCATAAATGGTGAATTCATCCATGAATACTTCCATTCAGTGTTTAATGAGTTTGGAAAAGATACTCATAATACACCTCTTTAATGTTGTAGGAGCATTGTAAAGTCCAAAAGGCATTATTCTATATGCATATGTTCCAAAGGGCCATGTGAAAGTAGTCTTTTCTTGGTTCTGAGGTGCGATTGGGATTTGGAAATAGTCGGTGTATCCATCAAGAAATGAATAATGTGACTTTCCAGCTAATCGTTCTAGAATTTGATCAAGGAATGGAAGAGAGTAGTGATGTTTTCTTGTTTCAACATTAAATTTCCTATAGTCGATGCAAACATGCCATTTTTTTCACTCGAGTTGTGACTACCTCTCCATGTTCATTTGTGAAAACAGTTATCCCACCCTTCTTGGGTACAAAATAAATTGGACTAACCCATTCACTATCAGAAATTGGGTAGATAATACCAGCTCGAAGAAGCTTGGTGATCTCATCCCTAACTACCTCAAGGATGAGTGGATTGAGTCTTCTTTGTGGTTGTCTAATTGGTTCGGATGATTCCTCAAGATGGATGTGATGCATAAAAAGGGCATGGTTGTTTCCTGGTATGTCATCTAGGGTCCACCCTAAGGACTTTTTGTTTTCCTCTAACACTTGAACAAGTTTGGACTCATCAGTTTCAGTATGTGAAGCAGAGATAATGACAGTATATGAGTGATCACGGAAAAGGAATGCATATTTCAGGTGTTCAGGAAGAGGTTTTAGATCAGTTTAATCTTTCATTTTTGGGTTAAACAACTCAGGAATGGAGGAAGGGACTTCAGTTGCTTCAGATTCATTTCCTTAATACTTTACAAGGTGGAACAGTAGAGATCAGAGTTGATGTGGGATTCAAGAGAGTTTTCAAGTTCCTCTAGATTGATGGAGTCTATGAATGAGAGGTCCACATCAACTTCACCATTTATGACTTGGTTAATCATGGTGTAGATTTCACAAGATCCTTTGTCATTAGAACATGAAGAACATGGTGGATTGGGGTTCAATTGACTCTTAGAAGTGTCCTCATAATCATCGATTGAGAATGCAGAGTGATCCTGAGATGGGTATTGCATGGCTTGGAAAATGTTGAACTTCACTAGTTGGTCACCGAATTCCATGGATAAGATGCCAGAATGGACATCAATGTTGGTTCTCACAGTCATGAGGAATGGTCTTCCTAGAATTAGGGGAGACCGAGAAGAGTTCATCTCATCTTCCATGTCAAGGACATAGAAATCAGCATGGAAGACAAGATCATTGAATCAGACAAGGAAATCCTCAATTATTCCCCCAGGACTAGCTGTGCTTCGATTGGCTAATTGAATGACAACAACAGTTAGATATAAGGACCTAGAACAAGTTTGGAGAAGAAGTATTTGGGAATGACATTAATTGAGACTCGTAGGTCTATGAGTGAATCATCAAAGTTGGAACTTCCAATTTGGTATGGAACCATAAAGGTCCCTAGAACATTGCACTTTATATAAATAGACTACTGGGTGGAACATTTTCAAAGGTCCTAAGTTGCCTCTTGTGCGTACATAACTCCTTGAGAAACTTGGAATACTTTGGAATTTGTTTTATGGAATCTAAGAGGGGAATGTTTACTTCAGCACGTCTAACCATGTCGAGCATTTTAGGATAGGGTTCAAAGGACTTCTTTGGCTTAGAAATGTCTCGAGGAAAAGGAATTGGATTCCTAAGTGGAATGGAAGGAGGTGAGGGAATGGATTGAGATTCCTTTTCAAGTTTCTTTTTCTTTTCATTTTCTAGGTCAACATTCAAAGGAGGGTTGGAGGAATTATGTTGAGGCATAGAAATTTGCTTTTCCGATCTAAGTGCAATTGCACTTACATTACACTTGGGGTTGGGTAATGGCTAAGCTAGAAGTTGGGAAGAATTAGATGGTTACTATTGACTAAGGTGGGATGCCAGTTGACCAATTTGGGTTTCAATGTTCTTGAGGCTAGAACGGGTGAAAGAGGTAAGATCTTCCACTGCACTTTCCCATGGTTTCTTAGAAGGAGTGGCTTGTCCCGAATTGGGATTACCTGGATTTTGGTTCTTGTGAAAGTGATTGTATTGGTTTTGGAATTGGGAAGGCTCACTAGGATAATGGAATCGAGGAGGAGGATTGTTCCTTTGAGGTTGAGGAAGAAAAGGATAAGGTTGCTGGAAGTTACCAACACCTTGACCATATTGAAACTGGTTTGGGTTTTGAGGAGGGAATTGAGGAGGATGAGATATGAGATTACCATACCTATGGCCTTGGTTATAGAAATAAGATAAGGGCTCAGAGTGAGGTTGGTTGACATTTCTAACAAACTGACCTGATAGTTGGAGGTTGTTGTTACGCTAAGCATATGATGCATTGAGCTCCATTGGTCCAGATGAATCGAATTGATCCTCTTGAAGTTGTAAACATGTGTCAGTTGGATTAGATGGAGAGTTGTAGATTCCACAGTTTTTGTCAGGTCCATGAAACATTGATTGCGGAGAAGATGAGGTTGGATATTTGGATGCCACAGCTAGTTGTCGCACAAGACTTGTAAGTTCACTCATCCACTCGATCATCTTGTTCAGCTCAATTGATTGATTATCTTGGGATTGTTTTACTTGAGCATGTGCTCGAGTATAGAATTGTTGTGTGTTTGCATCCATGTTACTTATGAGATCTATTGCTGCTTCAGGAGTTTTATCTACAAGAGAACCGCCACTTGCGGCATCAATGAGAGTTCTCTCCATTGCTGATAACCCCTCATAGAAGTATTGAATCAAGAGTTGGTCAGGGATTTGGTGGAGTGGCCAGGTTGCAACAAGATTTTTGATCCTCTCCCAGTATTAATGGAGTGATTCACTTGGGAACTGACGAATACCACATATTTCCTTTCTAATTGAAGCAGTACAAGAAGCAGGAAATAATTTTTCTAAGAAAATTCGCTTCATGTCATTCCAAGTGGTTATGGAACCAGGAGGGAAGTAGTAAAGTCATGAAATAGAAGTGTCATCTAGGGAGAAATGGAATGCTCGATTTTTGATTTGTTCTTCAGAAACCCCTTGAGGCTTCATGGTAGAGCACACTACTTGAAACTCTTTAAGGTGGATATGTGGATCCTCACCGGTTAGCCTGTGGAAATGAGGGAGAAGATGAATCAAAACCGATTTGAGTTTGAAGTCAGCCTCTATGTTTGGATATTGAATACCAAGAGGTTGGTAATTCATATCAGGGGAAGAATGTTCATTAAGTGTTTGTTCCCTAGGATTGGCCATATCTAATTCAATTGGTTGGACAAGGATTGGTTCTTGAATTATTTGATTATCTCTTATGTTCCTCCTAAGTTGGCGAAGTGTTCGCTCAATTTCAGGGTCAAACAAATCCGAGGTATTGTTTGGGAGGATACATGGTATTCATAGAGATGTTGGAAGAAAAATTAAGATGAATTTTTCTTTATTTTTTTTTTCTGTTTATGATTTTTATGAGAAGACGGGTTTTTCTTTGTGTGCTTTTATTTAATTTTTTTAAAATTTGTTTTTTTTTGTTTTTTTACAATAAACAGAAACTAATGACTACTTAAAGCACCATCCCCTACAATGGATCCATTTGAAAAACGTGGCCGATTGTCGCCTATCGACCGGTCAAGGTTTTGGTGCTCTGATAATGTGTATAGCAACACTCGGGTCGAATCCATGACGATGAGACATTGTAATAGTGGTTTGTTTTTAGTTGATTGTATTATGATTGGGGTTTTTTTTGCAGAGATTAAATGAAGTGATTAATGATTGGTGTTTGATTTAACAATTTGATAAATATTGGGGTGAGTTCATTTTTAGGGAGTTAAGCTTCTGAAATCCTGGAGCTTTTCTTTATATTACAGTTAATTTATCACCCACTTCGCAAGATAATGTTGATTGGAATTACTAAGTGTTAGGGATTTAATCCAAGACTTAACTTAACTTAGGGTTCTAATATCAATTAGAGCTTGTTTATGGTAGTGTATTTATGGTTCCAATAATCCATGGAAACCACATGTTAAACAAAACAAATCATTAATCCATGACATGTTAAGTCCAACATACACAATGTTAAATTAAATAATATTAATCAAGAAAATACTCTCAATAACTTAACATCCCTAAATATTGGCTCAACAAATAATATATTTACCAATCCATTTATATTAATATTAATCTGGTTTATATATTTATGATGATGAATTAACAAGAGAATAAAAAGAAAGGGATAAGAAAAGAGTTGTACGTCGAACAGACACACACGAACAATATTGAGAATTAAAAAAATAGACTTTAGATTGAATGTGGATGCAAAATAAGGTAAGGGGATTCAACTATATTTAAACTATTTTAATAAAATTAATATTAATCTACATATGTTGGATGATAATAAGATATATTGAAGAAGAAACTTGCATTAAAACAGAATTACAAAACACAAACTTACAAAATTACAAATGAAGAACAACACAAAAGTGAAAGGAAGAAAAGAGAAAAGGAATGATATATAAAGTGAAAATGGGAGTTTGTAAGGTCCTCAAAATACGTTTTCAAGGCTTTAGTCATGCCAATTTATTATTTTCTCTTCTGAAATGCCAACCCCTTGCAAGGAGAAGAGGGGGATGTATTTATAGCCCAAGGAAGTGGACTGTTTGCATTCCCAATCTGTCCCTCCACTTGGATCGATGATTTGGACATCCAGAAAGCCTAATCTAGAGATATATCCTTCTTAAAAGTTAAATAACATAACGTTTTCAGACCTCTCTCAAAATTTGGAGTCATTTGGACCTATGGAGCCAAAGTTATGGCCGGTTGATTAAACAATTTTAATCTATCCATTTCAATCCAGTCTTTTTGAAGTCAAAATTGTGAAAGGGTTTTTGAATAGGAAGATGGCATCAAAACCGAATGATTTCTTCAAAAAAGTCGGAATTCTATATCTACTATTTCACACTACAAAATCTCAGCTCACAATGATGTTTATATCAAGAGAAATTTCATCGAAATTTTACTAATTTTAATTACCGGCCAGAATGGTGGGCTGGACTTCAAAGCATTAGTTGGGCCCCTTGTCTTTAAAGTTGGGACTTGAACTTTTTATCCAATACTCCTTTAATTATCCCCAGAACTTTGGAGTAGAATAAAATAATTTTTACTTCCTGATTGAGCCCAGAAATTAAATCTTCATGGCTGGTCTGATTTCTTCACAGATTCTGTAGGCATCCTTGTGTGGTCCATATGGGCCATAAAATGGAAACATTATCCCATTATCCCTTCTAATTAAATGTTTTATATTGAATTAGAAATCCTAAGAAACAATAACCACACAATTTAAATCATTAGTTTGATATTTATAATTAAAATAGTAAACTGACTCAATTGGAGTACTTCTAAAAATGCTCAAAAATTATACTTTGTATTAAAACATTAATATTTCACATAAATTATGCACATTTCATATAAAATCAGTAAAGGGAGTATTTAATAAGTCATGAAAATTATAATAAAATCATTCATATTCTACATCAAGTATTTTATATGGTCTATCCATGAAACTCTAATATCAATACTTATATTTTTTATAAACACACCCATTCTGAATTTCCAATAACCATAATCACTTCCATTGAAATGAGGTGTTATTAATTAATTCAATAGTTTAATCTCCATAGCTTCCATCAAACTAAAAAAATACTTAGTGTTATTATAGACTAGGATACAAGTTATCTCAAATAAAAATAGAAATTTAAAACAATTCTTTTAAGCACAACAAACCATAATTTAAGATTCCTAAAAGAGTTGACCTTAGAAAAAAAGTGTGGGTATCTGTCTAAATAGTAATAGAGTCAATTTATCCTTATGTAAGGTCCACCTTTGATACAAATTGTTAGTTTGGATATGATGATGGTAGAAGGACTGGAGGTGGTAAATGAGACTTCTTAAAATTATCAAGGATATTAAATATTAATTGTATAATTTTATTTAATATCCAATAAACCATTCATAAAATAATAATATTAGTAAATGTGTGAAGATTGTATATATAAAATTAAAGAAATTAACATAATTAATTTTATAGTAATTTGGATCTAAACAATCCTATATCAACTATTCACACCCCAACTAATGGAGTATGCCACCCACTATGAATGTGATATAGGATTTTATAAGGTAGAAATATAAACCCAGACTTCTAAATAAAAGTTATATTAACCTAGGAATTTTTGAGGATAATCCCCAATCCTACATCCACATAGACATTTTTTGGGAGTAGGTAAAAACCCAGACATTCTATACGAGTATCCCCAACCTAAGTATTTTACTTTTTGGTCAGGTGTGTATAACTAATGGAATACCTTTTAGAGATATTAGAACCTGTTTTAGAAACAATTATGCACAGACCTCTAACCTGAAATAAAAATATATAATGGATAATACAACTGGGTCGAAGAAAAAAATAATGTTATTGATGAAACAGTTGATACAACCCCTTTTAATATATTTTAATGATTATTTTTTAGCATTCCAGTAAAGGTACAGTACGACTATTCAAGGAGAATTAAGTCAAAGAATATTAGTTCCTTCCTTGAGAGTTCCTCATAAAGATGTAAAAAGAGTGTACATGATCACCTATATTGCTTCAAGTATTATCACATGTAGTCGGCATGTTCATTTTGAACTATTGTGTTTATTTTAAGCATCCTAGAATGCATTAAATTGAATTTTTAAAATATAACAATCCAAACTCCAACAAGGTAAACAATTAAAATTAAAATAAAACACTTATCCATGAGAGAGAATATTATTGTTGAAAACAATGGTAACAAATTTTTTTTGAATTCAAAAAAGACTGATTCAAACCATTTTGAATTACCCATTAAATTATAATAATAATTCAAGGAAATCCCATAAAAATTAGAACACTTCTTAAAAAATTACTAAATAGGTTTTAATTTAATGAAAAATATAATTTAATATTTTGTATACTCTTTCAAATACCATAAAACGTGTTTAAATACATTCATTTTCATTAAATAATAATGTAGAAAAGAGTAATCTGAAAATATTAAAACATAAATATGCTAAAAGTTCTATATAATAATTAAGAACATGATTTAAAAAAATTTGTAAAAATATAAAAATATTATAATAAAATTTTGCATAGATTGTATAATATATGTATATTAATTTATTAAATTTATAAAATACACAAAATAATTAAAATAAATATGAAGTTAATAAATTATAAAAATGATGAAACATATATCATGATAAAATTTATAGAAATAATAAAATCAACAGACTGTAACATAAATTTTTTAACTAGAGATGGAATAAATTTTATAACAGATGGCAGAAATAATTTTCTACTACTACTGTTGAATAATAGGTTTTGTTCATATACCTTCATAGGTTGTGGTACTAGTTGAACATGGAATCTATCAATAGTTATACGGTTCTACTGTCATAGTGAACATGCGACCATCGTTATATAAAATCATCTAATGTTTGAGTTATATTTGATCTACTATTGATACTGTAGATTTACCATTAAAAAGAAAATAAATGACATACCTTTAGTATTTTAAAATTATCTACCAATTTTATTTTAAATTGAACTACTATTGTTATTCTTAAATGAAAATATATTATTGTAGCATATTTCATCTACCATCATAATAGATTGCATCCACTGTTAGACCAAAAGTGATATATCATTGGCTTGAATATTATCTACAATTTATATATGTTATTTAGAATTGGCTTGAAAATGTAGATATTATATTTATGTAAAATGGAGATCTACTATTCCTATAAATTATGGGAAATCAACCGAAGGTAGGATATGATGAATAGTAATTCTTCATTTCATATAGAAAATTGACACACAAAATTTGGTGAATTCATATACCATATAAACATTTTAATTAAATGTTGTTCAAGAAGAAATAAATGATGATAATTTTAGGACCCTTTCAGCAAATTAGAATGTAAATCAATATGACAAGCATAACCTAAGATATGATTGGAAAATGGTTAATAACATAAACTAACCATTGTTGAAATATGTTGAGATTTTTTTTAACTTCAACCTATTTTTTAGGTATCATAACAACATTTTTACACTTTAACAATGTTTTAGGAATTGTATATATTCATATTATCATTATAACTGAATAAATGAAGTGTGATTATAATGTGTATCAAAAGAGATATCAAATAAATAAAAATAATTTTGAATGCTAGAAAATCCATAATTCCATATTTATTGCATAAAAATTAGGTATTTTTTAGACCATTAAAATAAAAATATTATCCATCCTTCCATTCTAATTAAATGTAGATAAATATAATATATATCAAAAAACATAAGTCGTGAAAGAATGAAATATATATTAATCATTTTATAAATAAATAAATAAATAAAAATTTTAAGGAGATTAAACTAATAATTATTCTTCAAACCAAAAACATGGATTATGTTTAGGGTAAAATGAGAACATTATAGGGATTAATTTATATTTAAACATAGTTGAATTAATGTCGGATAAAAATTTATCTTTAAATTGAAATAGTAATTATAAAAATATAACCAATAGAACTCTAGATATAGTTAAATCATAGTTATCTTGTAAAAATCCATTTTCACATAAAATGATAAGCGAGTTTTATAATATTACAAAATATAAACTATAAATATTGTTTGTAATAAAAAAACATAAAATGCAAGAAATAACATTATGAAACATCTCCCACCTAGGAAATTTAATATTAAAATTATTCATAGTCATGAACCTTACCTTGTATAGTTTAACAAAACATGTTTTACCCCTTACAGGGCTACACAGTTTCTCCTAAGGGGCCACATAGTTTAAATAAATCATGTACCCTATCTTTTTCTCCTAGAAATAGAGTTCTTAAATTATCACACTCTATAATCCCATAAAAACCACTGACACATCTCTTGAGCCTTAAACTATGTAATGTTTCAGATTTTTTCATGTATCATTTTGAAATATTATATAGAATTATTATGAGACCAAGAATTGTGACAACATGTCATTCTGAGGCCCAGTGAGCCCGGAATGGTTGTTTGAACTTTTTTTAAGTTAAGTGAGTTGTTGGGTGTGCGTGGTTGTGGAAATTCCCAAACAGATGCCTGAATTAAAAAACAGAGGGCACTGTTGGGTCCAAGATGATGAATTTACCTAAAAACGGGCCTAACCTCGACTAGAATGGGTCGAAGAAAAAAGTTAATTTCTGATGTTTTTAGTAAAATAAAATAAAATATTTCAAAAAAAATATTTTATATTATTTTAAAACATTGGTTGTAGAACAATGACAAGGAAATTATTTTGATAATTAATGCCACACCATAATGAATCATAAATAGGAATGTTGACTCATTAATGATGCAACATGATGGAATGCTGAAACACATTCCCTCCTTTTAATGGGTTAATCAAATGTTGGTCATTGGTTGAAAACTAAGAGGAAATTTAGAGAATTATTAGAGACTTGGAGAGAACTCTTGAGAACGAACAATGATGACATGATCGATCAACGCATCTCAGATTCGATGAACCTTGAAAATAAATGGGATGCGGCGATTGTTCTTTAACTGAATTGAGGTAGGGGTTGTTATTTATATTCTTATTTTCCCCATTCTTGGATTAAATGATGAATGCAGAGCAACTCACAATTAGGTTGACCTACGGATTTTGCGTTCTTGTGGGAGGGCGTTATTTTGTGTTTCTTTTGGGAATTGTTTCAGGAAATTGATTCATGATAATTATCAGATTATCTTTTGATTCTCCCAATTTAATCATTATAATGGGAGTGAATTTATTCCATGATGAATGGTGGCAGAGGTGTGTTCCTCTTTTGTTTATTGATTTCTTCTTCCCCTTTTTCCCCACGCTCTTCACATTCTACACGAGGTTATGAACAACGGATTGTTTCACATATGTTTCGCAATAAATCGATCCTGAATTTGAGAGTCGACATTGCAATGAATCGAAGAAGGTGCGACAGAGATAACAGAAGAGGATTCAGCACGGTTTGGTAGAAAGAGTTCTTTAGGCGTTCTTCGTGCGGGAGAATCAGAACGTGTTTTCAGGGCTGATCGGAGGACCAAAAGTGATAGACTTGTCTTTTTGATATCGAGGTGACATAAAACCTTGGGTTTCATGGTGATCAAATGGCTGTATCGAAGAAGGGAGCATCGCGGGAGGTGCACCAGTGAAGAGTAGTGTTTCTGGAAATTTTTAGAACACACTGTGTATATCAAAATGAACACGCCGTGTGGATCAATAGTGGCGACTAGGGATTGCACGTTGCACGTGATGAAGAACATAGTGTGACTATAGGGAGACACAGTGTTTGGACCCCACCCAATGGTGGATGGATTCCCAGGGGATATGAAACATAGAAATGGCGTGTGACCACTGTCACATGGCATGTGGGCCTTACATGGGGCTCGACGTGTATATCAGATGATACACAGACACGGGGTGGATTATATTCCATGTAATCTACTAAACAGACATACAAGGCCAGTAACATGGGTCACCCCGTGTGCTGATTACACATTTTGGCATACATGGGTTTAGGCCATGTACAGGAAGATGGCCAGCATACACATAGCGAACCACATATACCTTGAAATGGTGTTTTATCATTCCTACATATTGTGTAGTTTTGTTTTACATGAAAAGACTTACGACATGGGTCGTGGTACAAGGTCAATACCATGGGTCATAAGACACAGTGTGTGACACTTCTACACGTTGTGTACTTTTCAGTACATGGCTTGATCTTCTTTTCCACCATTCCTTGGACATGTTCTGTTTGGTTTAGTTCCCCTTTTTATCATCCCTCTGAAGGTCAGGTATTGTTTCCATCCATAGATAGATGATCCATTAAGAAGGAAAATATGAGATAGAGTCAGGTATCCCTCTGAGAGGCCCGGAGTGAGATCATTTATCCATTCATGACCCTTGGTTGAGTCAGGTACCAACATGACTATTCCTACAAGATTTTGATCCTCTACTTAGCATGTGAATCCAATTGAGTTGAGGTATCCTCCAAGGCCCTGACAGTAATCCTCATATTTTTATCATGACCTTTCCCTACTCAGAAGTGTGTTATCCCACAATGAGTGTATCTATATCTCGTGATCCTTCCCATCAAATAGTACTTATCGGACGGGCGGCATCAGAGCTATCAGACTCATGGTGTGAGTTCTCTCGAACGAGTACTTCGTGGAACCTTCAAACTAAAACCCTAGAGGTGGTATGATGTTGTGAGACTTCTCTCCAGTAGAAATATATTGTGTAGAGATAACTGTAACTTTCTTTTGTGTATTTCTTTGTGGTTTTTAGGGTCCTCTACTGAGTATTTTTATACTCACCCCTATATAGGATTTTCCCACATATGTTGTGTCTTGTGAAGATGAGCATCCTTTTGATGGAGTCTAGGGTGGTCTAGGACCAATACTGAGCTTTCCGAGATCCCAACAAGCTGAGGTTTTCCTACAGCAATGAGCAGCAGTCCCAGTACCTCCATGTGCTTACAAGTTGGACTTTGTAGTTTTTAGACACTTTTTTCATGGGCTTGTATTCTGGCCCAGTTTTACTTTATGCACTTTACTTTTGTTGTACTATGTTGGTTGGGTTTAGTTGTATGCATTCATTTTATTCCTTTTTGGTTTTTTACATTTCGTAATTTTTGGGCTTGGAGATGTGTGCGTGTGTACACGGACTTAGGAAATGCCTCCAATTTTAGTGAGATGCCTACTCGGTGCTAGTCACCAGCCCCTGGCCTATTGGAGTTAGGCTTGGGGAGTCACGACACGAGCCCTAATGGGAAGGGTCATGACAGAGTTGTATCAGATGTGATCGGTTCTACCTTAGGACCAAGAGTCTGTGAGATTAGTTTGGGGAAACATTGTTATGTGTTTCAAGCTTAGATTTCAAGCCAATGACTCCAGTGTTGGTGCGGGTGGCCGACATATCCATACATCAGGACTCTGATAACCTGCTTTTTGACTTGGTACATGAAGAAACTAGTTGCGAAGAAGTAAAAGAATGGTACATGAATCATATAGGAATGGGTTGTGTTTTCCATGTCCTTTATGTCAGCTATCTAGATATACTCATTGACCATGGTACATCTTGTTTCCTTACAGGATTCCTCTACAATGCATACCTGCTAGGATTCAGCATCAAGATCCCAAGGTTGACCCCCTCAGTGATGAGGCTTCAATATAGGAACCAGTTCCTCAGGCATTACCTCCAAGTGGTGCACCTGCTATCCCACCACTAGTGGAGAAGACTGTGGTACTTGCAGTACAGACACACGAGGGGCGCAAGATGAGCAAGCTCCATGAGTTCCAAAGACAGAGACCTATCAAGTTCAGAGGCGAGCCTGACCCTTAGGCAATGAAGGATTGGCTTGAGGTGGTGACCAGAGTTTTCCATCTAGTGAGGACACCAGTGGACCAGATAGTGATCCTAGGCAAGAACCTTATGTAGGGTTCAGTAGGACGATGGTGGAGTCTGACCATGTATACTCATGATGAGGAGAATCATTTTTGGACAAAGTTTTAGATACTCTTTAGGGAGGATTTCCATATGGTTACACTGAGATAAGTGTGTATCCAGGAGCTTATTTACTTCTTGTAGGGAAGTCTGATGGTAGTTGGATATTCATCGAGGTTCACCAACCTTTCCAGGTACTCGATGGATATAGGAATGGATCATTACACCAGAGATCGAACATTTAAGTGTGTTCTACGATGGGACATTCGAGCTACTTTCTTGCCTTTATGCATTTAGACTTATGACAGATTGGTCGAGCAGGACTTGGTGATCGAGAGCTTCTTGGAAGAGTAGAGACAGCCGACGGTAGTCAGTAATAGGCAGACAGGTGAGGAGGCCTCTATAGTAGGGATCTGACATCAGGAATAGGGGTCAAGACATGTGAGACATCACCGGAGGACCCAGGATAGGGGATCGACAGTCTAGGGCTCTCAGGCTGGATCTAATCAGCCTAGGGAGAGGAAATGTTACTCGTGATATGGTAGGGTACATCTCTCTAGAGACATTCCAACCCGTCGAGATTCTGACAGGGAAGTGGTGGATGGACCACTATGGTAGAGGTAGAGAGTGGATCAAAGAGACTCTCCATGCGGTGGATGTGGAAGAGGATCATGGAGAGCTACAGGTGGTTAAAGACACTTCAATATACTTCCACCACCACCCCCAAGAGGTCCACACTAGGCTCAGGGAGCTGGGGTATATGGGTGAGTACAGCTACATGCGGTCGAGTAGTATGAACCACAGACTCCAGGGATGATCTGAGGCACGATCTATGTCTTTTCTACCATTTCTTACATACTTATAGAGATATATGATAGTCCTTCATTCCTCTCCACATGTCTTGTGAGAAACCTTGAGATTCTAGTAGAGTCATTGACTCGACCCTTACAGTTGGAGACAGATATGTGTGGAGACTCGATGATCACACACCTTTGCAGATAGTGTGATCATACCCTTGGGGTGAGAGTTTTGGTTGAAACCTCTTGGTGGTAGCATCGAGGCCTTACGACGTCATTCTCAGTATAGACTATTTGTCTTTGGCCTATGATCATGTTGACTACTTTAGGTGAATAGTGTGGTGTGTCCGCAACAATGGGGTGAGGTTTTCATTTATTAGTGAAAAAGAGACCCAGACATCAAAAAATGTGCTCTCGCATAGGAGGGTTCAACCGATCACTCATTAGTTGGGTACCCTTACACATAGAATAGTAGATGTTTTACCATCTAGTTCCCAGCAGTAGTGGCGGAGTATGAGGAATTATTTCCCGAAGATGTTCCAGGATTACCTTCCCACTGGGAGATCAATTTCTTCATAGACTTATAGCCTGGGATGACACTGATATCCTTATCATCATATCAGATGGCTCCTGTAGAGTTGTGTGAGCTAAGTGGGAAGCTAGAGGATTTATAGAGGAAGGGGTTCGTGAGACCTAGAGTTTCACCCTGGGCAGCCCCAGTTTTGTTTTCCAAGAAGTCATATGAGAGTTTGAGGTAGTGTGTGGATTATCGGTGCCTGAATCAGGAAACGGTGAAGAACAATACCTATTTCCGAGGATCGAAGACCTATTTGATCAGTTGAGAGGGTCACAATGGTTCTCTAAGGATGACCTTCGGTCAGGTTACCACTAGTTATGAGTACGGGATGAGGATATACTGAAGACGACTTTTAGATGCCGCTACTATCACTATGAGTACATGGTGATTCCTTTTGGCATAACGAACACTCCCACAATGTACATGGGACTTATGAACTGGATCTTCCATCCATACTTGGACCGGTTCATAGAGATCTTCATCGACAAAATCCTTGTGTACTTGGTGTTAGAGGACGGGCACACGAGGCCACTAAATATGGTTATAGATGTACTTTGAGTGTACCAGCTTTATAGTAATATCTTGAAGTGAAAATTATGGATTCAGGAGGTCCACTTTTTGGGACATGTCATCTCAGTAGATGGAGTAGTTTTGAACCTAGCCAACGTGGATGCAGCGTTAGCATGAGATCCACCTCAAAGCCTGATGGAGGTACGAAGCTTCATTGGGTTGGAAAGATATTACCTAAGATTAAATCTGGATTTCTCCTTGATATCATCATCTATGAAAGCCCTGAGTAGAAAGGAGAAACCCTTATTATTGATGGAGAAGTGATAGTAGGATTTCAAGAATCTGAGACAGAGTTTGACTAGCGCCACGATTTTGAGATTACCGGAGGAGGGTGTCGAGTATGTAGTTTTCTACGATGCATCAATAACCATGCTTGGATGTGTCATGATGCATAGATAGTAAGTGATTTCTTATGGTTCATTCCAGATTAGGCCACATGATAAAAACTATGTGATCCATGATCTTGAGTTGGCAGTGGTAGTCTTGGCATTGTAGATGTGGCGACACTACCTTATGGGTGTGTGTTTTATCATCTACTCTGACCACAAGAGCCTCATGTACATATTCTTGTAGAATGATATGAATATGATACAAAGTAATTGGAGAGATATCCTCTAGGACTATGATTTAAAGATCATCTATACTCCTAGGAAGGGGAAGAAGGTGGTAGATTCTCTTATCAGTAAATAGAGCTCACAACTATTGAGTGAATCGATAGAACAATTGGCCTCATTATAGTTATCTGTCATGGATATAGAGGATGAATCTTACCTTAATTTTATGGTTCTCACCCCTCCACTCTTACATCAAGTTAGGGAGGTACAGTTTGGGGATGTCATCTATGAGGATTTATGTGATCAGTTATCCACAAGACATGATCTTGATGGATATTCACAAGGTGGGGAGCACATTGTTCTTTTCATAGGATGCCCGGTAGTACCGGTGGCATTGCGGGAGGAGGTCCTGAGGGAGTTCAATACATCCACATATGTGGTAAAATCTAGCATGGTGATGATATATCAGGATCTTTGACAACAGTTATGGTGGTCAGGTATAAAGAATTCAGTAGCAGAGTTCGTTTCTCGATGCCTTATACGCCAACAGGTGAAGGCTGAGCACCAAGTTCCAGTGGGGTTAGCACACCCCTAAATGTTATAGAATGGAAGTGGTATGGAATATCAATGGATTTTGTGATATTATTTCCAAGTACGTCCAAGGGGAATGATCCCATATGGGAGATCATTGACCAACTCACCAAGTCGGCCCTATTCCTAGCTATTAGGGACAATAGTTCCATAGAGATCCTGAGATGCCTCTACGTACAAGAGATTGTTCATCTTCATGGTGTCCCTTAAAAAATAGTCTTATATTGTGATGCTAGATTCACATTCCATTTTTGGAGGGGACTGAAGGAGGCATTTGGGACTTAGCTACGATTGAGCATGACATTCCATCCCCAGACCGATGGTTAGACAGAGAGGTCTATTCAGGTTTTGTAAGATATGTTATGGGCTTTTAACATGGAAATTTTTCACGATTTAGAGGACCACTTACCACTGGTGGAGTTTTCATACAATAATATAAACCACTACACCATTGGAATGGCACCGTTCGAGGACTTATAAGAGAAACCCTGACGGTCACCACCTTTCTAGACTGGCCTTGGAGAGTCAGTGCTCATGGGTCCAAAGTTGGTGTGAGCTACCACTGAGAAGGTGGAGATTATCCAGGAGCGGATGAAGATTACATAAAGCTGGCATAAGTCTTATGTTGACAGGAGACGAAGACCTCTGGAGTTCGAGGAGGGAGACCATGTCTTCTTTCAGATTTCACCTCGACGAGGGTTATGGAGATTTTTCCTGAGAGGAAATCTATATTCGAGGATCATCAGACCTTTACAGATACTTCACACAGTCATCGAGGTGGTGTACTTATTCATTCTACCACTGCAGATGCATCAGGTACATGATCTCTTCCATGTGTCATAGCTGAGGAGGTACGTGCATAACCCATCGTACATCATCAACTGGGGCGAGTTGTACATCGAGGATGGAGTGACCTTTGCTGAGTACGCAGTATTGATCTAGGATCGGTAGGATATGATCCTTTGTGGGTGGTCAATTCTCTTAGTGCACATCCATTGACAGAACATGAATCTTTAGAAGAGAAAGTTGGAGCGTGAGGCTCAGATTGGTGTGTAATACCCAAATCTTTTTGAGTAACCCTATTTTAGCTATTTTGGGATGCAAAGTCCTAAGGTAGGGAGAATTTAATGTCTCAAATTTTTTCATGTATCATTTAGAAATATTATATAGAATTATTCAGATAACAAGTGCGGAGACGAAATTCCATTCTGATGCCCTGTGATCCCAGAATGGTGGTTTGAAGTTTTTTTGAAGTTAAGTTAGTTGGTGTGTGTGTGCAGTTGTAGAGGTTTTCAAACGGATTCCTGGATTAAAAATTAGAGGGTGTCATTGTGTCTGGGACGATGAATTTACCTATGAACGAGCCTAACCTCTACCAGCGCGGGTTGAGGGAAAAATCTAATTTTTGAACATTTTTAGTAAAATAAAATAAAATAAAATAATTCTAAAAGGTTATTTTATTTTATTTGGAAACATTATCTGCAGAATAATGATGAGGAAAATGTTTTAAAAATTAATACCACACCATGATGACTAAGAAACAGCAACACTAACTCATTAAGGCCGCAACATGATGGAATACTGAAACAGATTCCCTCTTTTTAATGGGTTAATTGAATGTTTTTCATTGGAAGAAAACTGAGAGGATCTCTAGGGAATAATTAGAGCCTTGAAGAGAACTCTCGACAATGAACGATAATGATGTGATCGATCAACGTATCTGGAATTAAACGAACCTCGACAATGAACATGACGTGGTGATCATTCATCAAACGAGTCGAGGTAGGGGTTGTTATTTCAATTATTATTTTCCCTGTTATAGGATTAAATGACTAATGCAGAGCACCCCAAAAATTGGTTGACCCATGGATTGCGCGTTATTGCATGAGAGAATTATTTTCCATTTCAATTGGGGTTTGATTTGGGAAATTGATTCGTGATAATTGTCAGATTATCTTTTGATTTTTCCTGTTTAATCCTTCTAATGAGAGATAATCGACACCATGAAAAATGGTGGCAGGGGTGTGTTCCTATTCTATTTATTGATTTCTTCTTCCCCTTTTTGCTTATGTTCTTCGCGTTCTTCATGAGGTTATGAAAAATGGATCGTTTCATGTTCATTCTACAATGAAACGATCCCGAATTTCAGAATTGTCATTGTGACGTCTCAATTGAGGTGTGATGGAAATAACGGTAGAGGAATTGACATAGTTCGGGTGAAACTGTTCTTCGGGTGATCTTCATGCGAAAGAATCAATTTTTTTTAATGTCGATCAGAGGCCCCAAACCGATGGAATTTCCTTTTTGATGTTTGGGTCACATAAACCCTTGAGTTTCATGGGGATTGAATGGACAAATTTAATAATGGAGAATCGTGGGAGGCACATCGGTGAAGAGCATAGTTTTTGGAAGTTTCCGAAACACATGGCGTGTATCCCGGTAAACATTCCATGTGGGCCGGCAGTGACAGCTAGGGTTTGTGCACCGCACACGATGAAGAAAATGGAGTTCTTCTAGGGAGACATTATGTGTGGACCCCACCCAATGATGGATGGAGTCTCGGACGACTGGAAGCATAGACACATTGTGTGACCACTGTTACATGGCATGTGGGTCCTTACATGGGGATCGGTATATATCTCAGATGATACATGGACATGGGGTGGAGTACAGGCTATGTACTCTACTACATATACATATGAGGCCAGTAATGCGGGTCACCCCGTGTGCTGATTACACTGGTTGGCATTCAAGGGCTAAGTCCGTGTATGGGCACATGGTCAGCATACACGGAGTGGACCCCATATACCTTGACACAATGTGTGATCCTTATGACACATTGTGTAGTTTTTTTTACATGAAAATCCTCACGACACGTGCCACAGTACACGAGAAGTACCAGGTTCAAAAGACACAGCGTGTGACACTTCTACATGCCATGTACTTCTCAGTACATGCACTGAACTTCTTTTTTATCATTACATGGAAAGGTTCTATTTGGGTTAGTGTCCCTTTTCCTCGTTCCTCTAAAGGCCATGTATCATTTCCATCCACAGGAATATGATCCCTTTAGTAGGAAATTCTGAGATAGAGTCAGGTATCCCTTCGGGTGGCCCAGAGCTAGATCCTCTATCCATTCTTGACCCCAAGTAGAGTTAGGTATCGATGTGAATATTTCTATAGGACATTGATCCTATACATAGTAGGTGGATCCGGAAGAGTTTCGGTTTCCCCCATGTCCCTGGAAGTGATCCTCATCTTTTTATCATGACCTTTCCCCACTCATGAGTATGTTCTCCCAGAATGAGTGTATCTATCTCTCATGATCCTTCCTGACAAATAGTACATCTCGGATGGATGACATCAGAGCTATGAGACTCATGGAGTGAGTTCTCCAAAACAAGTTCTTCGTGGATCCTTTAAACTAAAACCCTAGTGGTAGTATGCAATTGTGTGACTTGTCCTTAGACTATGGGTCTGAGTTTTGAGTATATCTAGATTGTGTTTCTCTTGCTATATTTTCAGTAGACATATACTGTGTAGAGCTGACTGTACCTTTCCTTTGTGTATTGCTTTGTGGTTTTTGGGGTCCACTACTGAGTATTGTTATACTCACCTCATCACCAGCTTTGCCTGCACGTGTCGTGTCTTGTGCAAACGACTGGAATTTTGATGGAGTACAGGGCAGTCCGGGACTGGACCGAGCTTTTTGAGTTCCCTATAGGCTGAGGTGTTCCTACATCTACGACCAGTAGTCCCAGTACCTCTTTTTTCTTACATGTTGAACTTTGTAGTTTGCATACTCTTGTTTTTGTGGGCTCATATTCTAGCCCATTTTTACTTTCTGCACTTTACATATTTTCCACTCAGTCGGTTTGTTTTAGTTGTATACATGCATTTTGTTACTTTGTGGTTTTTTTACATTTCGGCATTTGTGGGCTTGGAGATGTGTGCATGTGTACATAAACTTAGGAAACGCCTCCCATGTTAGTGATATTCTTATTCGGTTCTAGTCACCAGACCTTGGTTTACTAAAGGTGGTCTTGGGGAGTCATGGAATAGGCCCCACAAGGATGGTTCATGACAAACTACATAAAAAAACAACACATTTATGTGCTCAGACTCTCATATTCATGTTCCAAAACTCAATTTATTAATTGGTCTGTCCACCAAATTAAAAGTTCAGTTTCCTTTGAAATTTTCAACCAGTTCGGAATGAGGTACATTAAAACCTCCCCACCCATGAAGTTATCATCCCCAAAAAAAATTGGGGAACAACTAAAACATCACTCGACATATTCTATTATGTAATTTTCATTCAAACAATTTTATTGTATTCGAAACACCCAACACATATCCCAGAATCACTTAACGAATGATGTACATAAGCATTTAAACTCAATAAATCACTCAAAAATACCATTAAAACATTAATACGTAAATTATTAATTCTCTTCATCCCCATAAAATGATAATTTTGTCGTCTCATTATATCATCCTTCCTATGGAATTACATCACCATATGTTCTAGAATTTCTCGCTGATAACAATAAGTCAGGGTGATACCACCACCAGAATAACCTCTTCAAATATATACCTAGTTTACTAATCAAAATCATAGAAAATTTATCAAATTACATGTGAGGGAACTACCCTCAATCCTTGATATGATCGAAATGGTCAAAATCTAATCAACCAAGATCAAGTAGGTCGCACTGCCTTTTCCTTGAAAATCCATGATCAACCTTTTATGTTGTACTTCCCTCTTCTTGATAGCATGCTCGATGAAATTTCTTCACCACCCACATCCATACCAATAATAGAATGTATTTTTATCCAATTACAGAGGACTATCCACGAAAATACCATCTTCAAGAGCTAATTCATCATAAAACTATATTCAAAATCCCTTAACTAAGGCTTTCCAAAATCATATCTACAAATTTCACAAAATTTTTTCACCAAAACATAGGGAAATATCCTAACGAATCTATCTTTTAATTAAAACCACCAGCATGATGTATCACCAACACTAGAAAATTCTTGTTCTAGCATCCATGGATCATCATAAGTTACTCTAGACTTAATTCTCGCATCTGGATTTCACCCAAATTCATTATTGAACCATACCTAGAATTTAATGAGGATTCCAATAATATATTTTCCCGTTTATTAAATGGTATATGAGTGAAAAAATGAATATCATACGACCAACATAATGGTCCCATCACCCTTCTCTCAGGAGGTTTTACCTCTGGAGATTATAGTTATACTCCCCGCCTTAAGATCATCCTTTTCTCTACACAAACAAAATAAAAATTGATTACCACATTTCATGACCTATCAGTCCTATGCATATGAAAATATTTTCCATAAAATCACCTATCATGAGTACTAACATATACTTCAACCATCACTGGTTACCACTATAATGACCCATACTTTAAATACATTGTTATTACTTCATAATTGAAGCATAATTATTACAACATATAACAAAACCATGAAAGGACCGTATTGGTATAGTGTCTTCAGAAACTGGGTAACATAAACAACTGGTACATAAATCATCTACATTGTCTCCCATTTATTTCATCATATTTAGAGTCCCTTTTGGAATATCCTACTTAATACCCTTCTTCATGACATGGGGAAAAGAAAACATACAAAAGGGTGAGCTCAAATGCTCAGTAAGGGTAAACGAAGGAGATATCAATCATATCATATTCATAAGAACATAACATTTTGAGAATCTTAACCTGCAAAAGAGATCATAATATCATAACATTGGATAAATCATAGTAGTGAAATGTATTCCCAATAATCATAACATAAAACATGAAAATTTGTGGCATACACACACAATCATAGAAAATCATTTCTTATTAGTCAAGACTCATTGCCAAGACTATCATAGTGGACAAATTCCATTTCTGAAACGAGTTCACTCCTCGTTCTAGTCCTGTATCACTGAACCAGATTAACTTGTCGTTCCCGCCATGTCTATCTCATGAGATATAAATCTTTACCCAATGCATTGGAGGGAGATATAGGTCCCACCCATCTCATAATCAGACCATTCATATGTGTGCCACAAAATCATAAATCATATATCATAGCATAACCCATGTAATAAAAATGTGATTCTTAAACTTCATGCCATCATAACATAATCCATATAAGATAAAAGTACTTTATAAAATAATTCCATCATCACATAATCAAATCAATGTAAAAATAGGGATAGAAATAGAACCCTATATTATCTTAGATGGAAAATAATTTTTATAAAACACTCGAACTCCATTCTTGAGGAAAATATCCTTTCTACTTCAAATTTTTTTTTCTTTATTAACATGTCATAGAATTTTCAACTAAAAGAAGTTAATTATAAATAAAATAAAAAATTTGTAAAGGAAGATTCATGAAAATAATTTTCTACAAAATCATAAAAATCCATTCATTCCGTATAAGTTAAAAAAACTTTCTTCTTGTACTTTGGCCAGAAAAGTCAGAAAGTATCTCGTACTGAAAACGACAAAAGATTCCTTTAATTTATTTTACTAAAAATTCACCAATAGGTAAAATTAGATTTAAAATTTTTTAGGAGGATAGAAATAATATTCCATATTGAGGAAACATAGATGTGGATGATAATTATGCCCCAGTAAATTCTGAAGTATAAATAATCTCGGATAAAAATGAGATTGTGAGATCTTCCCTTACCTTAGGTCCGATGTGCTTTGTACGTGTCTGAAACTCCTGTATAATGATTTAAATAATTTTATTTACTTATTCAAGAATAATAGTAATTATTATGTTATAATATATGGTAATATTATTATCTACTTATTAATAATATTTCATTGCTACTTGTTATTCGGGTGTTCATTGCTTTATGCTCTTATGCATGTTTTGTCGAAAAAATTCTTATTCATATTTTTAGGTTATATTTAACTCATTTAAATAATGGTATTAGTGTAATATATATCATATATATTCATTCAATTAATTTATATAATCATTATTCAATTAAGATCATTTATAACGAGTCGCATCACATCATGGAGACGGTAGGCCGTACGTACACACGAGTGATGATATCGTTCCCATAATTATATGAATGGAATTGTATTTGATGATATAATATCTCAGAATCAGTATCATGTTATAATAATCATATATAGTTTTTATTTACACCATTATACCCATCCCATTAAGGTGGTGGTGGAAAAAAGATTACACCACGGCGTGAAAATGATATTCCGTACGTACACATGCGCGATGATTTCATTTTTCGTAGGATGGATAGAAGGTGAAATATGGTTGTTTCATATTTATAATAAGATATAATTATATTAGTGATACTGATGTTATTAATTTATAATGAAACAAATAAATAAGTGTAACTATAAGAAGGAAGAAACTTGAAAGAATCGGTAGAAGAGATTACCTCTTCCCCGACGTTCCTCCTTTAAACATCCTCTTAAGGGACTAGAGTTGGTCTTTTGAGAAGAACAGAACCTCCAAAATATTACTATAGAAGTTGATAAGAGTAATGTTAAGGGGTTGGCCGAGCTTGAAGGCCCAAAGTTGTGTAAAGAGGAGAGAGAGGATGTGCCCTTTTATAAGGGAGGAGTGGGGCACCTTTGGAAACCTCAAAAATATTAATTTATAATAAACCAAAAACCACTTAAAACCTCCAAAAATGACTCATATTATAAGATTATAGGAGATATCATGGTAATCTCATAAAATAATAAAATTTAGACTTGTTGGAAATTTATTTTAAACCTTATCAACTTGATTTATCCTTATTTGATCTATTTAATTTTATTTTTGGTAATAAGATTATAAATTTTAATTTATTATAAATAATTACTTATGTGTTGTTAATTTTCTATAATTGGATAATTTATGAAATTTAAGACCATTTATATTTTAATTTATAATTTTTAAATATTTTTATTATTTTTAAACAATTTTATATTATGTTATTTTTATAAAATAACAATAGTGTCAATTTTGTAACTATTAATTTATTTGAATTTAAAAAAAATTCACACTGAAGATATGTTCAAAATAAAAGATTTAATAGATTTATAAAATGTCATATTTTTATAGAAAATTAATATATCACATTAAGTAGTTCATATAATATTTATTTTAATATTTTTAAAACAATTTATTTGATATTTCAATCAATAAAATAATTTTGACATCACTATTGTGTCACCTTTAATGATAATTATTTAATACATAAAAATTCTAAATAAATTCAAATAATGTATATAATTTTATTATATTTCTGGATACTATTAATGTTCGAAGTTTCATGATGTTTATCACTAAATTAAAATTATTATACTTATAAGATTTAAGAGAGTGACATGTTGTCACTTTCATTGGTTTTAATAATAATTAAATTATTTTCATGGTCAAAAGTTCATAAAATGAATATATTAGGACCCTTAGGTGATATGGGTCTACCTTTAGTCATCTAATAGAATTTTGGGAGGTGTTAGGGTAATTTTATAATCTTATTTTTACCCTAAATTACCTGATTTAGAATTAACTGCAGTAAATAAAAATTATCGTAGTTACTATTCATAATATCAAAAAAAACAAAAGTAATCTATTAAAATAATTTGTATCCACTTAATTCAATTATTGAATCCATTTTTCAAAATTCAAAACATATTAGTTGCAGTAATTAATTTAAAATTAATCACGTTGTTAAGAAAATGTGTTTTAAAAGTTAAAACATTGCCAAAGATTGAAATATTTTTACCTATGAATTCAATGTAAAATTAATTATAATGAAATAAATTATATTAAATGGTAAAAATATATTCTATTTATACTTTAAAACAATTTACTATTATAATTTAACCTTATAAATTATCTCGATGAAAAAATTTGTTTTTAAGTAAAATTTATCGTGTTTTTACTATTCATTAAAGTAAGAACGTTGTTAGAAAAATATAAAAACTTTAACCAATGTAAATTTTTATATCCTGATTCAAAAGAAGAAGTTTATTTTGGTAAAATTGAACTTATAAACTTGTCAAAAACTAGATTTAATGTGGGGGTGCCATCAAAAGGCAGCAAAACTGCATTTTTGGAGAAATACTTATTTTACCCAAAACATTTATTTTGTTCTCATACCATGTTCTAGAAAATGAGAAAGATGAATAATAATGTTATCAAATTCTAAATGTAGTTAATAATATTCATAACAGCTACTCTATAATAATATTATAACAATATATCGTTGTTTAGTGAATCCCGGTATTGCGTACTACACACGCTATCGAGGAAGGTCGCGGTTGCGTGTAACGCAAGCCAAGCCAGTGTTGTGGGTAGTGAAAGATTACTTTGATGTTGCATATAACATAAGACATAAAAAAAATATTTCTCATAAAATCCCATGGTGTTACATTCTACCCCCTTAAAATGAATTTCGCCATCAAAATTCCTCATTTTGTAACAAACAGATGAGGATTCCTCTCTGTCATCATATCCTCAAGTTCCCATGTAGCTTATTCTAATTGGTGGTTCCTCTATAAAACTTTAAACAAGTTAGTGGTCCTGTTTCATAAAACTTTTTCTCTACGATCCGAAATCTCTATCGGCAGTTCTTCATAAGAAAGATCTTGCTCCAACAGTACAACTTCTGATCTTAGTACATGTGAAGGATTAGGTATGTACTTTCTCATGAGAGATACATGTAACAAATCATGAAATTGAGAGAGATTTGGTTGAAGTACCAATCAGTAAGCTACCTTCTCAACATGATCCAATATTTCAAAAGGACCAATATACTTAGGGATCAGCTTTCCCTTTTTTCCAAATCTCATTACTCTCTTCCAAGGAGATATTCGTAAGAACACTTTATCACCCACTTCAAACTCTAGGTCTTTTCTTCAGTTTTTGGCATAACTTTTTTGTCGAATCTGAGCTACTATTATGTTTTGTTGAATAGATCGGACCTTTTCTTCCATCCCATCAACAATATTAGGTCCTAATTGCTTTCTTTCCCCAACTTCATCCCAGCAAGTTAGAGTTCTGCATTAATTTCCATATAGGTCTTCATAAGGAGCCATCTAAATACCGGAGTGAAAGCTATTATTATAAGAAAATTACACCAAAGGAAGTTGTTGATCCCAACCACCTTTGAAATCCATAGAGAAAGCTCTAAAAATGTCTTCCAAAGTTTGAATTTTCCTCTCAGACTAATCGTCTGTCTGAGGATGATAAGTAGTGCTGAAACTCAACTCTGCATCTAGAGTATGGTGAAGACTTCACCAAAACTTTGACATAAAACTCGTATCTCAATCAAATATAATGGAATGTGGTACTCCATAAAATATTATCACTTACTTCACATATATCCTAGCAATCTTATAAAGAGAGAAATATTCTATAATAGAAAAGAAGTGTGCCGACTTTGTAAGACGATCAACTATAACCCAGATAGCATTATTGCCTTTGGATGTTTTAGGAAGTCTAGTGACAATGTCCATAGTGATGTTTTCTCATTTCCATTCTGGTATGGGTAATGGTTGTAACATCCTATTAGACTTATTCCTATCAGCTTTAACATTATGAAAAACCAAGCATAGAGAGACATATTTAGCAACATCTCTTTTCATTACATCCCACCAAAAGTACCCCTTCAGGTCCCTATACATCTTCGTGCTTCCAGGGTGAATAGAGAATGAAGAACTATGAGCTTCATCCAATATTTCCTTCTTTAATTATGGGATGGGAGGAACACAAACCCGATTTCAGAACCTTATTATTTCATCACAATAAATTTAGAATTAAGGAAAGTTTCTCACTTTCTTTTGTAACTCTACATCTTCTTTCTGTGCCTCTATAATCTTCACATGTATAGATAGTTGAACATTCATTTGAAAAAGATAATATTTTTCCCCTTCCACTATAATTCCAATATCCAGCCATTATAAATCCATAAATATTGGATCTTTTGTGATCCTCATCATAGATAAGTTAGCATGGTCCTGTCGACTTAATGCATCTTCCACCTTGTTTGCTTTCCCAAGGTGGTAATTAATTGAGCAGTCGTAATCCTTAATCAGCTCCAACCAACTTCTTTGGCGCATATTCAGATCCTTTTGTGTGAAAATATACTTTAAACGTTTATGATTAGTATAAATATCACACCTTTCACCATAAAGATAATGCCGCCAAATATTTAATGCAAATATTACCGCAGCTAACTCCAAATCATGAGTTGGGTAATGTTTCTCATGGATTTTCAACTGTCGTGAGGCATAAGCTATCACCATATAATTTTTCATGAGAACACACCCCAATCCCTTCTTGGATACATCATTGTAGATCACAAACCTTTCTCCACTATAAGTCAGTCTGAACACATGTGCACTGGATAACCTTCTTTTTAACTCCTTGAAATTATCTTCATATTCCTCTATCCAAACGAACATAACTCCTTTTCGATTTGACCTAGTGAGTGGATTATATAATCATGAAAAATATTTTACAAAATGTCAATAACATCCAGCCAAACTAAGAAAACTTCGGATCTCAATTACTATTGTTGGTCTCGACCATCTTTCGATAACCTCTGTTTATGATGGATCCACAGATATCCCCCTCTTTTGAGATTTTGTGACCCAAAAATACAACTTTTTGAAGCCAAAAGTCACACTTGGTAAATTTTTCATAAAGCTTATCCTTTCTCAGGGTCTTCAATTAATTTATCAACTGATCTTCATGATCTTACTTGCTCTTTAAATAGACAAGAATACCATCCATAAAGACAACCACAAACTGATCACGATAGTCTCTAAATACACTATTCATTTGATCCATGAAGATAGCAGGGGAATTAGTAAGACCAAATGACATCACTATAAATTCATAGTGTCCATACCTTGTATGGAAAGTCGTATTTGGTATATCCTCCCTTTTGACCCTTAATTGATTATACCCTGAACATAGATCAATCTTAGAAAAGTATTGATCTCCACGTAATTGGTCAAATAAGTCATCATTGAGTGGGAGATGATATTTTTTCTTGATAGTGATATTGTTAAGTTATCGATAATCAATGCAGAGTCTCATTGATCCATCTTTCTTCTTAACAAATAGTGGAGGTGCTCCCCAAGGTGATGCACTAGGGCGTATGAATCCCTTATCAATATTCTCTTGGAGTTGCTTATTCAATTCCTGCAACTCAATTGGGGATATTCTATAAGGTGTCTTTGAAAAAAGTAAAGCACCCGGTATGAGTTCTATTGAAAACTAAACATCACAATTTGGTGGAAGACCTGGAAATTCCTCTGGAAAGACATCATCAAACTCACGTACAATGGTCATATTATTTATCGTGAGTTTCTCGCCAACCGTTTGAGATAAATAATATTCATTTAGTGGAATCAAGACCCAAAAGATGGAAGAAATTTCCACTAGACGGTTATATTCATCCTTTCATCGATAGATGATCATAGATAGATCAGGAATGTGAAATGTGACTTCCCTTATTTGGAAATCTATATGAGATCTATATAAGGAAAGCCAATCCATGCCAAGAAACACATCAAATTACACTATAGGAAGGATCAAAATATTTGCAGGAAGCACTTTCCCACAAACGTCAATCAGAGAATAATTGTAAACTTTTGATGTGACTATTTTGCCATTAGGATTTGTTACAGCTTACTCAACATCTAATTGTTGAGGTAATATGGTGATACCACTAGAAAATTCTTCTGAAATAAAAGAGTGGGTGCATCCAGAATCAAATAAAAAATTTTATACTTTAGAGTGGATGGTAAGTGTACCTTTCACCACTTCATTATCGTACTCCACATCGCCGATAAAAATTGCATGTGACTTTCCATTGTCTTTGGCCTTAAGAGTTTGATGATTTCGATCATCCTCAAAAACCCTTGGATTAGGGCATTTATTTTCATAATGCCCCATTTCCACGCACTTGTAACATTGAAGTATAAGAGGTGCATTCTGTGTAGCCTTTTCTTTGTTCTCATCACTAGACATCTTTTTCCCATCATTGCAGCATTGAAATGCCCGATGACCTTATTTTCCACATTTGAAACATTTACTTGTCCCTTTAATACAATTCCCTCCGTGTTAGTTTCCACACTTTTATCATAAGGGAAAACTCATATTCTTTTTAGTGTAGTCTTTATATTTACCTTTGAATTCCATTTTCCTCTTCTTATCAAACCCATATGACTGATGGGTTACTCCAATCTCCATCTCAACCTTGACATCACATCGAACAATTTCCTCGTAGCTATTGAAGTACCTTATGGCTAACTCCCTTAAAAGACTTGGTTTTATGACACTAAAGAATCGATCAATCTTATTCTCTGGTTGGATAAAAATCCCAGAAGTGTACCTTGCAAGTCTTGTAAAATTTTCTTCATAGGTACCAACAGATTCATCATCCTTTTTCTTTAGTTCATTAAACTCCATCTCCATCTTTGTTTGAAGAATACGGGGGAAGTACTTATTTAAAAATAAGTTCTTGAACTCGTCCCATTCCATGGACTCAATTTCATCTTTTTGCCTCATATTCTTGATAAGATTCCACCATTGATCAGCTTCACCTTCTAAATGATATACTGCTAAGATGAATTTATAATTTTCAGAACATTAAAGAATTTAAAATATCTTTTCAGTGGTACTGATCCACTGTTCAACCACTAATGGATCAGTAGACCCACTGAATGAGGGTGGGCGCTGCCTCATAAAGGATTCAATAGAATGTTGCTCCTTCCTTTACTCATTTGTAAGTCCTGCATGATTAATAGCTTGAGAAAGTTGTGTGAGCATGGTTACAAGATTTTTCATTCTATCTCCCATAATGTTTGGTTGCTCAGGGGGACAATCATTGTATTTCCCGCCACATTCAGCATTAACACGGTTCCTTCAGGTTCTTTCCATTGACTAAAACCAATAAGCATAGTGTGAGAAACACTAATCATAATAGGAAAACCACATAATCAAGAATAAAAGTTCACAGTGAATGTATTATCATAGGTTATGCATGGACATTTCTAAAAGACTATAATTTTTTCATATGCTTAGACATATCCTTAGGGTTCTTACTAAGGCTTTTACATCATAGTTTCCAAATGTTGACTATAACATTCCTCTGATACCAAGTATAACGACCCATAAATTACATATATTGTTATTACTTCAGAATTGAATAATACTTATTACAATATATAACAAAACCATTAAAGTACCATATAGGTATAGTGTCTTTAGAAACTGGGAAACATAAACAACTGGTTCGTAAAAAATCTACATTATCTTCCGTTTATTTCATCATATTTAGAGTCCCTTTTATCATATCCTACTTAATACCCTTCTTCCTGACCTGGGAAAAAGAAAACATACAAAATGGTGAGCTCAAATGCTCAGTAAGGGTAAATGAAGGAGATTTCAATCATATAATATTCATAAGAACATAACATTTTTAGAATCTTAACCTGCAAAAGGGATCGTAATATCATAACATGATATAAATCATAGTAGTGAAATGTAATCCCAATAATCATAACATAAAACATGAAACTTTGTGGCTTACACAAATAATCATAGAAAATCATTTCTTATTTGTCAAGACTCATTTCCAAGACTATCATAGTGGACAAAGTCCATTTTGGAAACGAGTTCACTCATCGTTCCAGTCCTGTATCACTGAAACAGATTAACTTTCTGTTCTATCCATGTCTATCTCATGAGATATAAATCTTTACCCAATGCATTGGAGGGAGATATAGGTCCCATCCATCTCATAATGAAACCATTCTTATGTGTGCCACAAAATCATAAATCATATATCATTGCATAGCCCGTGTAATAAAAATGAGATTCGTAAACTTCATGCCATCATAACATAATCCATATAAGATAAAAGGACTCTATAAAAAATAATTCCATCATAACATAATCAAATAAATTTAAAAATGGGGATAGAAACAGATCCCTATATTATCTTATATGGAAAATAATTTTGATAAAACACTTGAACTCCATTCTTGAGGAAAATATCCTTTCTACTTCAAAAACATTTTTCCTTTCTTAACATGTCATAAAATTTTAAACTAAAATAAGTTAAATATAAATAAAATTGAAAACTTGTAATGGAAGATTCATGGAAATAATGTTCTATGAAATCATAAAAATCCATTCATGCCGTATAAGTTAAAAAAACATTCTTCTCATACTTTGTTTGGAAAAGTCAAAAAGTATCTCGTACTGAAAACAAAAAATGATTCCTTTCATTTATTTTACTAAAAATTCACCAATTGGTAAAATTGGATTTAAAAAATTTAGGAGTATAGAAATAATATTACATATTGAGGAAACATGGATGTGGATGATAATTATGCCCTAGTAAATTCTGAAGTATAACAATCTCGGATAAAAATGAGATTGTGATATTTTCCCTTACCTTAGGTCTGATGTGCTTTGTACATGTCTAAAACACATGTATAATGATTTAAATAATGTTATTGACTTATTCGATAATCATAGTAATTATTATGATATCATATATGGTCATATTCTTATCTTCTTATTAATAATATTTCATTGCTGCTTGTTATTTGGGTGTTCATTGCTTTATGCTCTTATGCACGTTTTGTCAAATAAATTCTTATTCCTCTTTTTTAGGTTATATATACCTCATTTACAGAATGTTATTACTGTAATATATATCATATATATTCATTCAATTCATGTATATAATCATTATTCAATGAAAATCATGTAGAACAAGTCACATCACATTGTGGAGACAGTAGGTCGTACGTACGCACGAGCGATGATATTGTTCCCATAATTATATGAATGGAATTGGATTTGATGATATGATTTCTCAGAATTAGTATCATGTTATAATAATCATATATAGTTTTTCTTTACACAATTATATCCATCCAAGTAAGGTGGTGGTAGAAAACAGATTACACCATGGCGTGGAGACGGTATTCCGTACGTACGCACGCGCGGTGATTTCATATTCTGTAGGATGGATAGAAGGTAAAATAGGGTTGTTTCATATTTATAATAACATATCAATATATGAATGATACTGATGTTATTAATTTATAATTAAACAACTAAATAATAGGAATTATAAGAAGTAAGAAACATGAAAGAATCGGTAGAAGAGATTACCTCTTCCTCAACGTGCCTCCATTAAACATCCTCTTAAGGGACTAGAGTTGGTCTTTTGAGAAGACCAGAACCTACAGAATTTTAATTGGGAATTTTATAAGAGTAATTTTCAGGGTTTGGCTGATCTTGAAGGCTAAAATTTGTGTAAAGAGGAGAGGGAGGAGGTTCCCTTTTATAAGGGAGGAGAGGGGAACCTTTGGAAACCTCAAAAATATTAATTTATAATAAATCGAAACCCACTTTAAAACCTCCAAAAATAACTCATATTATAATCTTATATGATATAGGGTTGTAATATAATCAACCAATAAAATTTAGACATGTTGGAAATTTATTTTAAACCTTATCAACTTGATTTATCCTTATTTAGTCTATTTAATTTTATTTGTCGTAATAAGATTCTAAATTTTAAATTGTTATAAATAATTACTTATGTGTTGTGAAATTTACATAATTGGATCATTTATGAAATTTTAGACCATATAAATTTTAATTTATTATTTTTAAATATTTTTGTTATTTTTAAACAATTTTATATTATGTTATTTTTATAAAATAAAAAAAGTGTCAATTTTGACACTATTCATTTATTTGAATTCAAATAAAATTTGTACAGAAGATATATTTGAAATAAAATATTTAATAGATTCATAACATGTCATATTTATCTATAAGATTCGTGGATCACATTAAATAGTTCATATAATATTTATTTTAATATTTTAAAAACCATTTATTTGACATTTCAATCAATAAAATAATTTCAACATCACTATTGTGTCACATTTAAGGATAATTATTAAATCCCTAAAAATTATAAATAAATTCACATGATGTTGATAATTCTATTATCTTTCTGGAGACTATTCACGTTCGATGTTTCATGAATTTTATCACTAATTTAAAATTATTATACTTCTAAGATTTAAGAGAGTGACATGTTGTCACTTTCTTTGGTTTTAATAATAGTTAAATTATTTTCATTGTCAAGAGTTCATAAAATGAATCTATTCCAACCTTTAGGTGATATGGGTCGACTTTTAGTCATCCAATATAATTTTGGAAGGTGTTAAGATAATTTTAGAATCTTATTTTTAACCTTAATTACCCGATTTACCTTTAACTGCAGTATATAAAAATTACCGTAGTTACTATTCATAATATCAAAAAAATAAAAGTAACCTATTAACATAATTTGGACCCCCTGAATTCAAATATTTAATACATTTTTAAAAATACAAAACATTGAAGTTGCAGTAATTAATTTAAAATTAATCCTGTTGTTAAGAAAACAGGTTTTAAAAGATAAAACATTGCCAAAGATTGAAATGTTTTTACCTATGAATTCAATGTAAAATTAATGGCAATGACATAAATTATAGTAAATGGTAAAAAGATATTCTATTTATACTTTAAAACAATTTACTATTATAATTTAACCATATAAATTATCTTGATGAAAAAAGTTCTTTTTAAGTAAAATTTACCGTGTTTTTTCTATTAACCAAATAAGAACGTTGTCAGAAAAATATCGAAACATTATCCAATGTAAACTTTTATATCATGATTCGAAAGAATAAGTTTATTTTGTAAAATTTAACTTATAAACTTGTGAATACTAGATTTAATGTCGGTGCGCCATCAAAAGGCAGCAAAACTGCATTTTTGGAAAAATACTTATTTTACCCAAAAAATTTATTTTGTTCTCATACCATTTTCTAGAAAATGTGATAGATGAATAATAATGTTATAAAATTAAAAATTTAGTTAATAATATTCATAATGGATTGTCCATAATAATATTATAACAATATATCATTTTTTATTGAAACCCGGTATTGCGTACTACACACACTATGGAGGAAGGTCGCGGTTGTGTGTAACGCAAGTTAGGCCAGTGTTCTGTGTAGTGAAAGATTCCTTTGGTGTTGCGTATAACATAAGACATAAAAAAAATATTTCTAATAAAATATCAGGGTGTTACAACCACTTATGTAAAATAGTTCTTATAGAGAATGTAGAATTTGAATCACAATGATGGTCATCACCCTCCAAGGGTGAATGTTGTATAACACACCATTTTTCTTTTCGTAAATCATTTATTTGAGAGGAATTCCTATGGAGTACATTTTTAAATCCATAATAGATATTTAAACAGTTATCTTATTGTATAGCTAACAATATCTCAGGTTACTCGAGGTGACGTCATCATAGGGGACATGATCACCTTAAGAATTAAGGAACACTGAGATTTTATCATAGGTAATGTATAGTACATACTAGAATTATCACAAAAAAATAGATCCATAATGGGTCAAATCTCTCACATCACATGAAAAATTGTAAAATTATTCCTTATTATAGAGTGTTTCATTTAGTTTACCCAAAAACTACTGGTCACCATGCCTATAAGAATATAATTCTTGAAACTATCAGTTCTTGGCTTGCACTTAGACATAGAAAAACATTAATCTATAAATATTTACCATGCACATATGACATGAACTAACTCACCATACGTAGTAGGTTCACTCCCATACCACTTGGTTTAAACCCAATTAATGTTATCGTGAGTTTTTTGGGAATAGGTTCTAACTAATCATGCTATATGGAACATCATTTTCCATTAATTTGAAAGATGCCTTGGAAATCCTCTTCAAAATTGGTCATCTTAAATGTTCTATGATTTATCAAATGACCACCTGGATTACGACATCATTCCTCAGATAAACATGTCAACCACACAACTATTTCTAGACAACTAGTCCAAGAACCAAAACAGTCCACCCCATTGAAATCTATTTCGGGTGATTAACATTTAGTGTGATTTTCAAAATAAAAATAATCACCAAGACTAGATATAATGATTAGAGAACCAATCATGAATTGGTCTATTAAATAGAATAATGAAAATTTACCTCAAAATGGAAAATGAGGCCCAAGACAAACCTCTTCCATAGGTTATCCTAAAAAAGAACAATGTTAGTGAACTTCTAGGATTTAATTAAAGGTGAGGGAATCTAGGTTTGTCCATATATCCCTAAGGTATATAGTATGGGAAACAAATCACATTTATGATCATTGGTTATGTAGCATCTAACATGATTAAAAACACTTTTAGATGATGTTAAAATAGACGTAGTTAGAGAATCATCGACCTAAGAGGGTCGAAACCAACCAAAAAATCATATGAAAACACTTTCCAAGCAACGGGATATGAAGAACTAATCATTATAATTCATCCAATTGGGGTATTTTTTGTTAAAGTGTTATAATTATAACATAAACAATAAAGATCTGACACTCAGTGGGTTTCCATATTCGGTAATACTATAACGCGATTAAACATGCCAAATAACTACCCATCAAGATGGAGGTGTATTTTAATTATAAATATTAATAATCTACATAATAGATACCTGAATGGTATGTCACATCATAAAGATAAATAAATCATTTATCATTGATTTATGGTTAGAATGCACTACCATAACCAGACTAGTTCCTTACTTACACAAGGTATTAAACACTAAAACAAGGTCATGTTTGAAAGTATCACTAGGCCTTACTGCCAAACCTGTAGGTCCAATACAACCTAGGAAAAATTATTTAGAGTTTCAAAAAAATGATCATGTTCTCATTCAAGGAAAATCTGAAGGAAAAATTCTAAATCTTACCCCTAAATGGGGGTTCTTACAACAAGACCCTCTAAAAGATTCAATTTTAATGAATTTAAAAAATTCTCATTCATTAAAACATTTTAAACAGCATGTAATTAAGGGATTTTAATTACCAATTTTAAAATAAAATTTAATAATTACATTATTTGGATAACACCATGTAGCATTTGGAAAATTATCTCATAATTCCATATATAACCATTTATTTAATTAAGAGTTTTCAAAACTGTCTTAGTTAAAGAAAATTTCAATTTCCAACCAAAAGAGTAAAACACTCTTTAGTATTTAATTGGAATTTTGAATAACTGATGCCTCATGATAGTAAATATCAGATGTAGATAACAAGTAATTTAATAATTAAAGGGACTAGTAAAATAATTTATCACCATACATATTTATGTAACAACATATAAGCAGCTACATACACATTAAATGACTATCCCATTAGTATAAACACACACCCATGGATTTTATGTACCAAGAACATAAAAAAGTAAATGAAACATCTGAGGGTCCCATCATTTCAACTGGGATTAAATTATATGTACAACAATTTCCAATTAATGGATTCAGTTCTCTATAAATTAAAATTGGCATTCCATTCAAATTTAACACATAATTGTTATTTTCTTCATGATTTAACACACCATTAATGGGTTTATCTCAAAATATACTTTCCCCAACTGGCCTACATGGATCCAATTTTATATTTATAAATTTTTTCATATGGGAGATTATGGACACGTTATAGTGGTACACATCCCTTTATATTTTATCTTACCATTAATTTAAAAGAATTTATTTTCTATATGAATTTTTTTCTACATTTACACATACATATAAGTCATTGTTTTGTTAGATAAATTACCATTCCCAAATTATAATGGTACATGAATTTATAATTTATAATTATCATTCATGTAACTATAACAAGTTTTTCATTTTTGTTAACAAAATATTATAGTCCATTTACAATGGTTCAATTACATGGGTTACCATTCTCTATTTTATAAAGGCCCTTATACTTTATAAATTGAAAAATTGGATCTCATTTAATTACATCCAGATTAATAACTTTTATTTCCAAATATAAAAAGTACATAATAGATGGTTAGACTATATGGGATACTATTTTCAATTTATAGATCACCCATACACATTATAAATTATAAATTTGGAACCCATTTAAACATACTCATTAATATTTTAGCCAATGCAACCAATGGTGCATGACTCAAACATATCATAATTGGTTAATTAAGGTGCCACAAACAAAATATATTGGAAATCACCATTGAGGTTGATATAGACAGATTAATAACAAATTTTGTATATCACATGTATCAAAAGACATTCTATGATAGAAATTAATAAAAGAACATAAGTAGATAATCATGAAGTATGGTATATAGATCATCATGAATCAAGAAATATAAAATTCAATCTACATAGAATGAAATATGCATGACATGTGAATATATACATTCCTATAATGATGTATGTAACACCCCTAATCTATTTCCATACAGGGCCAAGAGGTAAAAATCCATTATTTAGTAACTAACTAAAATACACCAATCACCCAATGCGAAATAATAACCAACATTAATATATAATAATAGTCCCATCACTAGATATTTTATCTTTCCCTCATGTGTCCATTAGTCAACCATAGGAACAAGATATTTAAGAAGTGTTGACATGGTTATAGCCTCCCTTTTTTCATCCCAAAACATTAATACCAAATGAAAATAAGCTTAGATACAAAATATTTAATCCCAACCCGAGATCAACTAAAAGGGTTCCAAATATTGTTTTCCACTAGCCCTAAAGTGCACCTCGCTATACGATAGAGGTTGGTGGCTAGTAGAAAGGGTATAGAAGTGCTAAATTAAGGATTCTATACTCTTGGGATCAGAAATAAATACCAAATAATCAATAATTAATTGAGGTTAGGGAATAAACATAAAATAAAAATCAATAATAAATGAATGAGTGATAATGCAGGAAAATTCCATAATCTGAAGAAGCAAACATACAATATGTATAGATGAAAAATATATAAGAAAAATAGAAAATCTGAAAGGTCCTTCTCCACGAGAATACTAAGAATCATCTCAATATTGTGCTCCAAAGCTCCAATGTACATGTCTAACATCATAAATGTAAACTATGAACCTGGACCTGCATTGATGAGGTTTATCTGGGTACCAATTAATGGTTTGAATAGCATGTGAAATATACTCAGTAAGCCACCACCAACGATGTCTATAAAAAATATAGTATGTGCATATATAACATGAGTAAAGCAATAAAGATAAGTGATGTAATCATGTCTATTAGCATATGTTATAATAAGAAGTCCAAAAATGATGAATGAAAATATACAATTGTAAATTATTTTATATTACATATGTCGGATAACGATGTATCAGACCTATGAGAGATAGGACCCAAGTCCATTGACCAAGGAATACTCTTTGTGTTCATTGAGATCATCCCTAGAAAACTCAGTAAAATAAATACCCACATGGGATTGGATCCAGGTTCATTAACTATGTAATCCTCTTCAAGTGCATATATATTATCCATATAAAACTCAATAAATAGTTGGGTGGATCCTAATGTGCATGCCCATGGTGGTCCAATCAATCCTAATCCAAGGTTACAATCCAAGGAATCAAATATAATATATATATAAGTGGTTCATCGATGTTATACCAAGTTATGTCACACTTAAGCCTTACTATGAAATAAAATTTAACATAATTCATATAATGATTGAAGGAACCATATTAGTGTCCATTCCAATATAAATTTAATTTATGAAATTAAATTCTAAATTTAATACACATAAAATAGATGAGAAGGACCGACATGGTAATGACCATGTCGTTTCATTAAATAACAAAATAATTATCATATGTAAAGGTATTTTCCATTTCATTTAACAATTCCCATTTTATCTATTTCATTATTCCTTTGATTTATAAATGTCAAGGTTCCAAAAAACGGTACTCAACCTTTAACACTTCATTTAAATTTATTTTCTAACCTATAATAAGAGGCGATCTCAACTCACCCCATGGGTGGTGCACATGCAATCAACAAATCAAACCTACCTAATGGATGGTTTAGGTTGAGGATATAACCTCCAACCTTTCAAATGTGTGTGATAACATGTTTACACTATAGTTAAAACATTATAATTTTTGTACTATTAATTTAAGGATCTATGACTGAATTTTTTGGTGTGAAGAACAAAATAACAAACTATAAAATACCCAAAATTTTAGGGAAAATTTATAGACCAGCTATGTCATGCTTAGGATGGTTCACTTGTCCAATACGGGGGCTTTATTTGACCCGAAATGAGAGAAATTAGAGAAATAAAACACATAGAATATAATGAAATAGAATGCACATATTTAGCATTCTATATGGATATATAAATGAATAAAATAAGTATGATGAGTATTATAATTACTAAGGGGATTCCAATGAATCTAGTGGCATTTTATTTGGTCATAGAAGGGAGGAGATCCATAGAATACCATAGGAGGCCAAAGGGTGGAGCTTTAGCATCCTAGAAAGGGTAGAAATGTGAGAGAAATGGGAGGAATAAATAAGGATGGAGGGTAAAATTGTTATTTCCACCCTATTTAATGGCGTTCATTATTAGTCCTTGTGGTTTGGATAACCATGTTCCAACCATGTATCTCATACTATCCAAACACTATAGCCCATATGGTTTGGATAAATGGTTTTAGATAACTTTGTGCCAACTATGTGGTGCTACTCATCAAGTGGAACTAACCATCTGGGTAAGGCACATGATTTAGAAAACGAGTGCAGATCATGCACAAAACTCTTCAATTTACTACAAAAATTATGTACAACCATGAACCCCACATTTCATGGTTTATCAAACCATGTGACACGCCTTACAAGGCCACCATTTTTAAACAAACCACTTGTCCTATCTGTTTCTCCTAGAAAGTGAGTACTTGGAGTCTATCTCTCCCAAAATCCATCCAAACCTACGATTCACCTTTAATTCCATAAAATATATAAAAACAGTAAACATATATTTGATCCAATACTAAAAATAACGTTCTTAGACTCAATTTAATTTTTTTTCATCCACCAAATGAAAATTTAAATTTCCATTGGATATTTCAACCATTTAAAAAATGTGGTAAATTAGATATTACTTCTTCCAACAACCCTCTAAATATGTTTTCTACCCATCCTGAGTTAAGATATTTTATTCTTATATAGTCTTTGAACATGAATATTATTTTGGTTTAAAAAATTTAATTGTAAATGGAACATATTTTCTATCATATTCTCTTGAAATTATTTATTCATGTACATCCCACACTTGGTTCTTTATTTCTTTACCTGAGAATAATTTCCACATGACTCAACCTTCGATTAAATACACTCTCTTATTTTTTTATCCAGGTAAGATTCATCCTCCTTGGTAACAATCATAGGCCTCACTTTGAAAAATAATTTTTTGAGAGGGTCATTCAAACATCAATAGCCCATCATCTTGGAAACCATTAATCACAAAGTTCATATATATCTATGTATATTACTTTATTTTAGTTTATATATATTTCAATCTCAAAGTATTTTTTAAGATGTGTTTTACATTGATTCAAACCCTCAAAAATAAAAGGAATTACATTTTGGGTACTTCATCTCTCAAATATTATTCTATCACTACTATCGAACATGGAATAAGCAGCAACAACCATTAAAAGTGAAAAAATAAAGTCATTGCTAAAGGATACCTTTATCAGTGCTAAAAAATAGCTAATAAAGTGTGGCCATTATTATTGATAAATAAAATAACTAGTAAATATTGGTTTTTATCATTGCTTTTCTATAAGGGTTGATAATATTTTCCCACATATGTGTACATCCCACATCTGATTCAGAGATGCACTCCATGATTCTTTATATCTTAACCCCCAACACCATACTAGCATTAAAGTTTGACTGGTGTCAGAGGATTACTACTACGACAAGTACCACCCTATACCAGTAATGCCTTCCTCCCATAGTTGTGTGGGTCTGGTCCTTACAAGCTAACATGATTCTTTGGTTTTTCATCTCATCTATCACAGTGTGGCGGGATCTCTCTATGGGTTTTCCAGGCCAGTGGGCCGACTACATGCTGGTATGCCTATTGTGTTAAGGGTTAGTCAACTAGAATAAATTTTTACCTACAATGATAAACTCTTTATAAAAATATCTACCAAATTCATAATTTAATTTTAAATATATATACTTAATATACCATTTTGGAATGTGAGGTAGTCGTCGAAGACAAAAACATAGGGTTCCATTTTGAAAAAGAGTAACTGAAACTATGAGTCAAAAAAATCATCGACATCTTACCTAAGATCATTAGGTAACCCTTCACATTCATGATACTCTACTGGAATATTTACATTGGAATTGCGACCTCTTACTTCATCAATTTTTTTATTAGAATCCTTACGAAAGGGGTTGTAAGAATTTTTCATGAGCTCAAAAAAATGAGGAAGGAAAAACATCACTTGCATTCATCTTCATCATACTTATCTCTACATGGAGTAGAAATATCCATTAATAGAGGAAACAATGTATATAAAATAATCATTAGAAAGAGGCATGCTATCCACTTTAGGGTGACTCTACACAAATTAAGGTTGTTCTATACATAGATGAAGGACCAAATGAGGTTGATTTTCTATGAGTGACCAGTTGGAATCCTTCATCATACCCTAAAATATTCTTACACTTAAAGGTTGGAAGTTGAAAACATGACCAGTTTAGAGTAGCTATCAAATCCAAATCCAAACTATCTAAAACATCCACCATCATGTTTTTTTTTCTTTTTTGGGTTGTTGATAAAGTTCTCTCCTAGAACAATTATTTTTCCAATTTTTTACATTCAGCAGTCTCATGCTTTGATTAACTATCAAAATGGGCATCATTTTTAAATATTAAGTCATTGTTCCTTCATGGAACTTCCTTATATAATTATTCATTAATTGAAAATATCTTCACAGTATCTTCTTAGTTGCTAATCCATCAATGATTTCCTTTTGTAATTAGTCTGCTTCTCACCATTTGAATCAGCAGGCTGTGTAATGTTGACAGCCTCTATAGGTTATTTAATGGTCAAAACAATGTTGTGGAAAGAGTACCCTACCTCTGAAGCAATATCAGATCAGATATAGGGATCTCTCAGATTATAGGAAAAAGAAATAGATACCTAATATATTTTAATGCAAACACTCTTGGTAGGAGTAGCAATAGATACATGATCCCCATGGTACACAACCCCCCATTATGGATCTCACATTGTTCAATATTAGGATTAGGGCCTGTGGATTTCAGATTATTGTGGTTTTTAAATCACTTACTCTCATTAGGTCCTTTGGATGAACAATAGGAGCAAATAACATTTCTTTTACAATTCAGATTATCATGTCCAATGACTCCGCAATCCTCAAAAAAATGTGGCATTTTATAATACTCAATCCTCAAATCAAATTCATCATCCTCCATTGAAATAATTACATTATCAGCTAGAGTGGTTATCAAGTCATCATCAACCAGGAAATATGAATGATGACCAAAACTAGAAAACTTTGTATCCCTATCCATTTTTAGGGGTTTCGATGGCCAATGAAACATCATGAAAAATTCATGGGTGTCAAAGTATCCATTTTAACCTATGTACCTTGTCGCATAATTTAATAGAGGAGTTATATAACTCTAATGGATTTATGTTTTGATCCCAATCCTAGATGTGGATAATACTTGGCTTGAAGACAACTGGTCAAAACCCCATTCTTTCATCTTGAATTTATCAGAGGAGAAAAGGATATGAATGAAACTAAAACATTAAGAGATGTATTTCCAGTTCTTAAAACCCTAAATTTCAAAGAGGTATGCTTCTAGGACACAAATTCTCTATGGTTTGGCACCCCATGAAAAAAATTAAATGTGTGATAATTGAATTGATACCAATCTCTATTTGTTCCAAGATTGTATAAGGACCCACTTTCACATGGGAAACATTACTCTAATGATGGATACCACTGATGATGATGTACTTGAAGAAAGATAACATGCGATTGGGCCAATCTTCTATACTCCCACCAAGGAGAGCCTCTTTCCCAACATTACAGTAACAAATTTATTGTTTTCAAATCACCCATGAGGAAAAAGTATTTATCCAATGGAGGATCGAATGAGGAAACCATGGGATCACTGCCCAAATTTCTATAGAAACGTTGAGAGAGAGACTCTCATACAATCCCCAATCTTAGTTACATAGAAATTCATCAATAGGATATTAGGTAAAATGGTTATTTCAGGCACAACACCACCCCTGTCCTGGCCCCAACCCAACACCACATGCCATCCTTCCCTAGCTAAATTCGAGTTTAAGACATAAACTCAAGCCAGTTTCATTGTCAGGGAGTAACTTCCTTACACGATACCACATGATCATACCCCAGTCGGATAAAGGATATCGAGTAACGCGGTTATAATTTTATAATTATTTTAACCCACAATTATTTATTTATAATTATATAAATCCTTTTAAAAAATATTTATTTATTTCTACTTATAAATATATATTTTTATAGATATAGTATATTTTCATTTTGAAATATTTTTATTTATAATTATTTGTTTATAAATATAATTTTGAACATTATAAATGACTATATAATCTTAAATACATGAATGTTACAAATGAGTGAACTTGAATAATTAAAAATGAGTAGACTTTAAAAATATTAAATAAATGGATAAGTTTTATCAATTATTAAAATTATTAAAAAAAAAATATGGATATATATTGAAATTAATATGAATACATATTAAAAATATTAAAATACCATAATTACATATGTATTACTAACTATAATAAAATGATTAAATTCCAAAAAAATGAAAAATATTAAAAATGAATAAATTATGCTAACTGAAATAATATTACAAATAAATAAATAAAATTTACTAATAAAAAACATAATATATTAATTATATTATTTTACTAAATGAAATTCTAAAATGAATATTATTATTAAAATAAAATATATAAATATTAGGTGTTTGTGTTTTTATATATTATTTATATTATTATGTAAATATTTGTGTGTGTGAAATTATTGTGCATATATATACATGTTTGGTATATGTTAAATTGATCATTGAAATTGTATAATTTATAGTGACTATTAAGGAAATTAATAATAATAAGAATGGTTAAATTTAAAAATTGAATAAATTTTATTAATTATATAGAAAATTTAAAAAAATTATCAATTAATATTTGTATATTTTAAAATGAAAATGAATACGTATTAATTATATAAATTACATCCATATAAAAAAAATTAAATGTTAATGAACAAACATGTATAAATTAATATTAAAAAAATGATAAAATTACAAGAATATTGAACAATAAAACAATGAAAATGATAATTTACAAAAAATATTAGAGAATTAATATACTATTTAATATTAAATTTGTTAAATTCAATATATATATAGCAATAAATAGTATATTAATTGTTTAATTAAAAATTAATAAATTAAACAAATATTAAATTTTTTTAATATAATTTTTATTAATAAAAATGAAAAATATAATTAAATAACTAATATAATATTTATAATTAAATTATTTAAATTCAAAATATATAATTATATAGAAAAATTATATATTAATTATTTAGTTAAAATCTTTAAAATGACAAAAATATTAGAAATTTTATTAATGTAATATTTATTAATAAATATGAATAAATTTAATATAAATAGTAATAAATAGTATATTAATTATAGATATTTAAAATTTAATAATAAATATGGTGAGAATTTTTTAGGAGATTTCTATTTTTAGGTAAAATTTTATGTTAGTGGGATAGACCTCAACTCAATGTGCCTCACACCATAAAGGAGGCCCACTAGCTAGGAAAACCTGTAGGGAGATCCTGGAACACTTTGAGAGATGACCTGATATGCTGGTGTGTGGTGGTGAAGCCCACACAACTATGGGAGGAAGTTATCACCGGTGTTGTGTGGCACCAGTAGCGGTAAGTGTCCTCCAACACCAGACTGACTTCACTTCCAGAATGTTGTTAGGGGTTAACATATAAAGAAGCATGGGGCGTATCTCAGAATCTTATGTGGGATGCATACATATGTTTTAAAATGTTATCAGTGCTAAAAATAACTGATACATATGTATCTTTATCATCACTATAAAATCAATCATAAGTATTTGTTTTATCTATTTTTTTATTGTCAATTAAACCCATATTTATCATCTCTTTCTTAGAAGCATTGATAAAACCCAACCTGATCCTTTAAATAAAACCCTAACTGAATTGATTTCTCTCACATCATTCAAGATCTCATAGAAGATCAACTCTTATGGAATTCCCTCTTGGACTTCTCTCAGAAAAATCAACCCACCAAATCCTATGGTTATATTATTATATCTACTTATATATTTTATGCCTTTTTTTCATTAATTTATGTCATTTTTTAACTCCGTAACCATTTTATCATCATTTCTTAATTGTTAATTTCTAAAAAACATTATGACATGAATTCATCAGTCATTACATGATCCCAAGTTCACAGAAGGGTGTGAAATCTATCAAAAAATATTTATTTTTTAAATCAATCTTTGGTTCATATTCATGTAGTTTAGAGAGGTCCATCAATAGGGAGAGAAATATATAAATAAGTATTTATTTTTTCGGACAAGTTATCAAGGACATAAACTATAAAATTTTCATTAATATCTTCAATGAAATCTCATAACACTTGTTCATCACTACTAGAAAAATAGAAATTCCTAATTTATTGAAAATAATTACAACCTTCCCAATACAAGTGGCTAATTTATAGAAATCCAAATTCTTTTCTCATATTTTTCATATTTACATTTTAAGAATTTTTTCTTATATAAGAATAATATTAATCGATGTCAAATTATAATGAGTGAGATGTATGAACCCTAGAAATGGTGAGAGTGAAAGGTTGTTGTGAGCCTTATAAATAAAAAATAACTTGAGGACAACTAAGAATGATTATAGGTTTTCAGAATAAGGTCTTCAGGAAAAAAGAAAAATAAATATATATATATCCAAGGATAATATTGTTTGTTAATTGTTTAATGAATTGAATCATGGTGAGTAGTGAGTATGGTTATTGTGTATGTCTTTATGTACCAAAATTAAATAATTTTAGTAAAATACCATGTTATCTTGGAATGGTAGTGAAATATAGGTTCACTTTGTAGTATCCATATTTATTTATCAAATACACAATCATAAAATTGTTATTTAAAAAAAAATCATCCATACACTACCAACATCTATTAAAATTATATGATCGTATTAACTTTTAGAGACTTCATAGATACACAGAATCTCACTCTTAAATAATATAGATTGATAATAACACCATGTAAAGAGAATGCCACTAACTTTATCCAACCCATAGCATATTCATAATGAACCAAATCCCATAACATTCACCTCATAAGAAGATAATCACTACTAAAATACATTCCTCTAACCAAAGGCCTTTTCTTTTAATGGAGTAATTTAAGGATTGCTTTGAATGTTTAAACTGTAATGGTTTTATCAGCGTGAGTGTGCGTAAGACCATCCAGCTGAGCCTTTTAATGGTCACACCAATCAAGGAGCCTCTTATAGGGATCAGACAACTACTGATACTTTTTTTAGCATTAGTAAGAAAACTAAGAATGGTTGTTCAGTGCTTTGACAACTACCTAACATGAGAATATGTAAATTTAAGGATAAAACTATCATCCTCATCGACTTCATCTCTTGAATATTTATTATTGCATTTTTTCCTAATACTCACACCCATCTCTTCTGGATATGAACATTTTTTTTGAAATACTCTGAGCAATAGTCATCTCATATCAGGTACCGATGATCATTATGGATTAATTCATAGGGTAACACCAACCAAAAGGGGATTAATTCTTTTTTAAAATTCAATTAACAATTTCTTTCAAATAATTTTGAAATTATTTGAAACATTCAATTATTGGGATCCCCTATTTTGAATTATCTATAACTTTATCCTTTAATTATGAATATCATATGTGTGTTTATTTAGTTTTTATACAAAATGAATTTTTTATTAATATAATATGATGGATAGGAGTTTGAATTGGATGAACACTAATCATATGAAAAAAGAGTATGAATATGGAGTTACATAGTTGAACACATTTTAAATAGAGTATGCATACGAACCTTATCAAATCACATGCCTATGTTTATGTTTTATTTATTCAATAAAAATAGACTGGATGGGTTGGAAGAACATTTCATTTTTTATAGAATAGATCAAAGCATTAAATGTTTGAATAAACATGGGTAAATATGAATGTCCACACCTATTGGGATGATACTATGTTTTTTGGATCATTTGATATGAATATCATTATAAATGATGTTGGAGATTGAATGGAAGAAATTAAAATGGAAATTTATGACGACCTTTGTAATTATCATAGGATTTTGAGAATTTAAATAGCTTTCTAAGACCCCATAATATATCGATTGTACTAAATACATAGTATTATCAGTTGTATTTATGTTATATAATTTTAAACTAGGATCGGATGAATCAAAACCATCTTTATAGAACTACTTGGTCTCTTAAATGATATACAAATAGAAAAAAATGAAATTCCATGTAAAACATGTGATGTTAAACGAATGCTGCATTCAATGGGCATGATCTCTAGAAAAATAAATTCTTATCTAAATGATTTCATATTGTTTCATTATGACAATGAATCAAAAATATAATTCTCTATGTGTGCTATAGATTAATACATGAAAGATGAATCATGTCCTTTGAAAGTTATACAATATTTTCCTATTATTCCATTGTCTAGAAAAATTTATGGATATCAAGAAACCATGAGAAAATTGACATGGAACATAGATAAAAGAATTAATGATTTGAAACTATATCATTATGAATACTCTCCTCAATGGAGGAAAATTGATTATCAGTATCCTAAATATGTAAATGAGATGAGAAACATCCATATTTTTCTACTTATAGATGGAATAAATTATTTTGGTGTGAAAATTTGTACTCATTTTACATAGCTAGTTATATTGTTAAATTATAACATACTTCCATGGTTATGCATGAAGTGTAAATACATTATATTATCTGTACTTGAATTTAGACCAAGTCAATATGGTAATGATATTGATATCATTTTGGATCCATTGGTCGATTATCTAAAATTGATGGTGGATATAGGTGTTACAATGTTTGATTCTCATATAAGTGATGATTTAAAATTGATGGCCATGCTGTATAGGACGATAAATGACTTTCTTTATTATGAAAATTTTAAATAATATTGTATTAAATTAATGTTTATGTGTCTTATTTGTGAATAATGGACACATGTAGTTAGGTTTAAACATTCCGAGAATACTATTTTTTTAGAACATAATAAATTTTTATCTAGATAATATAAATACAGATCTTGGATGATAACATTCATTGGGAATACCAAAAAAGGTATAACGCCATACCAACTAATGGGTGATGAAATGTCAATAAAGTAAAAGGTATTGAAACAGGTTTTGGTAAAACATTTTCAAAAAAATATTACAAAATTAGTTTTTAAAATGTTATCAATTTTCCTTGAATTTTTGTACTAGATTTGTTTGTAAATCATAAATTTTCTTGATTTCATGCATGTGGGGGAAAATTTTTGATACTGTTATTGGAGAATTATTAATGTTCATAGAAAAATAAAAGTTAGAATTAAGGCTATGTTATATATAATTGACATGGGGATAAGAGAAGAGTTGGTATTGGGGATGGGTAAAAAGTGGAATTTTCTTCCTCAAACTGATTACACTAAATCCAGAAAAGAAAAAATAAAATTTTTCATTTTTGTTAATGGTCTAAAATATCCAATGTGGTGTTCATAAAATATCAATAATGACATGTTAATGAATAATTTGAAGTTAAAAGTACTAAAATTAGTTGACTATAATGTTTTGAATAAATATTTTATTCCCATTTGTTTTCACTTCATTCTACCAAAAATGTATGATATAAATTAAACAAGCCCTAATTATTTTTAAATGATTTATTTATTAAATTTATAGACCAAAATAAGTTTCCAATTATTAAATAGAATGTTATAGTCATATTATGAAAATTAGAGATGTTTTTCCAACCATCACTTTTTGGTATAATGGTTTACCAAATGGTTGACATGGTTAGAGATGTTTAACTACGTGTTCATGTCGCTTATAGATGGGTGTACCCATTTATTAGTAAATTAAGATTTTGAAATGGTAAGTCAAGAATAAAAGTTGTCAAAAAAGTTATATTATAGAATTATTTTTTTAAGAAGTTATGGAATTATATGTCGATTGGCTGTTAGATTTTGATAGCATTGGTCTCTCAATGTCTCTTCACAGTAGATTCCTTATGGGTAAATGGATTTTTGAAAGAGATATTGTTAAAATTACCATAAAAGAGTTAGAAAAATAGCACCTTTAAATTTTATATAATAGTGAAGATGTTGATATATAAGATGAGTCTTACAACTAAATTCTTATACATTTTAATCCATCAACAGATGAATGAAGGATATCAAATACATATAATAAATAGTTTATAGGGTTTTCCAAATATAACATTTTTATGGAGTTATCTAAAAATTAGAATTCAATTATTGAACGAATTCGATGGACATATAGGGGACCAAATGAAAATATAATATTTTACACTAGTTTTCTAAATAATGGTTATACATTATATAAAAAAGACCATGATGACTACAGTATGATGAAAAAATATTGGATTTAATCTTGTGGAAGAGGAAATGAAAATATATAGTTCTAATGATATAAATCCAATTTATTTAAATATTTCATATTTTGGAATCATCAAACAGATATATGAGTTGCATTATACAACATATCAAGTTTCGATTTACCATTGAAAATGGATTGAAAAATGGAGTGCAGTGAAAGTTGTCGAAATGGGCATCATGAAGGTGAATTTTAGTGTGGAGTGGTATAAGGAAAAGTCATTCATAATGGGATCACAAGCACTTCAAATATTTTATGTCTCACATCTAGAAAACAATAATTGTTTAATTACCCTATTGGTGACTAAATCAACTATAAGGTCAGATGAAAACTCAATCGAGGATGACGCTTTCTTTGGGAGATCACAATCATTTCATGGAGGTTCCAATATAGAAGATGTCTTGAATATTGAAGGTTCCACAATGAAAGGATTTTTATTCTCGATATAGAATCCAAATCCCTTCAACATTTAAAGAAAAAGGGTGAGTTCAATGATAATGTTAAATTAATTTTTAATATACTTTGATTTCACTCATAATATTATGTGTTATCTATTGTATTAACATATTCTAAATTAAAATTTTGTATACCCATGAAAAAAATACTTTTTCATATGATAATGTTATCACTCTTCAAGAAGAATAAATAGATGATGATAAAACTATTGAATTATAAGGGGATCAAAAAAATTTGGATAAAAAAGGAAGAATGATATTGCATCACTGTGTTGACTAAAATTACAAGGCCTGAAGGATGTGTAAAAAATTTGAGGTTGGATAGAATAAATCTGTCCAACCTATTTATTTCAATAAGTCAATATTCATTAGTTATGTAAGGGTCACAATGAAAATGAATGTTCCAATTGATATAGATTCAGGGAACCATGTCTATCCTATAACAATGGAAACCCTTTGGGAGGATATTAAGGTAATGTTATGATTACTTTATCTACTTTATTGAAAATTTATATATTTAAATTTTGATTATCTTTTCATTATCCCTTACTGAGTTCATTTATTTTAGGTGATTTATGTATGAAAAATATGTCTTAATGGCCACTAGAAAAGCCCAAATTGGTTTTTAGAAACTTCTTCTAAAGAATCATATTAGGGATGCATAGTGGTAACTAAAACCCCACCCATAAGTTATGTATTCACACATTATATAATAGTAAATATGGAATTATTTCATCATTCTTCATGATGTGAAACCATTTGAGGTTAATTGTATTAAGTAATACATTGATTAGAATTAATTATTTTATCCAATTGGATTTAAAATTATTAATTTATGGAACACAATAGAAGTGTTGAAAATATAAAAAATTCATCAAAACTAATGTACCCCTATCACAAAGAAAAGATGAGATACCACTATTTTAAAATTAAGCTATCCCTATGAATCTATACCTACATTTTAGTTAAACCATGGGTATATAGTTTTTGGCCAAATCTATACCAATATTTTTAAAACCCCATTGGTATAGGTTGAGAAATACCAAAAGTTTTTCAAAAACCATGGGTATAGTGGATTAACATATTAGCCTCCACCATCCCCTCCTAACCAAGGAGCCCTAATATCCCCTCCCATCCTACTAGCATCAACCTTACCCCTCCCCTCCTCAGAAGATGCTACCCCCGCTGGCTAGCTCCTCTTCTTCTATTTATGACATTTTTTTATTATGATCTTTGAGAGCTACACTTTCCTTCCATCCTCTTCTTTATTCTACCATCACATGAATGACGATTGATTTTATTCTCTAGAGTTTTTACTGAATTCAAGGATTTTTTATTTTGATTTTATTTGGCATCAGATTAGTGAGTTTTTAAACCTTCTCCACTTCTAATGGCTATTATTTTCATTTTTATATATACCAATATTCATCTTCTTAACCTAGTTACTTATTTAAATAAATATGATATAATTTGGATCTGTTTCTTGTATTGCACTCATGATGATAAGATCATCATTTTATATATGGGTTTATTTTAAGTTAATGTGGACTTAATTTTGATTCATTTGATTGAATTCCAACCTTATAGTTTAGGTGATTGTCAAGATTTAACAATTGAGGATGAATGATGAATATGACCATTTCAATGATTGTTTTTACCAAATATTAAGTATCCCTAACATTCATTTGGATTTTATTTTAATGTTTATGCATATTATATAAAATTTATTCTAGTATATAATTTTCTTGTGTCTGTTTTTATGAAATTATGTATAAAGTCCCAATAGAATTGTCTAGAAGAGTTTATTGGATTAATTAAGTAGTTGAAACATATTTAATTATTGTTAATATATATAAATTGAATTGGGTATTGATTATTCTGGTTCAGTAAATGAAATTTTTAATGGACTAATGTTACTATTTGAGTAAAATATTAAATGATAAAATTATCATAGTCACATGTGGTTTCCTATCAAGGCGATGCATTTTATTTGGGTTGAAATTTATTTTTGAGATGATTTAATATTGTAAAGTGATTGTAAATATTAGTGATTTAATTGATGTGTTTAAAATAATCTGTATGAGATGTTTATTTTAGACAACCTAAACCTTACATAAATATATTCCATATCATTTTAAATAAATATACATTATTATTATTTATTAAATTACACTCATGAATAATAATGGTTTAGTATATTTGTGTATTATAAACACATCCTCTTTATTAAAAAAAATGTAATGTGACTTTTTTTCATGACATTATTCATGAATTATTTCATTATACTCATATTGTATATAGTTTTCTTCCTCATTACCTATGAAAATGGTAGTCACAACAAAAGAGTGAGATAAAACACTCAGTAAGAGGTGAATCCACATCAATTAATCATTGAGGATTTACCATTTTTTTATAAAAATGTAACAACTTGAACATGGGATAAAATATGTGACTAATTGAATTAGGTCACAAAAATAATAAAAAATTATCATGAGTAATTATATAATAATATTATATCTTGACATATAAATGATAAACTATAAAAGGATAATAGTGAAATAATGTCATATATAGTGGAATAAGAATTTGGGATCAATAATCATGAACCATAGAGATATAAAATTTGAATCTGAAAAATTAATAAGAATATATCCATGCATTCATTTTTGAATTGATGTTATTTATTTCCCTATTATTATAAAAAAGGTACAAAACACTCATGGAGCTCTAAAATAGTATAATCCAAGCGTGTCACCTCTAATAAAGTTAAAAAATGAATAAGCATATAAAAACATATCTCAAGGATATCTATGAAGACCATCAAATCCTAATTAACAATGGATCAAATAACCTAATCCAAAACAAACTAATGACCAAATGATAAAATATGTCAAATCATCTAGCCCAAAAATGAACCAAGTTACATAAATTGTTACTAAAACAAACACCCTCACCAAAAATGAATCAAAGGACCAAACCAAATAAACCTAACTAGGAATTGAACCTAATGACCAAATGATCAAAATTACCTAGTGAAAAAATAACGAAATAACATAACAGAAATAGAACAGGACCAAAATGAACATATAAAAGGAATCCATATCATACCCACATTTATCATGATAATTAGTTTATATTAATATAATTAAATAATTCTTCATAAGAAATAATAGAAATAAATAGCATAAAAATTATGAAATTTATTGAAACATAATTGAACCAAAAACCATTAATCAAATGAATCTTTACTAAAAATAACTGAACCAAACTGAAGGTATATAACCTGGACATGTTGGTGATAAATTGAATAAATTACCTAACTAATAATATCATACCTAGACCAAACTAAAATGAATGAATATAAACACCGTTGAATAGACCCAAATTCCACTAAACTGACCAAAAAAATCAAATAGACTACAATTGAAAATAAATGAACCAAACTCAAAAAATTAAAAAAACACACTAAATATAATAATATGAAATTGAACTGACCAACACCAATACAACTTAAACCAAACCAAAATTAATTAACCTAAACTAAAATAAAATGGATATAAAAAATATAAACCGAACCATACATTGAAAATAAATAACTAAAATACAATATAATTGAATTGAAAATAATAACCAAAAAAATATTAATTATGATGAAATGTGTTGAGATAACAAAAAGTGAACTCACTGAAACTGAACACATTAAGTTTTTACCAAACCTTTCTAGATAATACCAATTCTAAAAAAATCCTCACAAAGTAAAATCCCATTGAACTGGAGAAAAGGTGACCCTACTAAATAGAACTAAAATAATATGACCTTTCCTTGTCCCAATCAAACCAAAATACATCAAAATATATTTATTTTAATAGAAAAACAATCAAAATAAACCAAATTATTCTAAAATGACTATTCGGAAATATAAAAAAAATTGAATTAACCCTAAATTTATATAACTTATTGAAAACTAATAAAATCAATATAAAAATACAAATATTAAGGTATATAAAATGAACTAAACCAACTAGAGAAAAACCCAAAATTATTCAAATTGAACCGAATCAGCTAAACATAACATGAATTCAAATGATCTAAAATGGGTTAAACTGAACCCCAATAGTATAATCCAACCATAAATAACCAAACTTTTATCAAATTGAATCAAGTGAACAAACTGAAAAATATAAAAAAAATACTCTAATTGATTGAGGAAATGACCAAATAACCAAATGACCAACCAACCTAACCAAAAAGTGAAATTAATGACTAAATGAGAAAAATTACAAATTGAACATATAACCAAATAATGTAACACAAATATTATTTGACCGAAATGAAAATACAAGAAAAATCCATATCATACCCATATTTACCATGATAATTAGTATATATTGATTCTGTTACACCAGTAGTATTAAATTTATAATTAAATGTATATTTAGATGCGTCTTCATTTTATATATTTATTATGTTTCTAAAATTTTAATTCATTCTAGGTTTATCAATTTCAAATTATTACATAATTTACTATTATAATAATCAATGTCATTTTTAGTAAGAAACATTGGTCATTGAAGGCCATGTGCGTTGATAAAAATTATTTTTCTAAAATAGGAGGAACAAGGATGGATGTGTTGTAAATGCATAGACAAAAGAATCAATTGTAAGTATTTTTATTGATATTTTTAATTTTTATATCTAATTCATAATTAAATATCTTGTTTATATTTTAAAAATTGTGCCTTGGAGTCCCCTTATAATAAAGAATATGAAACTGTTAGGCTAAATGATCATTTTATATAGGTATTGAGTGAAGAGTACTAGGGGACTCCGATGTTAACAAGAGAAAAACATCATCCCCACTAGGTGTTGGCCCTCATTGAGTGCCTCTTAAAGATCTCACACCACCAAGATGCAAAACACGCCTGCAGAAGAATCTAATACCAAAAAAATAACCCCATTGACTCAAGAATTAAGTAAAATGATCACCGAACAGTTACTAAAATCTATGATAGTTATAATCTCATCAGTACCATTAGAGGCTTCTACCTTTTTTAACCATTTTTTGAATCATTTTTCTCTATAAATTACACTCTAAGTGATGCCAATGAGGGTATTAATGGTGATTTAGGTGAGGATATTTCTTCTGGTGGTGGTGATAATGATGGTGGTGGTGGTGGTGGTCTAGATGAAATTATTGGTGGTGAGGATGAGGATTAAGATGTTGGTGATGGGTTAGATATTGATCCCCTCCATTTTTGAGTTAATGGTATGGATATGTGTGGATGTTGTTTAATGACTTCAATTGATTGATTTTGTTTATGTATATGCATGTTATAACATTGTAAATGGATTGAAAACAATTAAATATAGTTATTTTAATGGTAAATATATAATATATGTATTGAATTAAATGGGTACCCGTGTTTTTATTTATTTTAATGATTCAAGATGCACCAGATGGGCTGCTGCTTCCTGTTGAGGACAAAAATCTACTCCCAGGGTTCTCCTAACTCTGGGTATATGGTGTCTACTTGGAAATGAAAACCCATATATCACATAACTGTTGGTATATTGTGTCTACTAGGAAAAAATATACCCATTAGTCTTCTAACCATGGGTATATATAAACCCATGGTTTAACTACAAGTGTGGGTATTATGAAAATTCCACAGCTTATGCACACCGATTCTATAGAAACCTTGCATATAACTCTATATTGACAGCATCATCAGCCACAGTTCATAAAAATATGGGTATATCCTAAACCCAAGTCTTTATGGGATATACACCTGTTTTAGAATCTTGGGTATAATATGCGATTTTAATAGTGTACACTTCACTAGAGAAGAAGATATCATGTATTTTAAATCTAAAATTAAAGTTTTATGTTATATGAAGCAACATATGTTCCTTTTTTATATGAATTGACGAATCAGATTCTATAGACCCTTTTATCTCACATAATTTGTTATAGAAGGAGTCCCACATAAATAATAATGGTAATATAATTATTGAAAAAACATTATAATTATGAGAAAAAATTTGTAAGTATGGTATAATAGTAATTTGTCATTATTTATTACAGTATTTCACAAAAAACTATTTATGTTCAAATATTTTTTATAAGGTTTATAAATAAGAATAAAAAAATACCATACCTAAATAAAAAACCCTTTCATTAGCTTTGATGCTGCTAGAACAATATGGTCATGTTAAAGGTATAGGTTTTGGTGTGTTACCTTGAAAATATTTTGAGAAGATAAACCCACAAGAAGATACATATCAGCTTAGGAATGGATTACGAGAACAAATAACTGCTTTTCAATATTTTATCAACTATTCTTACTAGGGAAACCAATATATATGAAAGAATCAAAATGATCCGAAAGTTGAACAAGGATCATCACATGAACAACAACATTTACCCACTAGATTTAAGGCAACACATTCCCTTAAACCACATACCATACCCAAGGTAATAAATTGTTTCAGTACCATTTATCCTAAATATGAATAAAACAACATCTAATAACTATATAATACTACAATCATGCAGGGTAAGGTTATAAGTGATTTCTATCTATCAACACTCATACACTTCTTATTTTGAGAGGGTTATATTGTATAATATCTCGAGATACATGGTACACAAAAAATAACTTCCAAAATATCACATGATAGTTGGGATTGAAGTATCTCATGATTTGAGTGTTGTGTTTCCTATTATACTTGATGATATGGATATTACAAATATCAATAATGCCATTGTAATTTTCCTAAAATGGCTATCTAGTCTTATAAAGATGCATGAGGTATGTCCTTAGAAACTTATTTAAAATAAAAAACATGTAACAATTGATGAAAAAATCATTAAGTGATGTATGGTATTACAAAAGGATAAAATAATTGGGAAACAGAAGGTCAGATCCGGACAATACTGTGAATCAACCAATAAACAAAAATGATCTTCCATGAGTACCTTCTCCCCACCAATTCCACTGCAATAAATATTAACATGAAAAATTTATGCAGACACCGCATTCAAAGATTGATATGTGTCATTATTTAAATATGGATCATAAATATTCGGAACTGCCATTACAAATGTGGTTAGTATCGAGAGTATAAAAGAGATTCACAAGTTTTAATTGTTAAGACTCTTAGTTGTCAGTACATACATGAGAAACATTTTCAAAATTATCCTATCCAAAAAATGATCCCATATTTTTATTAAAGTAATTAATTATTCAAATTTTATACAGTAATTTATATTACTACTATATAAATAGAAAACTGTGCGATGTATCATTGGGATTCATTAATCCAAATATCATTTCTATGGAAGAAATTTTTTTGGGGGGTGAATGAAATTGATAAGAAAAAAGATGATCTTACTGAGGAATTTCAAAATAAAATTGAATATTAAAGACTACTGTTTATTCCTATATTGTAGGGGTAAAACTCTTCAATCTAATCGAATAATATATATTTTTATTTTTTTCATTAATTGTTTTTTTATGAATTATAGGATATTGATCGTAATCAATTTGGATACCCTAAATGTTGATTTTTTAGATCCAATGAATGTATTTCCATCAAAACATCCTCCCATAATGTTTATTGTGAATTATTAATGTACTAAAATTAATGTTTTAAAGATAAACATTGAATTACATGTTTCATTTTGATTTTTAACCAGAGTTTTATTATGATATGGAGATCAATAAATATAGTATAAATCATTGTATGAGGTCAATCACTGAACATAAGAAGCCTATGCAATACTTAAAATGGAAATATATTAAGGTATATATAATAATATTTAACTATCAAAACATATTTAAAAACAATTTACACATTTTGGTTAATATTTTTTCAGTTTACAAAGAAAAATAACAACAATGATTGTGGATATTATTTTTTCAAATTTATGAATGATATCATATACCACCGAAAGAGTAAAATCCCTAAACATTTAGTTTCCAAAGGTAATTACAAATATTATTTAATAATTTTTTTCCTATATTTTCTCAGTACTATGAGAATATTTGAAAATATACATAATAAAAGAAAATATAAATTTGTTTAGAGATGAGTGGGTAGAGTTCACGGTGTAATAATGTATAACAACATCAAATTAAGTTGATTATCTATTTTTATTGTGATCTTGTATAGTCTATGACCATAGAGATACACATGAGATGAGAATAATTAGTATCATAATGCTTATATATTATTTTTGTTTTATTTCTCATAGATAAGTAGAATAGAGGAAATCAATTTGTTTAGAAATTAATGGGAATAATACATGGTCTCAGAATGTATACAAAAATCATGAATAGGTAACTACCAACTATATATTTTTATAATTTTTACATCATTTTATATACTATTTTTATTTACTTTACTTTTCATTTTTATCCAATAATTATTTTTTTAAATCTACACATTACATCAAAACACATATCACTTCAAAACACACATCACATTCTCATTACCAATTAAACAAGTTAAAATTATTTTGATACTATAAGATAGTGATTTATACGTCCTTTTTAATGTGTAGTAATTAATCACAAATTAATCAGATACCCGATGTGGTTGGTATAACTCTAACTTTGTTCTTTCAATATAAAAGTGTAGTTTTAGTTTAAAATTCACGTTGTAGCAAAAAATTTTAAAAATGATCCCTTACTGTTTTCAAAAATTATTAAAATGATCCATAATTATTTTTTAACATGTAGGAATTGACCGAATCCTAATCCAACACATGATGTGGTCAATATGAATCTAAGTATATATTTTCAATATAAAAGTTTCATTTTAGTCTAAATTGAATCAGATTGCTAAAAATGAGAAAACCATCTTGAATTTTTTTTAAAGATTAAGACAATAATCCATAATTAATTATTTACTTGTAGGAATCAACCACAAATCAATAAAACAGTTGATGTGGTCTGAATGACATTAAGTACTTTTTTTAATATAAAAGTTACATTTTAGTTTAGAATGCATATCACATAGAGAAAAAAAGATAAAATGAGCTTAGATTAGTTTTTAAACATTAATAAAACTATCCATAATGAATTTTTTTCATGTATGAATTGACCACACATTAATAAAACACACGATGTGGTTGGTAAGACTCAAAATTAATGTTTTCAATTCAAAACTGACATTATTGAATAGATAAAGTACCAAATAGACAAAATTGATAAAATGATCTTGGATTATTTTAAAACATTAGAAAAATGATTTATAATTCATTTGAGACATGTAAGAATCGAACTCATGTCAATTTGACACTTGATGTAGTTGAGATGACTCTAAGTGCATTTCTTCAATATAAAAGTGTCATTTTAGTATTTTACACACATCAGATAGCCAAAACTGATAAAATGAAACCATATTATTTTCAAACATTAAGAAAATGGTCCATAGTTCATTTTTTATGTGTAAGAATTGACCACACATCAATATGAAACATTATTTGACCGATATGATTCAATGTTTTTTTAATATAAAACTATCATTTTAGTTTAAAATGTGTGTCACGTCACCATATTTGAGAAAGAAAACTCAAATTTTTTACCATTTTTTTTTGATATTGATCAATAATTCATTTGTGATGTGTATAAATTTACTGCACATCAATCTGAAACCCGATGAGTTCGATATAGCATGATGTTCTTGTTTCTAATATAAATGTATCATTTTAGAATAAATGTGTTTCACATAAGCAAAACTAATAAAATAAGATCATAATGTTTTCAAATATTAGGAAAATGATACATAATTCAATTTTCACTATAGTAATTGACCACACGTAAATATGGGACATGTTGTGGTTGATATGACTCAATGTTCATGTTTTCAATACAAAAGTTCCATTTTAGTTTAAAACACATATCAGAAATCCAAAAACCAAGATAACATTCTTGGATTATTTTCAATCTTTAGGAAAATGGTCCAAAATTAATTGTGATGTTTAATAATTGACCATACATCAATCCAACACCTTCTATGGTCAATATGATTCAAAGTGTGTGTTTTAAATGTTAAGGTGTTATTTTAGTTTAAAACACAACTCATTAGAAAAAATAGGTCAAATGAACTCTTATTGTTTTCAAAATTTCTGAAAATTATCCCAAATATCTTTATGATGTGTATAAATTTAATACACATCAATCTAATAAAGGATGTGGTTGGTATGACTTGAAGTGTGCGCTTTCAATACAAATTTGTCATTTTAGTTTAAAATGTGAATCATATAAAAAAAATGATCATAACAATCTTAAAAAAATCAACATTTTATCTACTATTACTTAATTTATTTTCATTTAATTTCTATATTATACTTATTTATTTGTTTTTTATAGAATTAATGCTTGAATATGAATAATGAAAGGTGTACCAGTTTAAGACTTTCTCTCAAAAAGTAACTCCTCTTTAATTGGTCCACATTTGTAGTGACATTTCTGATCACCAGAGATGTGATCCAGTTCAAGAACACCTAATTTGGAGAACAATAATAAATTATGTGATTTGTAAGAATAAACCAAAACTAAAACTGATACATATTTTCCCTCATATGAATCAAAGTATATTTTTTTGATTAAAAATCACACTTTTGGTTTAATTTATTTTTTTATAGTATTATTAACATAATAATTTTTTTGTTATATAGGTGCATTATTTTACTCAATATGGGGTGTTTTTAAACAACTATTATCATGAATGAGGTTAAGTGTCCAAAGATAAAGGAATATTGAGTTTTTTAATTTATTTGATAAATTGTACTTACTCATGTAATTGTACATAAAAATGTTTTAAGTTTTCATAATATAGTGTTTTTTTATATGTTTTGTTTTGAACATTTTATTTTAATAAAATTTATTATTACCAACTTCATTTTTTTTATAACCAGAGATACTTTTAAGGAAAAATTGAGAAACCCCAAGAAATCACATAGTTGTAAAAGGACAATTTAAGCCTATTGACATTTTTATCCTTATGAAGTTACCAGAACAAATAAGTTACTTGTGTTTCTGGATCATCCTTTATGAGGTCTTCAAATTGATGCACCAGTCTATCCCACGCTTGCAAGTATTCCCCTTTTTTGGTTTTCCCTGCATTGAGACCTTTTACTTTGATATAATTTTTCTTGTTAATCCAATCCCTCTGTTCTTTATTGGTGTCCACCCGAAAAGTCATCTACATCTTTATATCACCCTCAACTGTTGAAGCACTGGTCACAAGGGATTTTACCTCCATTTTTTCTCTGTTATGCAATATTAGCTCCACAAGTTGGTCGTCATCCATGCATGAAAACTAAAGTACGTTCCTAATGGGAACAACCCACCCAACTACAGTTGTCGCATCCCTTCCTCGCGTTTCATTTCCATTGAAGTTGAGAACCTCTTCCTTCACTTGGGCCTTCATACTACATCATCATCCCATTTATCAATTCTAGTAATTTCACTGATAAAGGGACCCTTTATCATCATTATAAAGAGTGTTGAAAAAGAGATCCTTTATTAATTCTATTAAAAGTGCTACTAAGGGGACACTTTATCTTCCTTATTAAAATTGTTGATAAATGGATCCTTTGTTAGTGTTAAACTAGAATTGATAAAGGGAGTGATAGTTTTGTTCTCATAAAGGCACCCTTTATTAGTGAATTTAATAGAGTTTATAATATATCCAATTATTAGTGCTTCTCTATCATGTATAAAGGACTAGGGATTTTAAGAGAACATTTATTGTCAATGATTTTTTTGCACTCACAAAGCCCTACAATAAACTGTTAAAGGGTATAGGTGTTGTGGTGTATGCTCATATCATATATGGTGATGTTCTATCTAAGATATCATCTCATGATGGAGTTCTAGACCAACTACAGTTTCAACTCATGTTCATTTAATGGTATCCATGGCATCAAGAGTGGATTTAATATTGTGTGGGGGTCCTCAAATATCACTTTAATTTGATAGATCCAAGAGTCACTGAAATTTTTATGCCTCCCACCATTGCTAAATCATATCCCCTTGATGGAGGTGTGGCTGAGAAAGATATTAATGAAGATTAAGTAGTCAATAAAGATAATGATGATGTTGCTAAGGTTTGAGATAAATGTGACGACGATGTTCAGGAAGAGGATGAGCCTCCACAAGATGGAGGTCTAGCTTAGGGGCAGCTAACAACTTAAGATAATATATATAATTCTCCACCACAAGGATGGGAGTCTTTTACCATTTAGATATATCTCTATTAATAGGGACTTGATCATTGTTTCTCCTCCCTTGAGACGACTATTGATTGATTCATTATAGACATGAAGCACGCTAAAACTTCCCATCATAGCTATATGGAGTGAATCTCCTCTTCCCACCATGACCACATAGAGTAGACAGCTATAGAGACCCAGAACATCACAAATTCCATTCAACCTGTTGTTTCCCATTATTATAATAATTTATTCACTTAATAAAGTGAATATGATCTTATATTTTATAATGGATTTTGTTTATTTTGTAATTTTTTTTGGTTTTTGTGTAATATTGTGTAGAACAATTTTATATATCTTGAATCCATTATTTAAATTTATTTCCTCATGCATGGATATATTTTATATGCTTTATCATTTTATATCCTCTATCCATTATCTATCTAATCCTCTATATAACTTTTAGTTTTTATAATCATAAAGGGGGAGAAGGTTATATTATCAAATGTATATTAATCTTGTTATGGTCTCAATTCATTTTTAAGTTTCAATTGTTTTGAATGTTATTCTATAAAAATTATTCTTTATCTTGTTAAATTGTTTCAAATACTTTTTATGTTTTAAATATTTTAAACCCATGTTATTTGATGTTATATTATGATCATTGTAATGGATTTTAAAAAACTCATCCTGAATTTCATTTTAAAATGCTAAAATTCATTTATAAAATTTCTTATTTATATTTTTGAAATAAATATTTTCATATTCTATTGTTTCCATTTTTTAGTTCAAATATTTGTGATCATAAAAAGGGGATTTTTTTTGTTCCTCTCACTCTCTAAGGAAGGTAAATGATCAAAAACACCAATTATGTTTCCAAATATTTATTTTCAGTGTATTTCAATTATTATTTTTGGGAATAAACCAAGGATGTTTCATGGATAAACCATGAGACCAAGAGTCACTTTGAGGATCACTTTGGAGTCCCTTTTTGGATGGAAGCATTGGCTACCAAGTGGAAAGGAACCAGCCATCCGGTAGAGTTGTACAAAATCACTTTCACCTATATAAACATACCAGTTCACCACTAGTAGGTGACAAACCAGCTAATAGAATCAAGATAGCCTTTGTTATCAGTAAAAATCCCATTAGCTATCCGGTGGATACTATCGAATGACCAATATAGATTTTCTAAAAATTCAACATAGTCATTATAGCTTGTCCCCTCTGGTATCTCTCACATCCCAACAACTTTATTAAAGACCCAAGGACTTTAAACCACCTTGGTACCTCTAAAAACTATAAATACATCACCATGAAGGATTTTCAAGATCTAGTGACAACCAGATACGATATTGGATCAATGAAACCCATAGTTCATCCCCATTGTTCTATATTTTCATAATATCTTGTCCCCCTATCTCATTTTCCTCTCTTTATCTCTATTTTACTTCTCTAACTTTTTTTAGATTATTGAAAGTTATTTATAAATGGTTTTTGTTAAGAAAAAAAATCATATTCTTCATTCTCATATATGATCACAACCATTTAAGTGAGGGATTTGGGGTTTCATTCTTACACCACTAAAAAGAATGTGTCTTTATCTTGTATTGGCTTTATTTCTTACACAAATAAAAAAAGGATCTCTTCAGTTAGATTGGAAATCATTAATTTAAAGGGGTTAATCTAAAACCTCTCAATCCTAGAGGGGTGGAGGTGTAGGCACTCATGTATTTAGATTTGTCTAAATAAATTTATCAAAGTCTTTATCCTTGTATTTTATTATAATTTTTTTTGTTATACTTAATTTTTTATTTTAATTTTATTTCATTATTTAGTTTTAATTTTCTTAATGGAAATTTACCCCCACCCTCTAAAATTCTAGTCATAGTAATAGGAAATTTCACAACATGGTCATTTGATCATGTAAAAATACATGTTGATAACGAGGATTGTCATTTACAGTTTTTTTTGAAACGCCTTTAAAAATTCTGAAAATAGGCATGAACTGAGGAATGTTATTAAATATGGAGAAAATGAAGAGGCAATTTAAATTCAAATCTAAATAATTTAAAAGATAAACCAATCAATTAAAAGACCATCAAAGAGTAACTTTAACCCACCAATTCAACTGCTTATTTTATTAATATTACAAGTTCATATGGATTCAATGTTCAATGATAGTAATACCAAAATTGTTGATTTTGAAGAAAAAATGTATAGACACACCCTTACAGACTAAAATGGTCTTGATATGGTAAATGAAATCCTCAAGTATATATTTCTTGGAGCCTCAATTGTAAATTTGTAAATGAGGTTTGTTCTCATAATATGTTTGTGCAATAGCAGATCTACTATTTTATTTATAGTTAAATACTATTTATATTTTTTTTACAAAAGTAAATATCAGTATTATGTGAAGGGAAAACCTTTAAAAAAATTTAGACTCATTAGTCCTCACACAACTTCTACAGAAAAACATCATAAGAATAAGATGAATATTGTAAAATAGTGGATTAGTTATCCACAATGTTATAAAAGAAAGATAATGATGAAAAATATACTTATTATCAATGATTTAGGGGTAAAAATATACAATATAATTATATAAAATATATTTTCATTTCATCAATCAATCGATTAATTTTTTATTTATGGTGTATTGGTTTCCTATAATAATTAATTTGGATACTCCAGTAATTTATTCTTTGGATTCAATGCATGTATTATCAATAAATTAACTATACATGATGACATTCATCAATTTATAATACACTTCATTCAACATTTTACAAATAAACATCATGTTATATTTTTTATATTATTTTTTAATAAATAACCAAAAATATGATTGGGTGGTGTTTAAATATTAACAAAATCATGGTATGAGGATAATACCAGATCTTAAGAAGCCAAATAATTCCTATAATTTGATAAGTATTAGGGTTTTTATAATAATATTTTACAAGAAAATGATATTTTAAAAAAAATATCTTATTTTTCTCAACATTTATGAAGTGTTTGAAACAAACTGATATGAAATATTATGGTTATTACATTTTAAAATTTATAAATTATATCATATTCCCTCAATAAACTCTCATACCCCAAGATATATTTTCGATTATAATTAGAATTTTATTTAATATATTTATTAATTAATTATTTATTTATTATATTTTAATCGATGCATTTTTAATTACATGTTTCTAAAGAACATTAAGAAAATGATCCATAAGTAATATTTGATGTATAGGAATCAATTTCACATCAATATTAAACAATGTGTGTCGACTCAAAGTGTGTGATTTTAAATTGAAATGTGGAATTGTAGTTCAAAACATGTATCACTCATTGAAAACCAAGCAAACACCCTTAATGTTTCGTAATGATTTATGAAAAATATTCATAAGTGATTTTTGATGAATAGGAAATAACCATAATCCAATCAGAAAACCGGTGTTCCTGATATGATTGTAAGTGTGTGTTTCGATTTAAAATTGAAATTTTAATTCAAAACACATGTCAGTGACTCGAAACAGAGAAAAAATAATTAGGTTTTCTTGATACATTTGGAAATTAATTAATAAATCCTTTTTTATGTGTATGAATCAACCACACATTAATCTAACAAATATGGTGATTGATATAATTAAAAGTACATGTTTTCTAGTAAAAAAAATATTTTATTTCAAAACATGCACCACTTAATAAAATCCAAGAAAACAGGATTAAATTATCTTGATAATTTAGAGAAATTATCCATAAGTAAATTTTTGTGTATAGGAATTGGCCGCACATCAATATGATACATGGTGTGCCCGGTATGTCTGAATGATCATGTTTTATTTAAAATTGACATTTTAGTACAAAATATACTTCACATACTCAAAAATTAGAAAACAAACTCATATTGTCTTCATAATTTAATAAAATTATCCATAATTTATTTTTCATGTGTAGGAATCATTCACATGCCAATCTAATACACGGTGAACCCACTGTGACCCAAAGAGCATGTCTCAGTTTAAAAGTATGATTTTAGTTCAAAATTCACATCACTGACTGAAAACCATACAAACACACTTGAATCATCCTGATGCTTTATAAAAATGACACATAAGTCGCTTTTTATGTATTGGAGTCATCCACACAACAATATGACAAGTGGTGTGGACGGTAAGGCTCAAAGTGAATGTTTTTATTTAAAATTGACATTTTATTACAAAAAACATTCCACATAATCAAAACTAAGAAAGCACACCTTTATTCTATTGATATAATATAAAAATGATCCATTAGTCGTTTTTACATGTTGGAATTAGACACATTCCAATCCAATACATAGTGTGCTCGGTAAGACTCAATGTGATTGTTTTCAGATTTAAAGTATCATTTTAGTTCAAAAAGCATGTAACTGACTTTAAACTAAAAAAATACACTATGATTGACTAGATAATTTAGGATAATGATGTAGAATCTATTTTTGACCTATAGGGATTAACTGCACATTAATTCGACACATAGTGTTCCTGATATGACACAATGTGCATGTTTTCAATTTAAAAGTAATAGTGTAGTTCAAAACGCACATCACTTACTAAAAACCATGGAAAAAACCCAGGATTAGATTAAATGTAACACCCCAAGGTTTTGAAAATAAATATTAAATTCATGTAACACTGATTCCCTACAAAATAAAAACATATTTTATAATCTATCTGTTGAACACAGCTTTGTCTCTACTATGTTTTGAATTTCAAAAAAATGGGCATCAATATTTGTGATCGGTAAGTCATTTGGATTCTGATAGAACCAACATGATTTTTTTGTGAATAGTAACATACCATCATCAATAGTAATATGAAGAGTAATATGACCATTATGAATAGTAAATAATGATATTATTTTGATTTCTTAAGGTAATAAGATAATGAGATCTTAATTAATTTTTCAATGTGATATAAAACTAATTATACCTTTAAATTATTATTTTTTTGAATTAACAAATATTTTATTTAGAAATTAAAGTAATAATATCCATAAAATTATTTTTGAAAAAGAGAGATGATTTTTTAATTATACATGTCGAAAAATGGTTAGGGTAATTTTTTGGGATTTTTTTGAAATTCAAGAATTTTTAATGAATAATAAAATACAATAAAATACAGTATATAATAATTAGTAGTTAAATAGTCTATTTATGACATAATGAGTGATGTAAGGACACTTTTTCTGATCTCACATGCACTTATAACTATTATGGGTCACATGAAACAAAAATATCAATTGTGTTGAGGGAAATAATAAAATATTGAATAAAATATTCAAAATTCACTCCTCTCCTCCACTATAAAAACTCACATCACTCCTTCTTCACTTCACTCATATAATACTTGAAGATACTCAATGTTATACCCGAATATTGTTCCCTAGTCTCTCCCCATGTCCTATAAGCACTTGGTCATTCCAAAAGACCAAAACCCATTCCCTTTAGTAGATTCTCAAGGAGGTTGATTCAAGAGGTAAATTCAAATTTTATTTCTTTCATTTTCATTTCATGTTCCTTCCAATTATTATCCTATCATCACCTCCTCTGTCCAAATGACAATGATAAATCCAGTATCATCTATATTCTAGAATTATATCATGTGAATTAATGAACCATCATCAGTAATATTACTCTATCTTTTATTTTATAAATTAAATTATCATAAGTGAGGTTTCAATTTACAACCTTTGTGGATGATGAAGTTTCATTATTCATATTATCCTTCATTACTGATCATGAAAAAAAATTTATGGTTGAAACAGACTATAATATTTTTATTATAACCTATATAATATTCATGAACCAGTATATGTACATAATATTAAATCATACAAAATACCGCTAAAATAATCTAAGTGATTATCATTAATATTTGATCTAATGATTCATCCACATGACATGTAACCAAATGATATAAATGACCATTAACACATATTTACATTAATAATTAATTTGTATATTCAATTCTGGATATTTACATCCATTACATATGAACTCCATTACATAAAAACAAGTGAACCGATTATGAAAATCAACAAAATGAAGACTTTAAAACGACAGAATTCAACCTTATAACTAATCAGTAAGTACATAATAGATTTAATAAAGTCCTGATAAACTAAATAAACTTATAATAGGTTCTTAAATAAGTTATTAATAAGTCTAATTTCATATTCTAGTACCTTTATTTCAAGTGCGGAACACATTCGGACTTAAGGTAAGGGTTTTCTACCCAAACCTCCATTTTCATTGAGGTTACATTTATTATCTAGTTACCTCAATGAAGTTCTTATGTATTATTTTGTACTCTATATGAATTCTGTGTGAGTGTTCTATATATGTTTACCAACCAGAATCCTTCCTTATTTTTTGGAGGGTTACACATTTTAAATGTAACTTTTAAAATTATTTCTGAAATACAATCCCAGTTCAAGGGAATTTCTAAAATTATTTCATATTTTAAAGGGAACACTATAATCTGTTTTTAGAAACAATTACCTTAATAAAATCACTAATTTTCTTATGAAAGTACTATCTTACTTCAGTTATGGTTTTATAAAAAATTCTTTTCTAAAATAATTCTTCTTTTCAAAATAAAAGAACATTTATATATAGAATTTATTCAATGATTCTATAAGAGTATTTTCTTATGTTTCAACACTCTTGTTGATTCTTGTATATTTTTGGGATTATTATTTTGTGATATAATCTACCATATTTAATTGGATGGTTTATGAATATTTTTTTTGGACTTTCTTTCCTAAAACCATTCACCAATTTACTTTGAATGGTTAGTGTTTAGGCTTAATATTCAGGGAAATTCATTTACATTTCATATGTTAGTTTCAATATGAATGTATATGTTGTTTATGTCAATCCCCTCTCATATGAAGAATGCATTTTACATTTTATGTCATGGGTGGGGCCTGTTATAACATCCCTATTCATTGGTATGTCTCATGAGACAAATAAACGTGGACTTGGACGAGGCCTTACCCAATTTGAGATATGGTTCTAACCAAGGCCATAATAATTTTTAGGAGTCTTGGATGAGGCCTTTTCTGTATGTTTCATAATGTTTTTCATATTTAGTTAACACATTTCGAAGCTAGTAATTTAATGTTCATGTGGTTATTTGACTAGTAAAATACCCATGATTATATTTTTTATTGCATTATTTACTCAACTCATATTCCTACCATAATGTGTTCGGGTTTATTTTTGGGAAGGAATGTGTTTCAATTATTCACCATGCCTAATGTTTATGTCTATAATATCTTCCAATGTATTGCTTAATATTACTGAGCATTTGATATCACCCCATTTATATGCTTCATTTTCCGAGGATATGAAGAAGTAAGTTATGAGTGGCTTTAAGGCATAATCTAGGAGGCATGTATGTTTCTAATGGAATAAATTAGTGTTGTATTTCCTTTCATGATGTAATATTGAACTTATATTTGTATCTTTTTTCCAAAATATAATACACCACTTGGTACTTTGGGATGCATATTCCTTGTTTATATGTTAATATAACAAAATAAGGCACTAACTCTGGGTAACTGGTGTTGGGTCTTTACAGTTGGTATCAAATGATGTTTAGTAGACAACTTGGAAACTTGATTTAGAAAAACATAGATTAGTGATAATATCCCTAATATAGTATTTGAGGATAATCATACAATAAAATCATGGTATTTTGGTAAGGAATATATTATGTGGAAATTTCTAGAAAATACAACCTTGTCTGGATACTACAAGTGGATGTGGTTTTGGAAAAGATGTAACTAGGAGTAAAAACTCTGACAAGGAGTTTTAGGCTTGACCTATGGTATCTTGGTACATGACAATGGGCCTTACTACGCACCTGGTTTGACACTCCAGGGGATATGATTAGGATAATTCACATTTTATTTACAAGCCATTACGAAGGATTTAAATGAAAATTTTTTCTTAAAGAAACCATTTTTTTGATTGTGGGGTTATCCATGCATAGGATATCAATTTATACTAAGTATTTTGCTAAGTTAAAATTATAAATTATGATTCTTAACATAATCTAGTGTATTCCATTATCTAGAAATGGTGCATAGTGGAATAAGTGGAAACTGCATGACCATGCATATCCCATATAGGTATTTCCCTCTGATGTAAGAAAATGATGTTGTCTTTGGTGGTGCAACAGGTACAGAGCATCTTATACCTATATTCAATAATCTTACTTAGGTTATGAATAACAACCTTACTTATATAGAGCATCTGGATCCACCACGTGGAGGAGCTTTGTTAGACCTCTTTATGCGACAACCGCCTCCATCATTCAATGGGACTACGAATCCATGGGTAGCCAAGCAGTGGATAAGTTCCCTAGATAAGATATTTCTCACTTTTGGATGTAATGTAATTGAGAAGTTTTTCATGGAAGTTTATCATCTATCGGGAGACACAAATCAGTTGTGGTCATTAATCCAAAACAAAAAAAAGGATAAATATAAAGAAGATATGGAGTGGAGGGACTTTAAAGAAATATTCCTAGATAAATACTTTCATAATGAATAGTGATAAGATATGGAAAGGTAGTTGCTGAGTTTGAGGTAATATAAATATTATAATGTTTCCAAGTATGAAGCTAACATCACAATGATAGAAATATATGTTGTGGAGTATATACGAAATCCAAAGAGAAAAATTAATCGATTATTTGATGGCCTAAATCCATTCCTATGGAAAGAACTCATCTCCCAATGTTTTTCATCATATAAGGATATAGTTTCATGTGCTATCATGGATGAAAAACAATTCTCTAAGTATTATTACATTAAGGGAAATAAATAGAAGAAAAGGGATACTAAAAACTCTGGTAAAGAAAATAAGAAAACATGTAAGAAGGGAAGAGTTGAATTTCCACCCTATGATAATTATGGAAGGAAACACATGGTTTCTTATATAAAGGGAAAAAGAGTATGCTAGAATTGTGGACAAAAAAATCATCTTTATAGTGTTTTTAGGGGGAAAAGAATCTATTAATGTTCAATTCTATAATTATTAGTAGATGGGATACTATTCTAATGAGTTTCCAAAGCATCAAGGAAACATGCCATAGAAAAGGCCAAGGGGGCATGGAAAATCTTTTGCGACCATGACCACTGATATTCAAGTTCCTAATAATGGGGTGGCAGGATTGTTAATAATTTCTTCAAACTTATCCAATGATTTATTTGATTTAGGATAATTTCATTCTTTCATATCATCACAGTTTTCCAAGAAAATTTAATATTTCTAATTTGATTCATCAAGGGAGTTGTCAGTAAATACTTTTTAAGGGAAGTCTCATTGCAATAAAGTTGTGTTTGGTAGTCCCCATTATGGCATATAAATGTTCTTTATCTGCTAATTTTGTTTTCATACCCATGATTTACATTGATGTAATCCTTGGTATAGATTATCTTTAGAAACATGATGAAAACATATAATGTAATAGTAAGGAGGATACAATTTTTGAGGATAATACAGAATCCCTAAACTTTTGTGCCGAAACATCTCACTCTAATTCTCATCTAGATGCACTCCCCAGTAGCTCGGCTGAATTCAATTATTAGGGAGTATGGGAATGAAATAACTATGGGTGAGGAAAATTATGTTCAAACAGATGATGTACCTATTGTGAAATAATATGTTGACATCTATCCAGAGGATTTACATGGACATCCTCTAGAGTGGGAAATTGATTTTTCGATTGACTTAATTCTTAGTTACAAGCCTATATCAAAGACTCCTTATAGAATGGCCACTGTGGAATTAGTGGAACAGAAGAAAAAACTAGAGGAATTGAGTGATAAAGGATTTATTCGCCCCAATGTTCCTCCATGGGGATCCCCTGTTCTATTCGTTAAGAATAAAGATGTCTCAATGAGGTAGTGCATTGACAACAGGGAGATCAATGATATAACAATAAGAACAAGTATTCCATACCAGACATTGATGATTTATTTTATCAACTTCATGGAGCTTAATATTTTTCGAATATTGACCTTAGATCCAGATATCATCAGTTTCTTATGAGGAAGGAAGACATTCCAAAAACAATATTTTGAACCATGTGTGGGCATTAAGAGTTTACTATAATGCCTTCTCGTATGACTAATTCACCCTCTGTTTTCATGAATTTAATGAATATAGTTTTCAAGGAATAACGTGATGACATTTTGGTTGTATTTATTGATGATATATTGGTATACTCTAAAAGCTCTAAAGATCATGAAAATCACTTGTGCACTATTCTGAATACTCATAGAAGAAATGAATTATATGGGAAGTTCAACATAGGTGAAATTTGGCTTCAATCAGTTTCCTTTCGTGGCCATATTGTTTCTAAATATGGAATATAAATTGATCATACAAAGACAAATCTTGTGAAAGAATGGCCTAATCCAATAAAATTAATTAAGGTATGTAGTTTTATTGGTTTATTAGGTAATTATTAGAATTTCATTCAGAACATAGCCCGTTTATCCAACCAAATGAACAATCTTACACGTAAAGAGGTTAAGTTTGTATGGACAATAGAATGCGAGGATAGTTTCAAAATGTTGAAGAGGAGAGTAGTGAATTCTCTGATCTTAACCCTACCATTGTGGGATGATTGGTTTGTGATCTATAGTGGTGCATAAAAAAAAGGGATTTGGTTGTGTCCTTATGAAGAATGATAGAGTTATTTCATATGCATCAAGGCTGTTAAAAATTCATGAACAAAACTATCCCACACATTATCTTGAGTTAGTAGTGATAATATTTTCTCTAAAGATATAGAGACATTATCTCTATGGGAAAAATGTGAGATATATACAGATAAAAAGAGTCTATAGTATATATTCTCATATAAAGAACACAACATGAGGCAATTACGATGGATCTAACTACTCAAAGATTAGGATTGTACTGTACACTATCTCCTAGGAAAGGAAAACATGGTAGATGGTGCATTTAGAAGGAAAGATCATGGAGTTCTCAAAAAATGAGGATTGACAAGGACCCTTTGTACATGGATCTAGTGAGGATTGATATGAGAATTATCAAATAAGGTGAAATATCACTACTTTTTTAGATGTTTTTCCAACATTATTTATTAAAAATAATTAAATATTCTCAACCTGATGATAAGAACCTTCAAAATATAATTAATGTTGTGAAAGATGGGAAGAAGGAGAACGCTGTGTGTGAAGATGGTGTTCTAAAATTTGGGAAGAGGCTTTGTGTTATGGATATACCCCAGATAAAAAATGGAGTTATTGGATGATTCCCATAGTTCAAATTTCTATATACATCCTGTAAGAACTAAAATGTATAGAGATTTGAAGGAACATTTCTATTGGGACAACATAAAGGGGGAAACTGTGGATTATGTATCAAGATGTTTAGTTTGTCAATGAGTGAAGGCTAAAAGGAAACATCCAAAAAAATTCATGATACCTCTACCTATTCCTACATGGAAATGGAATGGAATCGCCTTGGATTTTATCAGTGGATTACCAAAAACTTCCTGGAAGAATGATATGATATGGGTAATTGTGGATCGACTTACAAAATATGCACATCTCCTTGCCATAATGGAGGATTTTTTAGTGGAGCCCCTAGAAAGACTCTATATCAATGATGTTGTGAGACTTAATGGAGAACCTATCTCAATTGTGTCTAATCATGACCCACGATTTACATCGAAATTCTGGAAAAGCCTTTATAATGCTCTGGATACCGAACTTCGATTGAGTACTTCATACCACCCCCAAACTGACGGGAAATCAGAGAGGATGTTCCAAACCATAGAACACATGTTGAGATCATGATCACTTGACTTCCAATATATGTGGGTTCAATACTTACCTTTAGTAGAGTTTTCGTACAATAATAGTTTCCATTCAAGTATTGAAATGGTTCCATATGAAGCATTGTATGGAAAGACATGTCGTACACCAACTTCTTGGAATGAAGTTAGTGAAAGGAAGATTGTGGGCCCAAAGCTTGTGCAGGAAACAATAGCAAAGGTAAAGACTATTCAAGGTCATATCAAATTAGCTCAAAGGAGACAGAAGAGATATGCCGATAATCGAAGGAAGGATTTGGAATTTCAAGTGGGAGACCACATTTTCTTGAAAGTAACTCTATGGAAGGATGTTATATGATTTTGGAAGAAAGGTAAACAGAGCCCTAGGTACATAGGCCCTTTTGAAATTATGGAGATAATTATAGTTGTTTCATATCATTTGGTTATGCGTCCTAGCCTATCCAAAGTATGTAATGTGTTCCATGTCTCATTGTTGAGAAAGTATATTCCAGACCCAACGCATGTCCTCCATATTGAAGGTATACAGTTAGAACCTGAACTATCTTACTGTGAAGAGACTATCTTGATTTTGGACACTAAAGAACACATATTGAGGAATTTAATGACTCTTCTGGTAAAAATAATTTAGAGGAATCATAAAATAGAAGATGCAGAATGGGAAGCAGAGGATCTTATGATAAAGACCTACCGAAATATTTTTGTGAGGTAATGTTCTGTGAATTTTGAGGAAAATTTTTTTTAAGGAGGGGATACTGTAAAAAACAAAGGTTTTGAAAATAAATATTGAATGAATGAAACAATGAGTCCCTACAAAACAATATATTTTATAATCAGGCTGTTAAACAAAATTTTTCCTCTACTTTGTTTTGAATTTTGAAAAATGGTCATCTAGAGTTTTTATTAGTAAGTCATTTGGAGTCTGATAGAACCAACTTGATTTTTTTGTGAATAGTAACATACCATTATGAATAGTAATATGACCCTTATAAATAGTAAATAATGATATTATTTAATTTTCATAAGATAATAATATAATGAGATCTTAATTAATATTTTAATGGGATATAAAACTAATTATAACTTTAAAATTGGCATTTTTCTAATTAACTATGATTTTATTTAAAAATTATATTAATAATATCTAGAAAATTGTTTTTGAAAAAATAGAGTTCATTTTTGAACTTTACACATTGAAAAATGGACAGGGTGAATTTTTTATATTTTTATGAAATTCTAGAATTTCTAAGGAATAGTGAAATATGATAAAATACCGTATATAAAAATTATTAGTTAAATACCCTATTTATGAAATAATGAGTGATGTAAGGCCCCTCGGTTAAAACTCACATGAAATTATTACTATTAGGGGTCACATAAACAACACTATTGGTTGTCTTGAGGGAAATAATAATATATTGATTAAAATATTCAAAATTCACTCCTCTCCTCCAATATAACCCCCCCCCCTCACTCCCTCTTCTCATCAATACCCTAAGCCCTAAAGATACTCAAAGATCTACCCAAATACACTTACCTAGTCACTATCCACTACAAAAAATATCTTGGTATTTCCAAAATACCAAAACACCTTCCCTTAAAGAGATTCTCAATGAGGTGAATTCAAGAGGTAAATTCACATTTTATTCCTTTCATTTTCATTTCAAGTTCCTTCCTATTGTTATCCTATCATGTCCTACTGTATCCAAATGACCATGATAACTAAATTATAATCTATATACTATATTTATATCATGCTAATGTAAGAACCATCATCAATATTTTTAATCTCTCTCTTCTATATTATAAATGAAATTATCATATGTGAGGTTCTAATTTACAACCATTGTGGACGACTAAGTTTTGTTCTTCAATTTTTCCTTCATTACTAGTCATGAAATCATTTTTATGGTTGAACGAGAATATAATATATGTATTGAAACATATTTAAAATTCATGAACAAGTATAAGTACATAATATTAAATCATATGTCCAAACTAGTTCCTAATAATCAAATGCCGCTAAAATAATCCAAGTGATTTTCATTAACATGTAATCTAATGATTCATCCTCATGATATGTAACCAAATGATTTAAATGATAATTAAAACATATGTACGTTCATAATTAGTATATAAATTAAATTCTGGATATTTACATCCATTCCACATGAACTCCATTACATAAAAATAGGTGAACCGATTATGAAAATCAAGAAAACGAACACTCTGGAACGACAAAATTTAATATTATAACTAATAAATAAGGACATAATGGACTTAATAATGTAATGATAAACTAAATACATGTCTAATTGGTTCTCAATTAAGTTATTAATAAGTATAATTTCAAATTCTAGGACCTTACGTTCAAGATAAGAATACATTCAGACCTAAGGTAAGGGTTTTCCACCCGAACCTCCATTTTCTTTCACGTTACTTTTATAGTCTACCTACCTCAATGACGTTCTTATGTATTACTGTGTACTTCTCAAAATTATACGTGAGTGTTCTATATATGTTTACCAACCATAATAATTCCTTAGTTTATATAGGGTTACATGTTTTAAATGGATCTTTTAAAATAAATTTTGAAAAACAAGCTCAATTCAAGGGAATTTCTCAAATTCATATTTACTTTAAAGGGAACTGTATAATCTATTTTGAGAAAAACTTACCTTTATAAAATCACTCATTTTAATATGTAAAGTATATATTACTTACTTTCTGTTTTTATAAAAATACTTATCCAAAATAAATCTTCTTATTAAAATAAAAAAACATTTATCTCAAGAATTTACTCGTGGAATTTATAAGAGTATTTACGTCTGTTTCAACATTGTTGTTGATTCTTATGTATTATTGGGATTATTATTTTTTTATATCATCTACCATATTTAATTTTATGGTTTATGACTATTTTTATTGTGGATGTTCAATCCTAAAACCAATCACCAATTTACTCTGAATGATTATTGTTTAAGCTTAATGTTAGAGGAATGTTTAAACATTTCATATATTAGTTTCAATATAAATGTATATATTTTTTATGTTTATACCCAATCATATATGGAATTAATTGGACTTATTATGTTATAGGTGGGGCCTACTATAGTATAAAGACCCATACTTTACATACATTGTTAATAATTCAAAATTGAAGTACACTTATTACAACATATAACAAAACCATGAAAGGACCGTATAGGTATAGTGTCTTTGGAAACAAGGAATCATAATCAACTAGTTCATAAAAGAATCTACATTGTCTCACATTTATTTCATCATATCTAGAGACCCTTTTGGAATATCCTACTTAACAACATTATTCCTGACCTGGGGAAACAATATATACAAAAGGGTGAGCTCAAATGCTCAGTAAGGGTAAACAAAAGAAATATCAATCACATCATATTCATAAGAACATAACATTTTCAAAATCTTATTCTGCAAAAGAGATCATAATTTCATAACATGGGATAAATCATAGTAGTGAAATGTAATCCTAATAATCATAACATAACACATTAAACTTTGTGTCATACACACATAATCCTAGAGAATCATTTCTTAGTAGTCAAGACTCATAGCCAAGACTATCTTAGCGGACAAAGTCCATTTCTGAACCGAGTTCACTCCTCGTTTCAGTCTTGTTTCACTGAACTAGATTAACTTGCCGTTCCAGCCATGTATATCTCATGAGATATAAATAATTTCCCAATTCATTGGAGGGATATATAGGTCCCACCCATTTCATAATGATACCATTCTTATGTGTGCCACAAAATCATAAATCATATATCATTGCATAACCCATGTAATAAAAATGGGATTCTTAAAGCTCGTGACATTATAAAACAATTCATATAAGATATAGGAATTCATAAAAATAATTCCATCACAACATAATCAAATCAATGTAATAATAGGGATATAAACAGAACCCTATATTATCTTAGATGGAAAATACTTTTGATAAAACACTTCGACTCCATTCTTGAGGAAAATATCCTTTCTACTTCAAAAACATTTTTACTTTCTTAACATGTCATACAATTTTAATCTAAAAGAAGTTTATTAAAAATAAAATTGAAAACTTTTAAAGGAATCTTCATGGAAATAATGTTCTAAAAATCCATTCAGGCCGTATAAGTTAAAAAAACATTCTTCTCGTACTTTGGCTGAAAAAGTCAAAAAGATCCTTGTACGGAAAACGATAAAAGATTCCATTCATATCTTTTACTAAAAACTCACCGAATGGTAAAATTGGATTTAAAAAATTGTATTAGGATAGAAATAATATTACATATTGAAGAAACATGGATGTGGATGATAATTATTCCCCAGTAAATTCTGAAGTATAAACAATCTCGGATAAAAATTGAGATTGCAAGATTTTCCCTTACCGTAGGTCTGATTTGCTTCGTAAGTGTCTGAATCTCCTATATAATGATTTAAATAATGTAATTTAATTATTCCAGAATCATACTCATTGTTACGATATCATATATGGCCATATTCTTAGCTTCTTATTAGTAATATTTCATTGCTACTTGTTATTTGGGTGTTTATTGCTTTTTGTTCTTCTGCGTGTTTTGTCGAATAAATTCTTATTCTTATTTTTAGGTTATCAATACCTAATTTACAGAATGGTATTAGTTTAAAACATATCATATTTATTCACTCAATTCATTTATATAATAATTATGCAATGAAAATCATGTAGAACGAGTCGCATCACATCATCGAGACGGTATTCCGTACGTACGCACGAGCGATGATATCGTTCCCATGATCGTGGAATTGTATTGGAGTGTATGTATACTATTTAAGAATCAATGTCACTTTACAATAATAATATATAGTTATTATTTACACCATTATACCAATCCAAGTAATATGGTGGTGGAAAATAGATTACAGCACGACGTGGAGACGGTATTCCGTACGTACACACGCGCGGTGATTTCATTTTCCGTAGGATGGATAGATGGTGAAATAGGGTTGTTTAATACTTATAATAACATAACATTATATGAGTGATACTCATGTTATTAATTCATAATGAAACAACTAATGAAGAAAAAGTGGAAGAAGAAATAAAGTTGAAAGAATCGGTAACGAACATTACCTCTTCTTTGAAGTGCCTCTTTGAGACCTCATTTTAGGGCACTAAAATTGATCTTTGAAGAAGAACAGGACATCTAGGATGTTTCTAGGGAAGTGGAGAAGATAATTTGTCAGGGTTTGACTGAGTTTGAAGGCTCAAAGTGGTGTGAGGAAGAGAGGGAGGAGGTGCCCTTTTATAAGGGAGGAGAGGGACACCTTTGGAAAAACGAAAAATATTATTTATTATAAAGTCATATTCGGTTTTTAATAGCTCCAAATTGATTTATTTCTAAGCTAAGGTGGGGATGGGTCGAAATCCTCTCATCAAATATAATTTAGACAAGTTTATGTTTCTATTTTAACCTTATCTTTTATATTTAACTTTATGTTAGATAATTTATCTTTTACCGTGTCTTCTTGTTTTCTTAAACTATAAGGTTAATAAACTTACTATAACAAGACAAAAGAACCCAAGTTATTTATTATTAACATATATATCCTTATATAAGTCATTTGGACGAACCATAGATTTTTAGGAATAAAATAACAATTAATAATGTAATATTTTATTTAAAAACTATTTTATGTCAATTTTGACACTATTTGGTAATTGATTTTTGTAAAAATTATAACAGAAAGATTTGTTCGAAAAAAGTTAATTAAATCAATAATAACACGTCATATTAACATATAAAATTATTTTAATTCATAAAAAGTCTCAAATTACACTATTTGGGTATTTATAACATCAATTATGTCAATATTTAATTAATAATATAATTACTACATCATCATTGTGTCTTAAATAAATTAAATTATTTAAAGTCTAAAAATTACAAATAAAATACCATTATGTAGGAAATCGTTTTATCTTTCTAATGAATTTTTATAGTAGAATGTATCTTATGTATAACCCTATATTAAAAATGATTTACTTATTAAACATTGATTTTAACTATTTTAACCCTTCTTTAAATAAATTAATATTAAATGTCCTAATCTAATACAAGTGGGCCTAAATGGTCATATTTTATTCCTAAGGTTGTTATTGGTCGAATTAAACTTATCCAATAGAATTAGGACATGTGTTAGGGTAATAATAATATCATTTTTACCCTTAATTACCGTATTTACTTTTAACCGCGGTAAAAAAATAAAAAGTTACTATTCACCGAAAATTATTTTCATCTCATTGAACCACATTTTAGTCCTTGATATTAACCGTGTCTCTCATATTTTCAAAATTCCACTCACAGAAGTGGTAAAATTATATTTTATGTGAATTTGGAAATTCTCCTAGGAGGTGGGTAAAAGACGGTAAAAAGGTTCAATAACATTTTTAGATATCTAAAATTATTATAAAATGACTCCAATGAATTGCATTGAACTTATATAGGTATTACATATCAATTTTGACCTAAAATAAATTTATATAAAATAAATAATTATTTAAAAAATATTCGGGTTTTAAATAGTAACCCAGTGCTTTCACTATTCATCAAAAATTGAATGTTTTCAGAAAAATACCAAAATTTCACCCTAGGCTAATTTCAATATTCCGAATCCAAAAATGAAGTCTATTTTGAAAAATAAAATTTATAAAAATTTCAAAAAGTGGGTATTACTATTCATAACGGCTAGTTTTAATAATATTTTAATAGCATATCGTTGTTTAGTAAAACTCCGTATTGCGTATGATGCAAGCTATCGAGGAAGGCTGTGATTGCTTGTAAAGAAAGCCAAGTTATTGTTGTGTATAGTGAAAGATTCCTTTGATGATTTATATAACATAAAAACACAATCTTTCTCATAAAAGTCTCGGGTGTTACATTCTACCCCCCTTAAAATGAATTTTTCCCTCGAAATTCGTCACTTTGTAACAAACAAATGAGGATACCTCTCCCTCATCATATCCTCAAGCTCCCACGTAGATTCTTCTAATTGGTGGTTACTCCATAAAACTTTGACCAAGAGAGTGGTCTTGTTCCTTAGGACTTTTTCGCTACGATCCAGAATCTCTATCGGCTGTTCTTCATAAGAAAGATCTTGCTCCAGCGGTACAACTTCTGAGCTGAGTATATGTAAAGGATCAGGTATGTAATTTCTCAGGAGAGATACATGGAACACATCGTGAACTTGAGAGAGATTCGGTGGAAGCGCCAATTGGTAAGCAACCTTCCCAACACGATCCAGTATTTCTAAAGGACCGATATACCTTGGGCTCAGCTTTCCCTTCTTTCCAAATCTCATTACTCTCTTCCAAGGAGATATTCTTAAGAACAATTTATCAGCCACTTCAAACTCTAGGTCTTTTCTTCGGTTATCGGCATAACTTTTTTTGTCGACTCTGAGCTGCTCTTATGTGTTGTTGAATAGATCAGATCTTTTCTGCCATCTCATCAACAAGATCAGGTCCTAATAGCTTTCTTTCCCCAACTTCATCCCAGCAAGTTGGAGTCCTTCATTTCTTTCCATAGAGATCTTCATAAGGATCCATTTGAATACTGGATTGAAAGCTATTATTATAAAAAAAATTCCACTAAAGGTAGGTGTTGATCCGAACCACATTTGAAATCCATAGAGCAAGCTCTCAACATTTCTTCTAGAGTTTGAATTGTCCTCTTAGACTGACCGTCTGTCTGAGGATGATAAGCAGTGCTGAAACTGAACTCTATATCTAGAGTATGCTGAAGACTTCTCCAGAACTTTGAGGTAAACCTTGGATCCCGATCAGATATAATGGAAAGTGGTACTCCATGCAATCTTACCACTTCCTTTACATATATCCTAGAAAACTGATCCAGAGAGAAATCTTCTCTAATAGTAATGAAGTGTGTAGACTTTGTAAGACGATCAACTGTGACCCACATAGCATTATTGCCTTTGGATGTTTTAGGGAGTCCAATAACAAAGTCCATAGTGATGTTTTCCCATTTCTATTCAGGTATGGGTAATGGTTGTAACATCCCCTTAGACTTCTGTCTATCAGCTTTCACTTGCTGACAAACCAAGCATCGAGAGACATATTCAGCAACATCTCTTTTCATGCCATCCCACCAGAGGTACTCTTTCAGGTCCCTATACATCTTCGTGCTTCCAGGATGAATAGAGAATGAAGAACTATGAGCCTCATCCAGCAACTCCTTCTTTAATTGTTGGGATGGGAGGAACACAAACCCGATTCCTGAACTTTATTATCCCATCACAATCAAGGTCGAATTCAAGAACATTTATCACCTTCTTTTGTAACTCTACATCTTCTTTCTCCACCTCTTTAATCTTCACATGTATAGATGGTTGAACATTCATTTGATAAAGATATGATTTTCCCCTTTAATTATAATTCCAAGATCCATCCTTTGTAAATCCATAAATATTGGATCTTCTGTGATCCTCATCATGGATATGCTAGCATGGTCTTGTCGACTTAATGCATATGCCACCTTTTTTGCTTTCCCAAGGTGGTAATGAATTGAGCAGTCGTAATCCTTAATCAGCTCAAACAATCTTCTTTGGCGCATATTCAGTTCCTTTTGTGTGAAAATATACTTTAAACTTTTATGATCAGTATAAATATCACACCTTTCTCCATAAAGATAATGCCTCCAAATCATTAATGAAAAGATTACCGCAGCTAACTCCAAATCATGAGTTGGGTAATTTTGATCATGGATTTTAAACTGTCATGAGGCATAAGCTATCACCATATCATTTTTCATAAGAACACACCCCATCCCCTTCTTGGATGCATCACTATAGATCACAAACCTTTCTCCACTACAAGGAAGTGTGAGTACAGGTGCACTAGATAACCTTCTTTTCAACTCCTTGAAATTCTCTTCACATTCTTCTGCCCAAACAAACTTAACTCCTTTATGAGTCAACTTGGTGAGTGGATTAGATAATCGTGAACTATATTTTACAAAACGTCGAAAATATCCATCCAAACCAAGAAACCTTCGGATCTTAGTTATTGTTGTCAGTCTCGACCATCTTTCGATAACCTCTATTTTTGCTGGATCCACAGATATCCCCTCTTTTGAGATTATGGGACCCAAAAATGCAACTTTTTGAATCCAAAATTCACACTTGGTAAATTTGTCATAAAGATTCTCCTTTTTCAGTGTCTTCAATATAATTCTCAAGTGATCTTCATGTTCTTGTGTGCTCTTTGAATATAAAAGAATATCATCTATAAAGACTACCACAAACTGATCAAGATAGTCTCTAAAGACTCTATTCATCATATCCATGAAGATAGAAGGGGAATTAGTAAGACCAAATTTCATCACTATAAATTCATAGTGTGCATACCTTGTACGGAAATCTGTCTTTGGTATATCCTCCCTTTTGACCCTTAATTTATGATACCCTGAATGAAGATCAATCTTGGAAAGTATTGAGCTCCGCATAGTTGGTCAAATAAGTCATCAATGTGTGGGAGAGGATATTTGTTCTAGATAGTGATCTTGTTAAGTTCTCGATAATCAATGCAGAGTCTCATTGATCCATCTTTCTTCTTAACAAACAGAACAGGTTCTCCCCAAGGTGATTCACTAGGGCGTATGAATCCTTTATCAAGATTCTCTTGGAGTTGCTTCTTCAATTCCTGCAACTCAATTGGGGCCATTCTATAAGGTGTATTTGAAATAGGCAAAGCACCCGGTACGAGTTCCATTGAAAACTCGACTTCACTATTTGGTGGAAGAATTGAAAATTCCCCTGGAAAGACATCATAAAACTCCATTACAATGGGAATATTCTTAATCGTGAGTTTCTCAACAACCATTTGAGATAAATAACCTTCATTTATTGGAATCAAGACCCATAATATGGAAGAAATTTCCATTTGAATGTTATGTTCATCCTTGCATCGATAGACGATCATAGATTGATCTAGAATATGAAATGTGACTTCCGTTCTTTGGAAATTGATATGAGCTCCATATAGAGAAAGCCAATTCATGCCAAGAATCACATCAAATTCCACTATAGGAAGGATCACAAGATGTTCAAGAAGCACTTTCCCACAAACTTCAATAGAAGAAGAATTATAAACTTTTGATGTGACTGTTGTGCCATTAGAGGTTGTCACAGCTAACTCAACATCGAATTGTTGAGGTAATACGTTGATACCCTTAGAAAATTCTTCAGAAATAAAAGAGTGGGTGGATCCAGAATCAAATAAAACATTTTCTACTTTAGAGTGGATGGTATGTGTACCTTTCACCACGTTGTTATCATACTCCATATCACTGATAGAAATTGCATGTGACTTTGCTTTGTCTTTATCCTTAAGAGTTTGTTGATGTTGATCATCATAAAAAACCCTTGGATTATGGAATTTATTGGAATAATGCCCCATTTCCTTGCACTTGTAACATTGAAGTGTAGGAGGTGTACTCTGGGTAGCCTTTTCTTTGTTCGCATCACTAGACATCTTCTTCCCATCATTGCGGCATTAAAATTCCCGATGACCTTTCTTTCCACATATGAAACATTTACTTGTCCCTTTAAGAAAAATCCCTTTATGTTTCTTTCCACACTTTGAGCATAAGAGAAAACTCATCTTCTTTTCAGTGTGCTCTTTAGATTTTCCTTTGAATTCCATTTTCCTCTTCTTATCAAACCCATATGAATGATGGGTTACTCCAATCTCCATCTCAACCTTAAGAGCACATCGAAAAATTTCCTCATAGCTATTGAAGTCCATTATAGATAACGCTATTTGAAGACTTGGTTTTAAGCCACTAAAGAATCGATCGATCTTACTCTCGGGTTGGATAATAATACCAGAAGTGTACCTTGCAAGTCTTGTAAAATTTGCTTCATAGGTACCAACATATTCATCATCCTTTTGCTTTAGTTCAAGAAACTCCTTCTCCATCTTTGTTCGGAGAATACGAGGGAAGTACTTATTGAAAAATAAGTACTTGAACTCGTCCCATTCCATGGATTCAATTTAATATCTTTGCCTCGTATTCTTAATAAAATTCCACCATTGATCAGCTTCACCTTCCAAACAATAAACTGCTAAGATGAATTTATCATGTTCAGAACATTGAAGAACTGAAAATATCTTTTCAGTAGTACTGATCCATTGTTCAACAACTAATGGATTAGTAGACCCGTTGAATGAAGGTGGACGCTTCCTCATGAAGGATTCAATAAAATGTTGCTCATTCCTTTGCTCGTTTGGAAGTCCTGCATGATTCATAGATTGAGAAAGTTGTGTGAGAATGACTACAAGATTTTTCATTTCAGCTCCCATAATGTTTGGTTGCTTAGGGGGACAATCATTGCATTGCCCGTCGCATTCTGCATTAACACAGTTCCTTTGGGTTCCAGCCATTGACTAAAACCAAGAAGAATAGTGTGAGAAACACTAATTATAAAATAAAAAACACATAATCAAGAGTAAAATTTCACACTTAAGGTCTTATCATAGGTTGTTCATGTCCACTTCTAAAACACTAAGATTGTGTTCTATGCTTAGAATTATCCTTAGGGTTCTTACTAAGGCTTTCACATCCTAGTTTCCAAAGGTTGAATATACCGTTCCTCTGATACCAACTATAACGACCCATACTTTACATACATTGTTAATACATCAAAATTGAAGTACACTTATTACAACATATAACAAAACCATGAAAGGACCTTATAGGTTTAATGTCTTTCGAAACTGGGAAACATAAACAACTGGTTCATAAACGATTTTACATTGTCTCCCATTTATTTAATCATATCTAGAGTCCCATTTGGCAAATCCTACTTAATAACCTTCTTACTGACCTGGGGAAAGAAAACATACAAAAGGGTGAGCTCAAATGCTGATTAAGGGTAAACAAAAGAAATATCAATCACATCATATTCATAAGAACATAACATTTTGGAAATCTTAACCTGCAAAAGAGATCATAATTTTATAACATGGGATAAATCATAGTAGTGAAATGTAATCCCAATAATCATAACTTAACACATGAAACTTTTTTTCATACACACAGAATCATAGAGAATCATTTCTTAGTAGTCAAGACTCATAGCCAAGACTATCTTAGTGGACAAAGTCCATTTCTGAACCGAGTTCACTCCTCGTTTCAGTCCTGTTTCACTGAAATTGATTTACCTTCCATTCCAACCATGTCTATATCATGAGATATAAATCATTACCCAATGCATTGGAGGGAGATATAGGTCCCACCCATCTCATAATGATACCATTCTTATTTGTACCACAAAATCATAAATCATACATCATTGCATAAACCATGTAATAAAAATGGGATTCTTAAACCTCATGACATCATAAAACAATTCATATAAGATAAAGGAATTCATAAAAATAATTCCATCACAAAATAATCAAATCAATGTAATAATAGGTATAGAAACAGAACCCTATATTATCTTAGATGGAAAATAGATTACACCACGACGTGGAGACGGTATTCCGTACGTACGCACGCGCGGTGATTTCGTTTTCCGTAGGATGGATAGATGGTGAAATTGGGTTGTTTCATATATATAATAACATATCGGTATATGAGTGATACTGATGTTATTACTTCATAATTAAACAACTAAATAATAAGAAGTGGAAGAAGAAATAAAGTTGAAAGAATCGGTAACGGACATTACCTCTTCTTTGAAGCGCCTCTTTGAGACCTCGTTTTAGGGAACTAAAATTGGTCTTTGAAGAAGACCAGGACCTCTAGGATGTTTCTATGGAAGTGGATAAGAGAATTTTTCATGGGTTGGACGAGCTTGAAGGCTCAAAGTGGTGTGAGGAAGAGAGGGAGAAGGTTCCCTTTTATAAGGGAGGAGAGGGTCACCTTTGGAAAAACTAAACATATTATTTTATTATAAAGTCATATTCTGTTTTTAATTTCTCCAAATTGATTTATTTCGAAGCTAATGTGAGGATGGGTCGGAATAATCACATAAAATAGAATTTAGACAAGTTTAGGTTTCTATTTTAACCTTATCATTTAGATTCAACTTTAAGTTAGATAATTTAACTTTTACCGTGTCTTCTTGTTTTCTTACACTATAAGGTTAATAAACTTAATATAACAAGCCAAACGAACACCAAGTTGTTTATTATTAATATATATGACTTTATATAAGTCATTTGGCCGAACCTTAGATTTTAAAGAATAAAATAACAATTAATAATATAATATTTGTTTTGAAAACTATTTTATGTCAATTTTGACACTATTTGGTAATTAATTTTTGTGAAAATCATAACAGAAAGTTTAGTTCAAAAAAAGTTAATTAAATCAATACTAAAATGTCATATTAACATATAACATTATTTTAATTCATAAAAAGTCTCAAATAACATTTATTTGGGTATTTATAACATCAATTATGTCAATATTTTATTAATAATATAATTACTGCATTATCATTGTGTCATAAATAAATTAAATTAAAAGTCTAAAAATTACTAATAAAATACCATTATGTAGGAAATAGTTTTATCTTTCTAATGAATATTTATAGATGAATTTATCTTATGTATAATCCTATATTAAAAATGATTTACCTATTAAACTTTGATTTTAACTATTTTAACCCTTCTTTAAATAAATTAATATTAAATGTCCTAATCTAATACAAGTGGGACTAAATTGTCATATTTTATTCCTAAGCTTGTTTTTGGTCGAATTAAAATTATCCAATAGAATTAGGACATGTGTTAGGGTAATAATAATATCATTTTACTCTTAATTACCGTATTTTACTTTTAACCGTGGTAAAAAAAGTAAAAAGTTACTATTCACAAAAAATTATTTTCATCTCATTGAACCACATTTTTGTCCTTGATATTAACCGTGACTCTCTGATTTTCTAAATTCCACTCACATAAGCGTTAAAATTAAGTTTGATGTGAATTTGGAAATTCTCCTAGGAGGTGAGTAAAAGACGGTGAAAAGTTCAATAAAATTTTTATATATCTAAAATTGTTATAAAATGACTCCAATGAATTGAATTGATCTTATATAGGTATTATGTATCAATTTTGACCTAAAATAAATTTAAATAAAACAAATAATTATTTAAATAAAAAGTCGGTTTTTAAATAGTAACCCAGTGTTTTCACTATTCATCAAAAATTGAATGTTTTCAGAAAAATACCAAAATTTTACCCTAGGCTAATTTCGATATTCCGAATCCAAAAATGAAGTCCATTTTGAAAAATAAAATTTAAAAAATTTCAAAAAGTGGGTATTACTATTTATAACGGCTAGTTATAATAATATTTTAATAGCATATTGTTGTTTAGTGATACTCGGTATTGCGTACGACGCAAGCTATCGAGGAAGGTTGCGATTGCGTGTAAAGAAAGCCAAGATATTGTTTTGTGTAGTGAAAGATTCCTTTGATGATTTATATAACATAAAAACAAAATATTTCTCATAAAAGTCTCGGGTGTTACATATAGCCCCTCAATGCATCGGTAGGTATCATAAGGAAAATAGATGTGGACTTGGCCGAGGACTTGCCCAATTTGAGATATGATTTTGGCTGAGGCCTAAATCATTTTAGAAATCATGACTGAGGCCTTATCAGTATGTTTCTGAATGTCCCGAATATGTACTTACCTTATTATTAAGCTAGTAATTGAAAGTTCATGTGGTTATTCGACTAGTAGAATACCCATTATTATTTTTTACTATGCTATTATTTACTCAACTCATATTTCTACCATAATGTGTTAACATTTATTATTTGTGAAGGCATTTGTTTCAATTATTCATCATGGATAATGTTTATGTTCATGATATCTTCCACTATATTGATTACTCTTACTGAGCATTTTAACTCACCCATTTATTATGTTTCATTTTCCCAGGATATGAAGAAGTATGTTATGAGTGACTTGGAGGCATAATCTAGGAGTCATGGATGTTTATAATGGAATAAATTAGTGTTTTTTTCTTTCATGATGTAACTTTGAACTTATTTATGTATCCTATTTCCATAAGCTAATAATCTACATGGCCCTTCAGGATGTGTATTCCTTATTTATATGCTACTATAATAAAATAAGTAACCAACTCTGAGAAACTGGGGTCAGGTATTTACATTAATAATTTAGGATAATGATCAGTATGTAATTTCTAACATATAGTAATTGGTTTCTCATCAATTCTACGCATGATATGGCCGGTATGACTAAAAGTGCAGGTTTTTAGTTAAAATCAATATTTTAATACAAACCACACTTCCCATGATCAATATTGAGAAATCAATCTTAGATTGTCCGTATACATTTATATAATTATCCCTAATTCTTTTTAGATGAATATAAATTAGTCATGCATCAATCTAATACATAGTGTGTATGACATCACTCAGAGTGCATGTTTTTGTTTAAAGGTAAAATTTTTGTTCCAAATACACATCACTGACTTGAAACTGATCAAAATCACTCTGATTGTTTTGATAATTTATTACAATTATCCATAATTTATTTGTTAAATATATAAATCAATCATGCGTCAATATTTCACATGGTGTGGTTGGGGTGACTGAAAGACCGTGTTTTATTTAAAATCAATATTTTAGTACAGAACAAACTTCATATACTCAAAACTAATAATATATGCTCATATTTTATGAATACTTTAGTAAAATTATCCATAATTCATTTTGGATGTGTAGGTAATAGTCACACATAAATCTAATGCACGATGTTCTCAGTATGACTCAATGTGCTTGATTTTTATTTAACATTGACATTTTAGATTGAAACGTACATCATTCATGAAAACCTCATAAAACCCACATCGATTATCTTTATACTTTAGAAAAATGATTCATAAATAATTTTTGGCATGTAGTAATCATTTACACGTCAATCTAAAATATGTTGTGCTCAGTTTGAATCAATGTACATGTTTCCAGTTTAAATGTAACATTTTAGTAAAAAACACACATCAGTTGCTAAAAAATATGAAAACACACTCATGCTGTATAGGAATTGGTTTCACATCAATGTGACACACAATGTAGAAAGAATAATTGAAAGTGTGTGTCTTTTATTTAAAATCAAAATTTTAGTGCAAAAGACACAACACATACTCAAATTAATCAAAAATGTTCAGACTGAATTGATACCTTTTGAAGATGATCAATAAGTTATTTGTGTTGTTTAGGAATTAGAAAGAAGTAAATTTGACACATAGTGTGCCCAATATGACTCAAAATAAGTTTTTTTAATATAAAAGTATCATTTTCATTGAAAATGTGTATCACATATTAATAATAAACCCAAAAGGATGGTATTTTTTCTTGTTATTTTAGGATAACAATCTAGAAACCATTTTTGGCATGTAGGAATCAACCACATGTGAATCTAACACACAATGTGCTCAAAATGTCTCAAAGTGTGTGTTTTTAGATTAAAAGTTACATGTTGTTAATGAATTTTATCATATTTATGTTTAATTTATTTCTTTATAGTATTGCTAACATAAACATTATATTTTTTTATAGGTATACTCTTATTTTTTTCTTGAGCTGGGGTGGTTTGTTCAGAAACTATTAGCCTGATTGAGCACTTTTGAAAGGGGGAGTCAAGTACGGAGAAGCTCTTATTGTTTTTGAATTCATTGGAAAATGTAATATTAGTAATAATTTGTAAAAACTAATTTTATTGTATTTTATTGAAATGTTTATAATGCAAATATAATTTTAATTTACTGTTAATTTGAAATTAAATTGTAATTTTTTTGAATGGGTTGATGTAATATAGTTTAAATGTAACAAAAATCCATCTTTATTATTATTATTTTATTATTTTCATATTTGAATTGATCCACACGACCTGTAGCTATTGGAAATAATGTAAGACACATCCCTCCTACTGGCAGAGGCAAATATGGACTGGTGGGATTTTTTTATTTTTTTACTTAATTAAATTAGTTTAGGATTTATTTCAAAAAATGGAAGAGGTCATCATCTTGATTATTAATCAGGATGGGTTTGGGTAATATATTTATATCCAAAACTCTATCCAAACCCGATTATGGGGTTTCTGAACTCGAATATAACTATATATGTATTTAAGGAATTGTTAATATGTAATTATCAATATAATTATAAATATAATTATAAATAAATATAATTATAAATAAATATAAATATAAACAAATATATTTATATAATTATATATATATATATATATAATAATATAACCATAGAATTATAAATATATTTTATATTTATAAATATTTATATAAATAGATTTTTATAATTATAAATGTATTTATATAATTATAAATATATATGTAGAAGTATTATTATATATAAATATATAAATATTTATTAACAAAAATAATAATATAAACATATATTTGTAATTATATATATATTATGTGATTGGGGGTACAATTACATCAAACACACACAAATATATTTACATATAAATATATTTGAAAATACATATATTTAAATATAATAAATATATTTTTATAGATAGAGTAAATATACATTTATAAATAAATTCATATAAAAATATCAAAAAATTATAAATTTTTATTTTCAATTATATTTTTATAAATATATCAATAAATAAATATTTTTAAATATTTTTCTCATTCAAGAACCCCATAATCAGGTTTGGACAGGGTTTGGGTTTTAAGAATATTACCCATACTCGTATGAATTAATAATCAAGTAATAAATTTAAATTTTATTTTGATATATATGTATATAAATAATTTTAAATAGATAAATATAAATATGTATTTATATTTATAAATATAAGTATAAATAAGTATAATTATATAATTATGAATATAGTTATAATTATAAATATATTTATTGATAATTTATACTTATATAAAAATTTTATATAAATAGAATTATATTTAAATAAATTTAAATATATATTTATAAATATATTTATTACTATACATGTATCAATATGTTTATAAAAATTTATTTTCAAATATATAAATATATATTTTTATAAATATAATAAATATATATTTATAAAAATATATTATTAAATATATTTTTAAATAAATATTTTTAAATATGTTTAGCTCTTGTACACTATAATCAGGTTCAAACATCATACAGATTTTAAGAATATGATGAGTCCAAATAGCCACCGACACTACTGCCAAGATTAAGCCCCACTACTTCCTAGACACCCGACATCACCATTGCATGTAGAAATAATTGTCTTCATCCCCTAACCTGCCCAACGATGCCGTCATCCGCATCCCTGCCTTCTACGAACACCAGTTCAAGCTACCCATATTTGCGCGGGAGATTTTCCCACCAAGAAAAAGCAAGTTATAGGTCATGGCCAGAGGTCTTCGCAACTGAGGTCTTCCGCAATACAACACCTCACATAGCATCATGATGAGTTATGATACAACCAATCTAACCCTTCTCCTCCAGCTTCATTGAACAACATACCATAGTGCAACACACTAATTTAGGGTCTGATATATACCCTAATCTGAAATTTCAGTTGTAACTCTACCTTTATTTTAACATACACCCCCAATACCATGATGTATAGGAACAAGAAGGGTCTGATATGCCACCTTTCCAACATGCTCCAACACCCCAAAAGGTCTACCAAATTAAAGGGAAGGCTTACTACCTCGACCAGACCTCCACTATCCTCTATGACGAGAAAAATTCAAGAACACATGCTCACCATTCTCAAACTCTAATGGTCTCTTCCTCTAATCACTATAAGAATTTTGAAAATCTTGAGTAACCTTCATCCACTCATGAATCACCGTCACCTTCTCTATCTATAAAGAGCAAAAAATTCTATATGATAAACTAGTACTACCACATATTTATAGAAAACACCACCCTCATAAGCTAGAGATCATGGGTACAATAATTATGAAAATGAGGATGTAACTTTAAAGACCTATAAAATATTACCACACATTTATCCATCATAAGAAAACCCGTAATAGGATGAAAATCAGTATATAAGACCTCAAACATAAATCTCTCTTTTATAAAATGAATAACATGAGCATTTATATGATTTTCCTTTAGATAAACAAAATTTTCATGGAATTGATCACCCCAAAGGTTCAATACGTCTTGGTCAAAGCTATAAAAGGAATCACAATCTGAGGTAAATTAGAAAAAAAAAACCTCTGATAATGCCATGTAAGACCAAGAAAATTATAAATCTCAACAATATTCTTGGGATAAATCCAAAAAACCCAACTTAATATTTAAAAGATCAAAGTCCACTCATATTTAAGACACAAAATGCCTATGAAAATACACCTCTTGGTTTTTGAACATGCTCTTAGATAGCATATAACTTCCTATGGATATGATTCAGCTATAAAACTAACAGAAATGCCAAGAAATACTTGTATTGGTCCCCCTCTGACCATGAATAAATGAATATTTCATTGATAAAAATGTACAACAATTGATCCAGGAACTCACAAAACACTGAGTTTATTAGTCCCATGAATACAGATGGGGAATTCATGATACTGAAAATAATTACCCTAAACATGAACTCTCTAAAACATATGAGGGATGTTATTCAAGGAATCTTCCTCCTTCACCATTATCTGATGGTATCCTGACCACATATCGATCATTGAAAATTAGTTATCTCCCACTAGTTATTCAAATAAATCATTAATTTTTGAGAGTGGATAGTGGTTCTTTGCCATCACCAATCTCAAATGATAGTACTCAATACACAATCATATACTAATATATGTCTTCTTTGTAAAAAACATTGAATCACCCCTAGGAGATACACTGGAACAAATGAAACCCTTTGAGAGTCCTAGTGGGATAATGGAGACACACCTGAGAGGGGGTGAATCAGGTGTTATTAGATACTTTTACCAAATCCAATTCTTCTTTGATTAACTAAACCCCCTTTTGTTTTTAACATTTGTAACTTCTTATGATGTTAATGGATCTCTTTTAGTTTACCCTATTGTACAACAATATCCAATGTAGATACTAATAGTTAAGTTGGAATGTGTGTTTTATAAGTTTTATCCTCAATATGGGAAACCTACTCAATATTATGTTCAACTCCCATTCAAAAACAAATTCTATAATACTAAACTTATTATAAATTATAGTGGATTTTCCAAGGATTATCCTAAAACTGTTATTTCTATAATAAATAAAAAATTGATCACCATATTACACAAGTGACTTGCTTCCACTATATTACACAAGTGAATGGATATTTATACTACATCACATAGAAATAAAACAATCATCACACCAACTAGATCTCAAATTCATTTCTCATATTGATATAGATTGATACGATGTCCATGGATGTCTCTACACCCATAAAAATATGATATTCTTCCTCATTATATAGTGTCATTATTTCCATAGGGTCTTCAACAAATACTCATGAAACAAGTGATCTATTTATCACATGGTTTTTAGGTTAATTATAAACTAGATGTCAGCCTCACTCAAATTAGATTGAAGAATACAACTCAAAAAATATTACTGAGACTGTAAACACTATATCACAGAGGTAATTTTTTCCCAAAAAATGAACCAAACTAAACACCTAGGAATGATTCTCACTCATAATATGTAGAACCTATTTGTTCTTCTACTACTCTTCTGCTAGGATATCGGGATCTTTAATAGATATCGTACTCTTCTTCTTCTGTTCTTCTTCATCACTCAGATGATCTTTCCTGGCTCACCACCACTGTATTATCTTTTTAATATATTCTTTTCTATATCTTGAAATGACATATATATCCTTGTCTTCTTCTCTTGTCACACTCACAACCCTCTTTTTCAAAAGTCCGAGTGATTCTATCATCCATCTCACTTCATCCATGAAACACGTACAATAGAACGATCAATATATTGTTTTTCACTTACCAAAGCATTACATAGGAGAGAATTTCATCAATTTTTAGGGTCAATTTTTTTTCCATAAATGTAAATATTTTATGGAATCTGTTCAAGAAAAAAAATTTCATTCATAATCCGTATCTAATTTTTCATCTTTTACCATGATCTTAAAATAGTTATCATTTAAGAGAATCACATGGGTGTGTCTCTCACTTTCTATAACTACTCATTTCCAACAATATTACAAAAGATCCCTTCTCCTTCCTTCTCATTTTTATTCTTCTATCTTAGCCAAATATTCCATCAGGTATTTCTCTCAGCCAGATCATATCATATTATTCCTTAAACACTTCACGCAATATGTACTTCAATCTCCCTAGCCGCATAAAACTAACATAGAACAACATTTGTAGTGTGACAGCTTCTAAAAAGTAAGTAGACTCAAAAATTAATTATATTTATAGAATAATACACTGTAATAAACATATTTCTCATAAAAATATTGATTCAGTGTAGTTAAACTGGTGAGCCAACTCATAGGATCATATGAGTAAACTATTTCTCTCAACTCCACTGATTCAGCTCATTGAAGGAATTAGTTTTCTGCAACATCATTATGAAAAATGTAGACTTGAAGCATAGTCATTGACTTGGAAAAACTTTTTTTTGTCAAATGAGTGAATACAAATATGATTAAAAAAAGGATAAATTGAATGATGTGGATTTAACGCAACCAGATAAGTGACGCACCTCGCATCGCACACCTGCCTAGGGATTTAGGTTTTGATTTCTTCCCCTCTACTATGCCCTCCATCACACTCATATTTCTCTACTATTATTTTTCTTCAGTATCAACGTTCAAGAAACAAAGTAACCATACACTTTCTCAAAAAAATTACACTATCTCAACCTCACATCACATTGAGGAGTGAGCGATGACCCTCCTCAACATCGCATTGCATAGGGGAGCCGAGACAGGTGATTGAGATTTTTTATATATTCCCTATACTTATAATTAAATTTTTTATGTAAACCATTTTTTTGTGAATATCTTAAGAGAACACACATGTATGTCCTTATAGAAAAAATCACAGTATTAATTCATGTGATATTAGCAAAGCACAAACAACCAGTACCTCTTTAATAGTCATTAGAAATTTCACCTCAAAGGTTGTCTCATGGTTTTTTCCATCCTATCTAAGAGGATTGCGTTTGATTTATATGTCATGTATCTATTAAAAATTATACTCCACTCTCCCCTGACATAGTTAGGATTATGAACATGTATTTTATGTATTTAACCAGCTAAAAATTGAATTTTAAAACAGGTATATATAGTACATTTATAAGAAAAAGTTTTGGATTGAGGAATACTTCACTAATTTAGTCAACTATTTTGGTTGTTTCATTAAAAAGATTAATAGGAATCTGATGAGAAATGTTTTTCATTTATTAAAGAAGTGGTAAATTTGGTGATATGTTATTGAAATCACTTGTTTCAACAATCCATTCATTTTTTATGTATGTTCTCCATTTCAATCTCTTAATGATTATTTGGGGTGTTCTAAATTTATTTTTTGGTGCCTGATTTTTTTATTTAATGTTAATTATTTTAATATGAATTGTTGGTATATTCTTGAACTAATCTAAATTGTTGATCTAAATTCTTATTTAATTTTTTTTAATTGTTATTGGTGTGATGTTAATTGGTGGTCTCATTTGAATTGCAGTAATTGTTTTGGATTGTTACCTTTTATGATTTATTGAATGTTAATTTTGGTTCAAGATAATGAATTTTTCATCTATTAAAAAGAAAATTATTTTTAAAAATTGAAGTGTAAATATGTCTCATTCTTCTTGGAAATTTGGTTTTGATGTTGAGAAAAATAGGAAAAAGGTGGAGTGAAATTTTTGTGAAAAATTATTTTCAGGATGGATTAATAAATTAAGAAACCATTTGGATCAAACTAATAAAAATTTAGTTCAATTTCGAAGTGTGTCAATTAAAGTGAAATAGGAATGTTCAAGCATGATTCTTATAAATATTTTCCTGAGTAATGAAATAAGAAAATATCTTCATGATATTACGGAAAAATTGAATTCATCTTGTTCTGGTAAATATGACACAATGATTGAAAGGTTTTTGAATAAATGTAGTGAGGCTCAGTCTTTAATTAATTATATAAAACATTATATGATTCAATTTTTTAAAAAGGATTTGTTTGAGGGATCTAATTCCAAAGTTGCTCGGTTTCATTAAACAAGTGATCTAACTTTTAATTATGGTAGAAATATAGAGTTTGTAATGATCTATGAGATGATTGAATGGAGTGTGAATTGATATAAACCTCCATAATATCATTATATAAGGGATAATAATTTGAATAATGTACTTTCTTACACACAATAGATACTCAAGGAATATAGGAAATGATGGAATGAAATTGGTAGTTCTATTATGTCTGGTGGATACACAGATAATAAGATAAAATTGATCTTTAATTTTTTGTTAAATATCGTAAAAGGTTATGTATTTATAAAATAAATTGATACATCTAATATATCAATGATTTATGATAATATATTTCAATTTTTAGATGAGATATTTTGGAATTTTTTGGAGAAGAAATTATTGTTAAAGTACTTAGTGATAAAACATAAAATTATAAAGATGCGGGAGAGATGTTGATTTTAAAAAGAAAGAACATGTATTAGAATCAATTTTTTTCTCTATGTATTGATTTAATTTTAGAGTATTTCCAGAAAAAAATAGATTTTCCTAAGGTGACCATTTCTAGAGGGAAAACGGCCACAACATATATCTTTTTGAGGACTATGCTCATTCCTTTGAAAAAAGAGTTCACAAAAAGGAGAGATATGATTAGAATAGGTATCACACAGTTTTTTACCTCATACATGACTTTTTGATTATATAGTGATCATAAGGGTGCTCTGATAAATATGTTTACATCACAAAATAGGTGGTGTAATAGTTTTTGAAAAGAGAAAGATGGCAGGAAATGTAGTTAACCGTGTTTGATACTTCCTTTTGGCTTGATGTCGTGATTTGTTTAAGGGGTACATGCCCACTTCTTAAAGTAGTTCTTCTTGTGGATTCTAATTAGAAACCATCCATGGGATTCCTTTATGTGGACATGGACCGAGCGAAGGAAAAAAAATTAAGGGTAATTTCAGTAATACTAGGAAAAGTTACATCATTTAAAGAGTTATTTATTTATTACTACTACATGGTTTTCATAGAATATTGATCTTATGGTGTTGTCATTTAATGTGAATCAATCTACCTATTTGGGAAATAATTGATGAGAAGATGGATGTTCAACTCAATAGGCCATTTCATGTTGCTTACTTTTGTTTAAATCCTCAATTTTACTATAGTTGCAACTTCAAGGATAGTACAACGGTCAACATTGTCTTATATGATTTCTTGAATAGTTTGGTGTAGACCCTGGAGGATAGTGATCAAATAGATTTGCAGCTATACAACTTAAAAAATGTGAGAGGGTTTCTAGGTATGGATTTTTTAAAAAATATGAGGTATGAAAAGATGTCAGCTGATTGGTGGGATTCATATGGGGATGACGTCCTAGAGTTGAAGATATTTACTATCCATATTTTGAGTTAGACCTTTAGTTCTTCTGGATGGGATCGTAATTGGAGTGCATTTGAGATGGTAAGTTGAGAATGATAATTAATATACATACATTAATATTTTGTGTTAATACATTTAACACATTTTTCGCTTATATTATCAAGTTCGTACAAAGAGGATAAACCACTTACACCAAATAAAGATGTATGATTTGGTGTTCATTATGTTCAATTTAAAAATGAACGAGCGAAGGACCATAAGAAAAAACGTATTGAGCATTCTATTATTGATGATATTTTCTCTGATGAATATTGGATAACTAAAGAAGATTATTTTGTACATTTAGAAAACAATGTGGAAAATGATGAATTTCATGATTCTAATCCCAATTTATATGGTATAGAAATTCATGATGATATTTGAAATTATTGTGATAAATATGGGGATGAGGATGTTGCTCAAAATCATCAAACTGATCATTGTTTTAGTGATGCAGAAGATATGATGATCCTTTTGATGGTGGAATAATCAAATATTTTTAGGATTTTTATTGATTTGTCTGCTTAATTCTCTAATATCTCAGTTTTTTGGTTTTGAACTATGTTTCTAAGATGTAATCTTTAAGAACAATTATTTATTTTAAATTTCATATTTTTGAGGGTTGTACTGATAGGATCAAATGAATTCTGGTATAGTGGCTGGGCTTGTGTTTTATAATGTCTTCTTCTCTAGATCTGTATACTTCATGCATTCATTGAAATTTTATTCTAAAGTTTTGTTTTGTTTTAATGTTGATTGCTTTTTTAAGGACTAGTGGAGGAATTTTTATTGGGGGGTTTGGGAGTTGGAAGAGGTAAATATTGCTTGACGCCCATGTTGGCTCTTTCACATAAGTCTATAATCCTCATTTTTTGATCAGGGAAGTAGTAGAGCAGGCTAAATTTTGTGGGGGGTGGTGCTACTGAGGATAATATTTCCACTGGGTAAAATAATTTATCATCTAGGGTCACCAATTATGTTCATTTATTCCAACCAATAACTGTGAGATACCTTCCACAGAACTTGACCATCAAGTTTCATCTCTAACGAATTAACTTGATCGAGGAACTCCATGTATGGTACTTCCTAAATCTCAACCATGGATGTATGGTGATTCAATGAAGACAACAATTTATTGATAATCTACATTGGTCATCGAAGTAGATACTAATCAAGGAATAATTCTTCATGTATGTGGGAACATTTGAACCTTGCTTATGGAATCCCTATCTTCTACATTGAAATATTTAACCACTTCTCAGATGAAGTGTGGGACCATGGAAAAGAATTTACCACTCATGTTTATCTTGAAAAATACTTCATTATAGTCAAATGAGCACTGTAAAGATAGTGATATGATGAGGTACTCTTGATCCTTAAAAAATAAAAGGAAGTCTAGGTTGGAAGATTTAATCCACTTAACCTTCCAGTGATCATGATTATGTATTTCATTAAAATCATTAGAAATAAGAACTTTGTTTCTATCTGCGTTATATGGTTCAGTTGCAGGAAAAAGGGTTAGAAGTGGTTAGTTATAGAGGGCAGGTTAATGTTAGTACATGTAGTTTGGGTGGTCAAAGGATTCATTTTTCCCATATGCTATTTAATTGATGCAGGAATGTTGATGTCATTTGTTCTCCCCCAACAAAACCAGCCACAACCTAAGACTAAACTTAGTCAACACTTCCCCAAACCCTAACCTTCTATCCTATATCCAACAAAAAAGACAATAAGCAATGAATTGAAAACACCACCTATAGAATAAACGCCAAAAAGAATTACCAACTAGACCACCATAGACCATCCAAACCATATCCACAACACCCCAACACTAAGAACACTGCACCATAGATTTCCCCAACACACCACCAAAATTGGCCAACACCAAGATCTGTACCTAGAAAGAAACCACACCGGGACTAGAAGCCTCAAAAGTAGTAGCTCCATGCACCATGAAGCAGACCACTACCACACCAATCCCCACTCCACTGGATATAGGCCACCATACATTCTACCAACCACTAAACCCAGAAGAAAACATGAAGGATCAAACACAAGTAAAGGACAACAAGATGACACCCAATAGTAACCCATCACACAGTAAAGAACTTAGAATATTCCACATTCTGACCAGCTCATGATTGACATCGTTATTATGAAATTTATATCAAGAGGAAATTATTGACTGTAATATTTTTTATGTTTGCTTCCTAACATTATTAGTGCAAAATTATAGATTCATGAGGACCAAGTATTATCTAATTTAATTGCTATAATTTATTTTGATGTGGCTCACATATGATAAAATCATGTTTTTCTACTATAACTTTGGTTGATAACCTTCCATCTATGAGGTATTTTCAAATGACGGTGCATGATCAGGTTTAAGTAGACTCTTATGTGTTTACAAGTTGAGTCTATGAGTCGAGTTTACTGAGATCGAATAATTCTTAGTGGACTGTCGAGTTTGACTACCTTTATCACCACCGTTGTATCACCTTATCAATATTTTCTTTGCTATGACATGAAATGAAATCTAGATCATTGTCTTCTTATCTTGTCACAGTCACATGATCTCTTTTTCAAAAGTCTGAGTGATTGTCTCATCCAGATCACTACATTCACACAACATGTACAACATAACTTTTAGTATGTTGTCCTTCTCTTACCAATGCATTCTGCAGGAAATACTTTCTTCATTTTTTGTGGTCAAATGAAATTCCCATAAATGTAAATACATTATGTAATGTGTTCCAAAAAACAAATCAAATGAATAGGAAACATCTCCTTTTCCTTCTTCTACCATAATCTCAAAATAATTATCATTTATGAGAATAACATGGGTGTGTATCACACTTTTCTTAAATGCTAATTTCAAACAATAGTACAAAACATCCCTTCCTCTTCCTACTTATTTTTAATCATCTCTCTCAACCAAATATTTCATCAGGTATTTCTCTCAATCAAATCAGGCCATCTTCTTACTTAAAACACTTCACATAATTTGTACTTCAATCTCCCCAACTATATAAAAACAACATAGAACAACATTTTTAGTGTGAGAGCTTCAAAAAAATTAAGTAGACTCTATAATTTATGATATTCATAAAATAAACCACTATAATAAACTTCTTTCCCATAACAATCTTGAAGAAATGTATTTAACCAGGTGATACGACTCGTAGTCTCGTATGTGTTAAAGGTTTCTCTCATCCACAGTGATTCATCTCAGTGAAGGAATCAATTTTCTGCACAATCATTCTTTAAAAATTCAGACTCAGAGCATTTTCATTGAATTAGAAAAACTCACCAAGTTAAACAAGAGAATAAAACTATGTTTAAAAAAAATAAAAACCAAGTTATGTGGATTTAACACAACTATAGGGGTGGCATGCCTCACATCGCACACCTGTCGAGGGTTTTACATTTTGATTTCTTCCTCTAAGCTTTGCGCTCCCTCACACTCTTCCCTCTCAACTACTTTGTTTTCAGTAGTACCTTGCATGAAAAAATCAACCATATACTTGATTGAATACTTTCATCTATCTCGACCTCTCATCGCAGAGAGGAGTGAAACCTCACGTCGCACAAGGGAGTCGGGACAGGTGATTAGGGTTTTTTATTTATTCCCTATATTTGTAATTCAATTCGTTATTTACGCCTTTTTGTTTGATAAATATACTACTAGCACAAACCTGTATTTCCTTTTAGAAAACATTAAAATATTAGGACATGTGATATTATAAAATCAAAAACATCCCATAACTCTTTAATATTCATTACGAATTTCACCCTGAAGGATATCATATGGTGTTTTTCATCCTAACTAAGATTATTACATGTGATTTATAAGGCGTGAAACTATTAGAAATAAGAATACAGTCTCCCCTGAAATATTTTTGATTACGAACATGGATTTTAAGTATTTACCCAACTAAGAACAAATTGAATTTAAAATCTGTTATATATAGTACATTGGTAAGAAAAAGGTTGGGATCGAGGAATAATTCACTGATTTAGTCAACTATTTTGGTGGTTTCATAGGGAAGTTTAATAGGAATATTATGAAAGATATTTTTCATTTATTAATGAATTGGTAAATGTGGAGACGTGTGATTAGAATCCCTCATGTCAAGAATCTATTCCTTCTTATGTAATTTCTCCATTGCAATATCTTAAGGATTATTTTGGGAGTTCTAAATTTATTTATTGCTGAATTATTTTTTATTTTACTGATAATTATTTTAATATGAATATTTGGCCTATACCTGAACTAAGGTGAATTGTTTATCTGAATTATTATTTAAAATTTTGTTGATTTCAATTGTTATTGGTGTGATGTGAATTGGTGTTATCCTATGAATTGCTGTAATTTTTTTTGATTGTTTCCTTCTATGATTTAGTGAATGTTGGTTTTGGTTTTGGATAATTTCTTCCTCAAATGTCCAAATGAAAATTATTTTCAAAAATAGCAGTGGGAATAAGTCTGATTCTTCTTGGAAACTTGGTTTTTATGTTGAGAAAAATGTGAAAAATGTAAAGTGAAAGTTCTATAAAAAATTGTTTTCTAGAGGAGTTAATCGATTGAAACACCATTTGGCTCAAACTAAAAAAGACATAGCACCATACAGAAGCATGTCACATGATGTGAAATAAGAATGTTCAAGTATGATTCTTATAAATATTAACTTTAGTAATAAAAGAAGAAAAGATATTTATGATATTGGGGATGAAATGAATTATTCTTGTTCATAGAAAGATGACACAATGATTGACAGGTTCTTTAAAAAATATAGGGACTCTTATTCTTCAATTAATTATGCACAACCTTCTATGAATAATTTTATGTAAAAATGAGTTTTTGGAGGAAACAATTGCCCATGTAGCTCGATTTTTTACACAAGAGATATACCTTTTAATTGTGCTATAAATCCAAAGATTCTGAAGATGTGTGAGATGATTCCAAGGTGTGGGAATGGATATAAACCTCCATAATATCATTATATAAGGGATAATAATTTGATGAATTATGTTTCTTACACACAATAGACACTCTAGGATTATAGGAAACAATGGAAAGTAACTCTTTATTATATTATGTCTGATGGATGAAAAACATAGAAGAGAAGATCGATCTGTAATTTTTTAGAAAAGAGACTGAAAGGGTCTGTATTTCTAATATCAGTTGATACATCTAATATATAAAAAAATAATGATAAAATCTTTCAAATGTTATATGATATTGTTGATTTTTTGGAGATGAAAATGTTGTTCACCTACTTAGGGATAATGCTTAAAATTATAAAGCTATGGTATTAGACTCCTTATGCTGGTCATTATATTGATTTGATGTTAGAGGATTTGGAGAAAAAAATAGATGTTCATATGGTGACAATTTCTAGGGGACAAAGGTCATAAAATATATTTATTCAAGAATTATTCTCATTCCATTAATATTGGATTTCAGAAAAGAGATAGATTTGGTTAGACCAGGTAACACTCTGTTTTCTACCTCATACATGACTTTGGGATGCCTTAGTGAGCATATGAGTGCTCTGCTGAATATGTTTACATCAAAAAAATGGTGGTGTAGTAGGTTTTTAAAAGAGAAAGATGGAAATAAATTTCCATTAACCGTGTTAGATACTTCATTTTGGTGGGATGTCAGAACTTGTTTAAGGGATCCATTCTGAATCATTAAATTAATTTGTCCTGTGGATTCTGATGAGAAACCATCCATGAGATTATTTTATGAGGGGATAGACTGATCAATCGAAAAAATTAAGGAAAATTTTAGTAATACTAGGAAAAGGTACATAATTTAGAGAGTTTTTTATTACTATTATGTTGTTTTCATTGTATACTAATCTTATGTTGTTGTCATTTAATATTACGCTATATGCCTATTTGGGAAATAATTTATGAGAGGTGGTTTGTTTAACTCAATTTCCCATTTCATGTTTCTACCTATTATTTAAATCCTCAAATTGACTATATTTTTACCTTTAAGGATAGTTTAACGGTCAAAATTGGCTTATATGACTGCTTTAATAGTTTGGTATCCACCCAAGAGGAGATAGACCAAATAGAATTGTAGCTAGAAAACTTCAAAAATACAAGAGGATTGATGGGTATGAGTTTTTTAAAAAGGATGAGGGATAAAAAGATGACATCTGATTGGTGGGACTCATATGGGGATTATGCCTTAGAGTTTAAAAGATTTTTGATCCGTGTTTTTAGTTTGAACTCTAGTTATTTTGGATGTGAATGAAATTGGAGTGTATTTCTTATTTTTAGTTGAGAATGATAAATAATCTACTTATTTTAATATTTTGAGTTAATACATTTAACATATTTTACTCTTGTATTTTCACATTTATAGAAAGATTAGAACCTGTTTACACCAAAGAAATAGGAATGATGTCATGTTCACTACGTTCAATTAAAAATTTAACAAGTGAAGGACCATAAGAAAAAAAAAGTAACGATCCTTCAATTTTTGATGATATTTCCTTTGATAATGAATGGATAAATGAAGAAGATGATTTTGAACTTATAGAAAATGATGAGGAAAATGATGCATTTGATGATTCTAATCCCAATTTAGATGATATTTAAATTCATGATGATATTAGAAATGATAGTGATAAATATAGTGATGAGGATGTTTCCCAAAATCATCTTTCTTATTGTGGTTTTAGTGAGGCTGAAAATGATTATGATGAGGATAAAAATATTTTTTTGGTGGAAGAATCAAATATATTCAATATTTTTATTGATTTGTTTGCTTAATTCTATAATATATCATCCTTTTGGTTTTAAACATTGTTTCTAAGAGGGACTCTTTAAGAACTAGTCTTTATTTTAACTTTTATATTTTTGGGGTAGTATTGAACAGATAAAATAATGTCTTGTATATTGGTTGGGATTGTTCTTTATAATCTCCCCTTCTCTAGACCTATATTCTTCATGCATTCATAGAAATATTATTCTGCTATTTATTTTGGTTTCAACATTGACTGCTCATTTAAGGACCACTTGAGTCATATTCATTGATTTATCTGGGTATATATTGCTTCATGCCCAGGTTGTATCTTTCAAAAAAGTGTATAATCCCCATATTTTGATAAATAAAGTAGATGAGAATGTCATTTTTTTGGGGGGGTGGCATTGTGGAGTATAGGAATTCTTCTAGGTAGAATACTTCATCATTTGGGGTCACCACTGATGTTTTATTATTCCAGCTGATACCAAGGATATACATTCCACATACCTTGAGCTGTAAGTTTCATATTTGAATAATGAACTTGATAGAGGAACTCCATGTGTACTACATATGAAATACCAAGCATGGATGGATAGTAATTTAATGAATACGACAATATCATGATAATTTGGATTAATAATCAAAGTAAATATTAATCAAGGAACAATTTTTCAGGTTTTTCGGAAAGTCTAATCCTTTTTGTGGAATCTATGTCTTCCATATTGAAATATCTAACCACTTCCAAGATGCAGTGTGGGTCCATGGGAAATAATGTAATACTTTTTTTATCCTAAAAAATCCTTATTTATAGTCAAATGAGCATTGTGAAGATATTGATACGATGAGGTGCCCTTGATCCTTTCAAAATACGAAGATGTCTAGGTAGGATGCCCTAATTTATTTTACATTACATTGATCATTTTTATGTACTTTATTAAAATAATTAGAAATAAGAACTTTATTTCTATCTGGGTTAGGTGGGTGAGTTACTTGCAAAAGGGGTAGAAGTGGCTATCTATATTGAGAATGTCAATTTCTATACATTCATTTTGGGTTGTAAAAAAAGTAATTTTTTTTTATTCTCTTTAATTGATGTAAGCAGGTTGATGTCATTTGTTCTCCCCTAGAAAAACCAATAACAACCCAAGCCGGAACATAGTTAGCATTGCTCCAAACCCCAACATTCCAGCCTGCATCCAACTGAGAAGAAAATAATAAATAAACCGACAACACCACCTGCAGAAGACAATACAACATCAATTACCAACCAGAACAACACATCCCATCCAAAACATAGCCATAACACTCCAACACCAAGAAAACTGCACCATAGAGGTCCCCAACAAACCACCACAACTAGCTAGCACCTAGAAAAATACCTGGATAGAAAACAAATCACGACTATAATCCTCAACAACAACAGATCCATGCACTAATCAGAATACCACTACCCCACCAATCCCCACTCCACCAGATATAGGCCCCATTACAGTCAACCATCCACTGCACCTAGAAGAACATATGAAGAATCTAACACAATAATAATACAACAAGATGACACCCAACAGTAACCCCCACATGCAGTAAATAACTTGGAATATTTCATCTTTAGACCATCTCATGCTTGAAAATGTTATTATTCAATTTCTTATAAGAGGCAATTCTTGACAGTAATTTTTTTATGTTTGTTTCCAAACATTATTAATGCATAATTGAAGACGCATAGGGACTAATTGTTAACTTATTTAATTTCTATACTTTATTTTTATGTGTCTCGAGTATGATGGAATCTAGTTTTCTACTAAAAAATTGTTTGATAACCTTCCAGCTACAAGGGAGTTTCAAATGAGGGTGATTGATTATGTTGGATTAGACTCTTACGTGTATATGAGTCATGTCTATGAGCCAAGTTTACTAAGATCGAATGAGTCTAAGTGGACTCTCATGTATAACTACATTTCTCACTACCACTATATTGTCCTCTCAATTTTTACATTGCTATAACATGAAATGAATTATAAATCATTATCTTCTTCTATTGGCACAATCACATGCTCTCATTTTTGAATATTCTTGGAATTTTGGTTTTACAGTTGTGAAAAATGGGGAAAATGTGATGTAAAAGATTTATGAAAAAATGTTTTCATGAGGGGTTAATCGATTGAAACCCCATTTGGATCAAACTAATAGAGATCTAGCACCATGTAGAAGTGTATCAAATGAAGTGAAACATGAATTTTCAAGTATGATTCTTATAAATATTGGATTATGTAATAAAAGAAGAAAATAACTTCATGATATTGGGCATGAAAAGAATTCTTCTTGTTCAGGGATAGATGAAAAAATGATTGATAGTTTTTTTTAATATCATGAGGATCAGTCTTCAATTAATTATGCACAACCTTCAATGAATCAGTTTTTGAAAAAGGAGTTGTTTGAGGAAACAAATTCATATGTAGCTTGATCTGTTTACACAAGTGATATACATTTTAATTATTCTATAAATCTAGAGTTTTTTAAAATGTGTGAGATGATGACATGGTTTATAAATAGATATAAAACACCATCATATCAGGATATAATGGAGATTAATTTGAATAATGATTTTTCTTACACACAAGAGATACTTGGGGAGTATAGGAAACAATACAAAGAAACCGATTTTTTTATTATGTGTGATGGATGGAAAAATAATAAAAGAAGATAGATGATTAATTTTTTGGTAAAGAACCTGAAAGGATATGTCTTTCTAAAATTAATTGATACATTTGATATGTCAAAATTTTCTGAAAAAATATTTTAGTTGTTAGATGAGATTGTGTATTTTTTAGAGAAGAAAATATCGTTCAAGTACATAGAAATAATGCTTCAAACTATAAAGCTATAGGAGAGATGTTGATGTTAAAAATAAAAAACTTGTATTGAAATCCTTGTGCTAATCATTGTATTGATTTTATGTTAGAGTATTTGGAGAAATAATTATATGTTCCTAAGGTGACCATTTCTATGGGAAAAGGTCACAACATATATCTATTTATGTACTATGCTCATTCCTTTTCTACAGAAGTTTATAAAAGGGATCGATTTGATTTGATCGGGTATCAATTGGTTTTATACCTCATTCATGACTTTCGGTTGCCTTAGTGAGCATAAGGGTGCTCTGATGAATGAGTTTATATCACAAAAATGGTGGTGTAGTATGTTTTCAAAAGAAAAAAGATGATATGAAAGTGAAATTAAATGTGTTAGATACTTATTTTTAGCATGATGTTGTGACTTGTTTACGGGTGGAATTCCCACTCAATAAAGTACTTCTTATAGTGGATTCTGATGAGAAACCATCCATTGGATTCTTTTATGAGGATATAGACCAAGAAAAGGAAAAAATTAAGGGCAATTTCTATAATTCCAATAAAAGCCACATCATTTAAAGAGTTGTTAATTAATACTATTATATGGTTTTCATTGAATACTAATCCGATGTTTTTTTCATTTAATATGCACCTATATTCCTATTTGGGAAATAATTGATCAGAGGTGGTATGTTCAACTCAATAGGCCACTGTATCTTTCTGCCTATTATTTAAATTCTCAATTGCACTATAGTTCCAACTGCAAGGCTGGTGAAGTGGTCAAAATTGGATTATATGATTTCTTGAATAGATTGGTGTCCACCCAAGAGGAGAGAGAACAAATAGATTTGTAGCTAAACTACATCAGATATTCAAGAGTCTTACTGGGTATGTATTTTTTAAAAAGGATGAGGGATAAAAAGGCACCATCTAATTGGTGGGATTAATATGGTTATGATGTCCCTATGTAGAAAATATTTGTTATTTTTGTTTTGAGATTGACCTCTAGTTCTTCTGGATATGAGCATAATTGGTGTTCATTTGAGATGGTAAGTTGAGAATGATAATTAGTCTAATTACATTAATATTTTGAGTTAATACATTTAACTTACATTTCTTTTGTATTTTCAGGTTCATACAAAGGGTAGAAACTGCTTACACCAAAGCAAGATGAATGATTTGGTGTTCATTATGTTCAATTTAAAATTGAGTGAGAAAAATACTATAAGAATAAAATAATGATCCTTATGTTGTTGATGATATTTCCCCCAATGAATAATGGATAACTAAATTAGATGATTTTAATATTTTATAAAATGATGAGGAAAATTATTCATTTGATGATTCTAATCCAAATTTAGATGATATGGAAATTAATACTGATATTGGAAATAATAGTGATAAGGATAGTGATGAAGATGTTGCTCAAAATCATCAAGATGATTGTGGTTTTGGTGAGGATGAAATTAATGATGACGAGGATAAAGATCAATTTGGTGGTGGAAGAATCAAATATACTCATAATTTTTATTGATTTGTTTGCTTAATTCTCTAATATGTCAGCTTTTTCGTTTTAAACTTTTTTTAAGAGGGAATCTTTAAGAACTACTCTTTATTTTAACTTTTATATTTTTTGGGGGTTGTACTGATATGATCAAATGAAGTCTGGTATAGTTTTTGGGCTTGTTCTTTATAATGTCTCCATCTCTAGACTTTTATACTTCATGAATTCATGGAAATATTATTCTACTAATTATATTTTCCCCAATGTTGACTACTATTTTATGGACTAGTTGAGGAATATTCAGTGGGGGGTTCTGGGGATGTAAGAGGAAAATATTGCTTCATGCCTCAGTTTTAACTTTCACAGATGTCTATAATCCACCTATTTTGATCAAGGAATTATCCGAGCATGCCATATTTTGTGGGGGTGGCACTGCTAAGGATAATAATGCCACCAAGTAGAATACATAATAATCTAGGTTCACCACTGATGTTCTGTTATTCTAGCTGATACAGAGGACATACTTTCCACATACCTTGAGCTTCAAGTTTCATCTCTGAAGGATGAAATTGATCGAGGAACACCATGAATGGTACTTCTAAAATCTATAGCATGGATGGATGGAAATTCATTGACGAAAACAATATCTTGATAATATGCATCAGTAATTGACGTACATATTAATCAAGGAATAATTTTTCAGGTTTTTTGGATTGTATGAAACTTGTTTGTGGAATATATCTCTTCCAAATTGATATATTTAACCACTTACTAGATGTAGTGTTGTCCCATGGGAAAGAATGTACCACTCATATTTATCTTGACAAATAATTCATTATAGTTAAATTTTCACTATGAAGACAATGATATAATGAGGTAATATTGATCCTTGCAAAATACGAGGAAGTCTAGGTAGGATGATCTAATACATTTTACCTACCATTAATCATGTTTTTGTATTTCATTAAAATCAAGAGAAATAAGAACATTGTTTCTGTCTGCATTAGGTGGATGAGTTTCTGGAAAAAGGGGTATAAGTGTCTATCTATAATGGGTAGGTCAGTGTCTATACATGCAGTTTGGTTGTTTCAAGGAGTAATTTGTTCATGTCTTCTCTTTAATCGATTAAGGATGGTTGATGAAATTTGTTCTCTCCTAGAAAAACAACACAAAACCCAAGCCTGAACTTAGTCAGCACCACAGAAAACCCTAACCTTCCATCCTACATCCAACAGAGAAGAAAACAAGCAATAAACCGACAACACCACCTGCAGAATACAAGCCAGCAGCAATTCCCAACTAGACCACCACATCATATCCGAACCATATCCAAAAGACCCCACAACCAAGAACACTGAACCATAGAGGCCCCCAATACACCACCACAATTGGTTAGCACCTAGAATAATACTTTTAAAAAATAATCATCGGGACTAGAAGCCTTAGAAACAACAACTCCATGCACAATGTAGTAGACTGGAACCCCACCAATCCCCACTCCACTAGAAATTGACCCCCATAATGTCCACCATCCACCGCACCTAGAAAAATAAAAAAAGCATCGAGCACAAGGAGTTGGCAACAAGTTGACTCCCAGTAGTAACCCCTCAAGCAGTAATGAAATTGGAGTATACCATCATTGGACCAACTCATGATTGACATTATTATTATCAAATTTATTACAAGAGGCAAGTCATTATTGTAATTTTTTTATGTTTGTTTCTTAACATTATTAATGAAAAATTGGAGATTCAGGAGGACCCGTTGTTATCTAATTTAATTGTTGTAATTTATTTTGATGTGGCTTGAGTATGATTGAATCCAGTTTTTCTACTAAAACTTTGGTTGATAACCTTCCAGCTGCAAGGGAGTTTCAAATGATGGTGCATGATCAGGTTGAAGTAAAATCTTATGTGTTTATGAGTCTACTCTATTAGTCATGTTTACTGATGTTGAATGAGTCTAAGGGGACTCTTTAGTTTAAATAACTTATCTTCAATCACACTTTTGTTGGTGTTATTTTTCCCCAGCGCAAAACTCTAGCTTTGATGTATCTTCATCTCATTTTATTCTTAAAACCTTATTTTCTTTATAAAGAAGATATTTCACTTAATATTCCATAATCTCAAGGTGGGATGATGAATTTTGAAAACATCATTATTTATAGAACATGATTGAACAACACAATAGTCATATAATATTTCATTCTTTAGAATCTCATTATTCTGGAAACTCAACTTTTTCACTAAGTCAAAATCTTACTCAGAATAAGATATTTTCTTCTGTCACAAAATAGTTATTGACATCAAAAATACCATACATTGAAAAATTATTACACACTAGCCTAAAATATTTCACTCATTCTAAAAATATCTTACGGGTGACTCAATTATCTTATGTGTATCTCAAATATCTTATGGGTAGCTCAAAATATTTTATGTGTAGAAAAAATATCTTACACGGACCAACCATCTTACAATTCCTTTAAATCTCACACACTTCCCAATTCTATTACATGTAGAATAATTATATTATATATTGAATTTTTTTTACATATCTAGAACAATCATTCAAGGATTTTCTAAAATGAATTTCAAACTCTTTCAAACCAGCTATGAGCTTTCTCACTCAACTTAAATCAATTCAAAAACCACTTGAAATAATTGTGGGAATTATTAAAATAATTTCAAATATTTTAATATTTATTCAAAAATTTCAGCATAATAAATACTCAAAATAAATTATTATTCAAGTACTATTGTTCTCACTCATCTTCAGCAAGAATTTCCTCCTTGAATAATTACACTTCAATCTCCACACTAGTTTCCTTATTCGAAATATCTTACCAATTAGTGGAAGATAACATTAGAACACTTCCTTCAACACCTTATATTGTATTTCAATAAAGACCAGCTCTATCAATTGTCTGGTGTAACAGTTCCTCACCAAGAAAACATATAAAATCTTCTTTTCTCAAATAAAATGATGTTATTCTCACTTTATATACCAACATGATATGGATTTTCCTTTTCATGTAAAAAGGAAGTCAACTCATCATCTTTAAACACACATTGTCTTACTTAATATTAAAAACAAATACTAATTATGTTTCTCTAAATCTAAGGTCACATCATTCTCCCCTTTTTCATTTTTTTCAAATACCAATTTACTTCCAATTTCAATGTACCATTTCTCCCCCTAATTGACATGACATGTGATGGAGGGAAAACGTTCACCCCCATAATGACATGGTAGGGAGGGTTTTGATAATTTATTTTCCCCCTTATTGAGAGCCACAATTATAATCTAAGGTATTCTAGAACTAACTCATATAATGTTAATAAATAATACTTCTCCCCATTTGAATTCATCCACTATAAAAACTCTTTATTAAATGTGGTGGGAAAAATGTGGAAAGCAACCCCTAAACGAAACTAATGACCACCAAATAAAAATATATATTTAAATTAATGTTTAGAAGAAAAAAAATTAATTTTTAATACACTATAATTGATACAAATTGAAATTGGAAGCTGCAAGAAACAATGAAATAGAGGAAAAAACAAAAATAAAGATAAATAATACAAAAACATCAGGATTTATGTGGTTCATAACCCTTTTTGGGCCCTGCTCAATAGAAATAACACCACCAAACATGCTTTTATTATTAACGCTCAAATGAAAACACATTATATAGGGAAAAACCAATAGTAAAATCTATTAGCATTAACAATACCATAGAGATTTAACAGAAATCAATACTACAGAAATCCTGACCATGAAAGGAGAAGGAATACTCACAACACTGAACCTAAATAGGTCATGTTGTCCAGATATCTTCAAGAAAAAACCTCGTCAAACATATAGGTCAAAGCACAAACAAGAAAAATCCTCTTCTACACTGTAGATCCTCAAACCACGTTGGATATTGGTTTCTCCACAAATCATTATGACATAGTAGTCCTCAACGCATGGTAAGACTAGGTTACTGATACAAATTCTCGTTACGACAAAACCCAGATCAGATTCATCAAGTGTCTCCCAGATCAAATTGACACAAAATAGGAGAACACCAAGGCATAGTCAAGGATAAATATGAGATCTATTTTCCCACTTCGATAAATTATTTCCTCCTGGAATTGTATGAGATAGATGAGGAAGATGATGCCTGAAATCTGGCCACACAATGAACCAAAATGATAGGATTTCATATATATGTTCTTGGTTGCTCACAATGGTATCCAAATAACGTTTCAAAAACAATAATCTTCAAATGATGTTCCTACAAGGGAAAAGTAAGAAACTAGAAAACAACCCTATGAGTGGTGTGTAACCACACAAGAGATCGGGAGGCCAGAATGAAAAGGTTGATGCCCAAAATAGATGGCCATGACTGAAACAATGGATTCTACATCAATAGTCAACATTAGAGAAAAAAAATATTAATAAAAAACACATGTATTAAACAAAAAATGGAAATTTGAATTTTAATATGAAAATATAAATTAACAAATCTCCACCATTTTCATATATAATTGGATGTTCTTGCACAAAATATTATTCAAGAGGACACAAGTTCAAGATATCTATGAAATGTTTGAACTTGGATAAAGTAATAGCATTACTCAAACTATCAGCAGGACTTTCATAAATGTGTATCTTAGTGACACACACTACTCTACTTCCAATAACCTATCTAACAAAATGAAGCCTAATGTATATATCCTTGGACCTATGATGTAATACTAAATTTTTATATAGATAAAGGGATGATTGAGAATCACAATTCATATTAATAACAAAATTACTAATACTAATTTTAAAAATCAATCCCTTGATCCATATGGCTTGTGTTATGGATTCTATCAATGATATTTACTCCAATTTAGTTGTTGAGGTTGCCACCACTGACTACATATTGCACTTCCATGATATTGGTCCTCCACATGAAAAAAATACATAACCAGTTAGTGACTTCTTATTATCAACATTTCTATCTTAATCATAATTAACATAGCTAGTCAATAATTCAGATGGATTATAATTCTTACCATAGAAAATTGAAAGATATGAAGTAGAAGAAATGTACCTAAACAACCATTTAAGAGATTTCCAGTGTGGCATGCCTATATTTTCCATAAACATTTTCAAAGTACAGATAGAAAAAGAAACATATAGTCAAGTACAAATCATAGCATACATAATAATACCCAAAACATTAGAAAAATGGATTCTACTTAATTATTGAGTATTAGAAGCTATGTTAGTTGAATCATTTAAAGATAATTTAAAATGATGACTTAAAGGAACACTTATAGGTTTCAAAGAATCAAACTAATATCTCTTAATCAACTTATCGATATAGGAATCTTGAGATACATATAGAAGTCTACGATTTCTATCTCTAATTATTTCCATGCCTAGAATTTTCTTAGCACAAACTATATCCTTTATTTAAAAATCCGAATTAAATTTCATTTTCACATGGTTGATTAATTTTGTGTCACTACAAATTATAAACATGTCATCTACATAAATAAGTAAATAAATCTTGTGTTTTTTTAAAACAATTAATATATACACATTCATCAAACTAACTCATGCTGAAACCATTTTTATGGATGAACGAATCAAACTTCTTATAACATAGTCTATAAGATTTTTTCAATAAATTTAATGATTATTAAGAAAACAAACTTGGTTAGCTTAAAATTCATGTGCAAAACTAGTAGGAGGCTTCATGTATAAATTTTCATCTAAATCAGCAAGCAAGAAAGCGTTTTTGACATCTAGTTGTTCTATATGAAAATCTAAATGGGAAGAAAATGCATGAATAATTCTTATAGAAGAATTTTTCACCACCGGAGAAAAAATTTCAGAGTAATCAATTCCTTCTCTTTTAGGAAAACCATTGGGCACAAGTTGTGCTTTAAATTTAATTTTATTCCCTACAGTATTGCATTCTTTCATTTTTTATATCCATTTATAGACAATCACCATGGAAGTAGTCAGTTTGTTGACTATGGACCATGTATGGTTCTTTCTTAGGGATTTAATTTCATCTTCTATAGTCGATGTACAATTCTTAGAGTTGTTTTCATTGACATCTTGATTGTAGCTTTGGGTGTCTTCTCTACCAAGATCAATGGCCACATTTAAGGAAAAGGAAACCCAGTCAGTATGGCTATACCAAGGAGGAGGTATTATGACTCTCCTCTTCCTATCCCTAGTGAGATGGTAACCCATAAGGTCAATAGGAGATCCATCATCATGAGTTTCATATAAATCAAATCCAGATTATGGCTCAGGCTAAAAAAGTGGCACTTGAGGGGTAGAGGGCGTCTCAATAGGAAACTCAATATCACTTGGAGGGTCAACCCCAAGATCCATTTTCTAAGAAGAACCCTCAATTTCATCGGTGGAAGGCTATACTCTAGAAGGAAATGATTCTTGAAATACCAAATCCCAAATAATTATGCACTTTTGAAAGCCAAGTCTAACTACCCAAAGTTTATATCCCTTCCCACAGTAGGATATCCTATGAATATTCACTTTATTGATTGGGGCTCAAGTTTATGATCCTCGATATGAGCATAGGCAGTGAACCCGAACACTCTAAGATGTTCATAGGATGGGGGTGATTGATCCATAATTCAATAGAAGTCTTAAAATTGTTATCTGATGAGGGGAACCTATTTATTAAGTCAATTGTCATAGTGGAAAATTCTACCCAAAATGATTTGGGCAGTCTCGAGCATGCAAGAATGCTACGAACCCACTCGAGAATAGTACGGTTCATACGCTCATATAGACCCTTCTAGTGAGGAGTATTAATCATGATTCGATGTCTCAAAATTCCATCATTTTCAAAAAATATTTGATAAACTCGGAAGATAGGTATTAAAGACTACTATCAATCCTAAAATATTTTAGCTTCTTCCCAGATTGATTTTCCATAAAGTCTTTCTATGTTTTAAACACCACAAAGACGTGAGATTTATTTTTCAAAAATATAGACCCAGATGTTATGAGAAAGTTCATCTATAAAAGTTACAAAGTAGGAGCCCCCACCATTGGAGGTAGTCCTAGAAGATCCCCAAAAATCAGATTGAATATACTGAAGTGGGTGACTGACTTTAAAGTGGGATCTATTAAAACTAAATCTTTTATAATTACCCATTAGATAGTCTTCACAAAATATTAAGTTACATAGAGTAACATGAGTGAGCATCCCTTGATTTCTCAATTCCTCTAATCCCTAAGCAATCACATGTCCTAACCGCTTATGGAAAAGCATAATGATTTCATTATTAGTGGATTATGTATTTTCCAATTGCTTGACATGTTTTCTTTCATCCAACGAATACATACCATTTAGAAAGGACACTTTAAGAACTATATGAGATCCCTTGGAGATTCTAAAACAAACAGAACCATACATAATGGAAAAAAATTTCTAATCTAGAACAAATAATGAGATGAGATTTCTATGTAAATCAAGAACCCATCTCACATACAATATGGTGACAAGGTAATGGTCTGACTGTTCTAGCCTAACAAAACCTATACCCATGACGCAATATCTCTTGTTGTTGCCTAGAAAAATCTCTCCTTCAACTCCTTCTGTCAAACTAGAAAATGAACACTTATCTGGGAACATATGGAAGGAACATCCTAGGTCTAACACCCACTCGAAATCAAGAGTATCACGAGATACACAGAAAACCATAGTAATTTCATACCCTTGGTCGACAAAGAGTTAATGATCAAAAGATTCATTAAAAGGATTACTGGATTTCCATTCAAGTAATTTGGGTTAAATATGCCCAGGTTTCTTATAGTGAAAATAGGTAACCACCATTGACTTGGGTTTAGTATGATGTTCTTTAAACTGGACACAACTATTGCTAACCTTTTTACCTTTACCTTTCTTATTCCCTCAAAACTCTAAATGACCCCTCAAATTTAGACCCTTGGCTTCAGGCTTAACCTTATCCTTACTAGGCAACTCATGTGGAAATAAGGAAGACTTAACTTCCTCTAAGGTCAAGGAATCTCTACCATACATCATAAAAACAACTAGGTTATTATATGAGATGTCTGAATAAATTAAAAGTATAATGGATTGGTCATTATCATCATCACTAAAATTTATATTGTATAGTTCAAATAAGAATTTATAGAATTCATCATGATGTGTCTAGATGTCCATTCTAGGATGCATCATGAAGGTGTAAAATTTGTGCTTCTTATGTAGACGTCCAATTAAAGAGGTTCTCATATAAAGCATTTCAAGATTGAATCAAATATTGGCAGTGGATGTATCATATGCGACTTCTTGCAAGACTTTATCACCTAAAGACACTATTAAAGAGCTAAATTATTTCATCAAAAAGTCAAGATGGACATCTGAAGAGGTCTTCATAGTCTTTACATCAGTGGATAGACTCACATGGGGTTTCTTAGGTCAACAAAGGTCATCTTGCAGCCCTTGTTGGACTAAAAAACTCACATTTTTAACCACAATAAATTAAAATCATTATTTCCATCAAAATTTTTCAATTTTGTGTTTTTAAGATTCAATGGTTTGTTCAGGAACTTCGAGACCACTTGGGGAGGGGGAACGTGAAAATAAACACCCAAAAAATGAAACCGAGGACCCCCTGAATAAATGGACTGATTGAAATTAATTTTTACGACAAAAAATTAAGTTTGAATACACTAAAACTGATACAGATTGAAATTGGAAGTAGAAAACAACAACAAAATAGCGGACAAAAATTAAAAGAATGATAAATTTGACCAAAACACCGGGATTTATGTGGTTCAGAAACCTTTTTGGGACTTAATCCATGGAAATAACACCAGCACACATGCTTTTATTATTAATGGTCAAATGAAATCACTTTAAAAAGGGATAACATGAATAGAATAATATACCAGTATTAAAAATACCATACATATTTAAATGGAATCAAAACTGCAAAAAACAAAACCAAGAAAGTAGAAGGAATACTCACAATGAAGGACCACAATAGTTATGGATATCTAGATATCTGTAAGAAAAAACCTCATCACAGATGCAAGTCAAAGCATAAACAATAAAATCATCTTCTATGAAAAATATCTTCAACCCACAACGATTGTTGGTTGCTCCAAAAGTCTTTATTATGCAACATCCCCTCAATGCGAGGCAAGCCCATGTCACTGATGCAAATTCTCATTGTGACAAAACCTAGATCTAATCATCATGAGTATCCCAAATCTAGTTGACACAAAATAGAAGTTCACCAAGGTGTATTCTAGGATGAATATGAGATCTCTTTCCCTGCTCAGATAAAACTTCAATTCTAGGAATATTATTGTACAGCCAAGGAAGACGCTGCCCGAAATGTGGCCATACCACAAACCAAATTGAGAGGATTGAAAATATATGTTCTTGGTTGCACAAAATGGTAGCCAGCTTCTATCTCAAAAATCAAAATATTCAAATGATGCGCCTGAAAGTTAAAAGGAATAAACTAGAAAACAACCCTAGAAGTAGTGTGTAACCACACATGACATTGGGCAGCCAGAATAAAATGGTCGGTGCCCAAAATGGGCAAACAAGATTGAAACGGCAGATTCTAAATCAATGGACAAAATTAGAGAAAAAATAATTAATAAAAAACTCATGTATTAATCTAAAAATGGTAGCTTGAAATTTAATATGAGAATAAAAAATTAACATTAATCAATGAGAGAAGGGTGATACCACATTTTTCATTCCCCCTTTTCAGTGACCATTAAGGTCCAATAATGATGAGGAGTGACCCCCCCCCAAGTCTCTCTTCCAGGGGGACATGTGTTGGTAACTAGCATTGAGGGAATAAGACACTCAAATGAGAGGAATTACCCTCAATATCCCTAGATTATAGCATGAAACCACTAGCCAATCCACCATACTATAAAAACAATGAAAAATCTCATAGATGAAATATCTCACATGCATGAATATAAAACAATTTCATATATCTCTAAAGAAAAAACTATACCAAAAGTAAAATCATGCAGCAACCACCACAAAACCCCATGTTCCGAGCTAGTACTGACCAAATCAATCCCCAAAACCATAATAGAAACCTGAAAAAATATTTTATACATACATATAGTGATCAAAACATGTATACGTGGTAGGATCATACCAAAGAAGTCTCTTGAAAATGATAAAATAGAATACCAATTCCATAGTGAAAAAACAAGAAAACTAACCAGAACCTACACGGGTTTACTAGTCCCCCAACCTAACCATGACACACTAATCAAATAATCCATTCATTAGTATAACTTATTATCATAAGAATGAACATAAAAGAAAACCCTTAACCACTTCCCCACTTATTTGATTCTCTCTCCTAATGAAAATACATCATTTTCTCTCATCCCTTCCGTATCCACTAATAACAGCATGAACTGTATACTATTTTTCATATAACCAAAAGAATATGAAGTCTCACGACACTAACCACATATCCAATATTAGGAAACCTGGCCAGTAGGCTATCATGAATGTATAGGATAAAAACCTTGTTTCCTCCTCCTATAACACATGACCCCCACTATGTATCAAATCATCCACCATTGGTATTATTAAAATCTAATGTTGAAGGATGAGTGGGGGAGAGGTATTAGTATGTCATCCATATCCTCCTCATCCAGTATGTTAGGGAAAACACCCCTAAAATCTCTGGGTATTGATCAGGTTACCGAACAAGGGTGGGGTGTATATAAAATTCATAAAAGAATTAATGTACATAGCAGTCTCACACAATCCCACACCTATGGGTTTTTAGATAAAACACCATCACAACCATTGTCATATCACTATTGATAATTCTCCCACAAGAATTTTCTCTAATGTAGAATAATCAAACTCAAACATCACACAAATTTACACAACCTGATTTACATTCCACATTATTTTATTTAGCAAAACAACCACTAAACTCTATTCATATTATTATTATTTTAAATTCACACCAATGAATTTCTCTAGAAATAATCACATATATGTATTTAAATTTTATTCCATTGATAAAGAACAACTATCAAACAACCACCCCATCGAACCACTGCATTACAATCAAGGCCACCAAGAAACACACAATTGAGGCCACCAAACCACACACAACCAAGGCCACCAAGCCGTATAAATCTAGTCAAGCATAAACAAGGCATATTCAACTTAGTCATTAATGTACTATATTTAAGTTTTTGACCATTAAATGGGTATTATCAATCAATCAATCACTATAAGGCATATTAAAAAAAACAAATTATATAAAACAACACTAGTAACATCATGAAAACTGTTAACCAAATGTGCATCAAACCATTCCCTTTCATATTAGTTAGACTAATCTATTATATTTATTAATATTATTTATACTACTTACCCAATATAATGAAAATATATGATAATGTCACATATTCACAGAAAAGGGAGAGAACTTGCATCTCCTAACTCAAACAAAGCATTCCAAATCACTACCAAAGGATGGGGTAAGAGGTTGGAAAATGTTGGGAAACACAACATAAGAATTCACCTCAATCAGCCTAGAACATAGAATTCCCATAAATCTCCCTCCATAACATCACTGAAACCATCCATCTCCTTTGCTAAAATCTCTATATAATAAATAATAAGGAAGGAAACAATGGGGTAGAATGGGGAAACTTGCATAGAATCCCGGAAGCATGATTTCTGAATGATGAAGGTCAAAACCTACAAAGTGTGTCTAAAGGCCCCCTAAAATCAACTAGTATCCATCCAATAATTGAGGGAAAATACTAGAGGATGATTGAGTTTTAAGGGGTTTGAGAATTCATAGGAAAAGTGGAAATTATAAGACCATGACACCACTCCCTTCACTACGACACAGGGGTATTAACCTGGGAGTCGGCTATGATGTAGATGAAATGACCATTCCCTAATGGGGTTCATCAAAGCTATTTCTATTAATAATGGTGAAATCAACTCCATAGATCCTACAATCTAGGAGAAGGACCATGACGTCGGATAAACCACCACACTGTAGATTTCTTTCTCCAAGAAGAAGGTCATGTCGCAGCCCTACCCTATGAGGTGTAGCTGCAAAAAAAGGTAGAACAACCAAAACATCGCATCCCAAGTCTCTAGGCCACAACTGATCTTTCCAACACTGAAAACACCCCCTTTATGGAACAACATATGCCTTCATTCCATAAAAACCTTCCCCAATGGAAACTTCAGTTATAGCTCCACTATCCACCCCTAAACCCCCTCAAAACATCACCTAAATTCCATTATCACCTGCATGTCCACCAATTAATGGTTTGATAATTCTGAACCATTACATTAGATAAATCTCAAATGATTCTGATACCTATGAATAAAAACCAAACATGGAAAAGTGAATGAAAGGGGTCCAGACAACCAATCCATGATGTTCCACTTTGGAATCTTATTGCAACATAAAAAATTCCACTAGTCAAGAACATCAGGCTAAGATAATAACAACTACATTTGTCACACAACACTACCTCTAGAACCCAAATCAACTAAATTAACCCTCTATATCAGGATACTATTTGTTTGGGTGGAACTTATTCACATGAATGATTTTAAAATGTTTCATAAATATAGTAAATCTCAATTGGAAAGGGGTTCCCCCCTCTTCATATTCTTAAGTCCATAACACACACCCGTAGAAAATAAAAAAAACATCTCATAAATCTGCAAGATTAAAATATTTACATCATCAAAGAAAACAAAAAATGGAAAAAATAAAAACAACACATGGTATTGGGCTTGCATCTATGCCTCAAACTACCAAGTACTCTCCTCCAAATCACCAGAAATCCACATAACTCAAACCAAAAGGATTTATTACCCCCGCAACACCTTCTCCTTATAGTCTTATATCACTATTGGTATCTTTAATAACATTTTCTCATTATCACTATCCAACAGTCCTCAATCAATGATGTGAGATTAATCATGATGATACCGACAGTGTTGTTACATATGGAAGACATCATAGATATTTTACAACCATGTTGAAATTGAAAACCAATACACCACATTTCTAATTCACTCAAACACCTCAAATTTATTGAAAAATATTGGTGAAATATTACTTTCACTAACAAACGTCTGATATCCATGCTGAGAGGAAACCTTCAAGAAAACGTGGCCTTTGAAACAAAACTCAAAAGGTCTCCTCCATCAATCGTTATAAGATTTTTGACATTCCTACACTATCCTCATTCCATTAAGAACAACCATGATCTTCTATATATTTCTCTTCACCACATCGGGATGAATAACTACTACGTCTCTACTCTCAGTCTATCTTAATGGAGATAGAAATGGTCTACCTTAAAAACCCCAAATTGGGGATATAAAAATGGTTGAGTGGTGGAAGATATTATATGAAAACTACACCAAAGGTAGTTTTCATACCCACGATTCACCAAAATCAATGATGCAATCTTTTAGCATGCCATCCAGTGTCTGGATGGTCTTCTTTGTCTGTTTATCCTTCTAGGGGTAAAAATAATTGTTAAGGTGTAACTGAGAGACAATGGTATTTAATAATCGCCTCAGGTTTCATTATTTAAAGCAAGTGTCTCAGTCAAAATTGGCGGTCCTCATATCCCCATAAATCCTCACCACATCATCCATGGGATACCTCACTAGTATTCCTATGGTACTCGATTCTTGGAATGATAGAAAGTGAAGTAACTTCATCAGTTGTCCCACAATCACCTAGATAACAACATATCCACCATGATCATTGGGTAAAATAGTAATGAAATCTATCATGATGCACTCCCACTTCCACTTGGGGTCAACTAAGGGATACAAATAACCTTTTCAGACATGAAATTCTACCCATATCAACTAATGGTCTACGTAAATTTCCATGAAATATCCCACTAAAAACTTCATTCCTCACTACTTTAACTCTATCCTCAATCTATGGAATATCTTAGATACACTATGTGCACAATTAGTGGCAAGATATGTAACTCACAGAAGCATTCCTCATACATCACAATCAGGATGAACCACTTTCCTTGAAATATAACCCAATTTTTATCATCCTCTGACCATCCCATAAGGACATCACCATGAATGATCATGTTACATATAACATATACCTCTAATTCCCCCAATGATATTCCTTCACCTTCTGCAAAAAGGTGGGATCTTTATTCATATTGAATAGGTATGCTCTACTATCAACCTCTTTTACTATAATATTCTTGGTTTTTGAATCCATTATTTACCTATAGAAATCCTAATATTCCTGAATGGATCCCCATAACTTTTAGTTCATCACGTCTACTAGTACATTTCCCTTTCTTGTTTTATATGAGATCTCAAAATAGTATTCCTATAGAGACTTTTTATACCTATGTTGTTATGTATTTAGGTCATGCTAATAAAATTTGAACATCCATATTATATAATCTATGGAGTTCACAAATTTTTCTCTATTGAGGTAATGTTGCAACATCTTTAGGGAAAACACCACTTCCCTCATTTCTATATCATGAGTGTCTTTGCTATGCCTATGGGGGCCTAATTTCCTTGACACATAAAATATCATTTCCCATTTTTACATCATGAAACAAAAAAAACCCTAGTTGGAAGAATCATATAACACATCAAACATCATGTACTCCTAAATAAATTTATGAACTTTGGTACTCACCACCTTCTCCTTCAAATAGTCGAAATTTATATTAACACTAATCAGTTTGAAAATCAAGTCCTTATAGGTTAGGGAGGTAAACTATTATGTAATCTATGAGAAATAATATACAAACCATTGATAATAACACATGATATCAAGAAATCTAGGGACCTCCAACTCATTCATTGAGGATTACTGAAAAAAACCTCAAATGTTTAAAGATTCAGTGCTACTCTCTGTTGAGACACCCCATTCCCAAGAATATGAACCCATCACATCAAAAACATACACTTTAAACATTTACCATATAAGTGGAGGGGTTGAAGATTTTGAAAAATGAACCTTTGGTGTTCGACATGGTCATCCTTCGATCTTGTGTATATGTGGATTTCGTCAATGAAAACGACTATGAACTTGTCCATAGACTCAAAAAATATTGAGTTCATGAGTCTCATGAACAGATATGATGCATTCATGGAACCATCCAACATGAATATAAACTCAAAATTTCCATATCTGCACTATAGGGGATATATGGTTTGAAGGGGTTGGGAATTTATAGGAAGACTATAAATTAGAATACCATAGAACAACACCCTTCACAACAAAGCAAGGGTGCTGACATAGGAAAAGGATACAACATAGATTAAAGTACCACTCCATAATGGGGCTAGTAAAAGTCATGTCTGAGAAACATGTTAAGGTCTACATCATTGATTTTATAAACATGGAGAAGAACCACAATGTAAGATAAATCTCAACACCATAGATTTTAATAGCTAAGAATATGTGCATTCCACAACTCATCCATACAGCATAGCTACCTCAAAAAATGAAAAACCACCAAAACCCTATTTTCTAAGGCTCAAAGTTACAACTGATCTTTTAAGGATGCAAAAAATCCCTTTATGGTAAAACATAATGCTCTACACCGAAAAAACCTTCCCTAACTGAAATTTCAGTTACACCACCAAAATCCAACCCAAAACTGCTTTGGAATTTTCCCCAAACAACTCCATCACTTGAATTCTAGAAAAATGTCAGAAATTCTAGACTGTTACAACATTATTATTAGTGATTTGTCGTCTACCCATCAATTCTAAGTCTACATGGTCTAACCATTCATATAAAATGTTATATGTTTAGAAACAAAATTCCATAAAACAACTGACATTGTGGTACCAACTCTATAACTCACTTTAATGGGGCCTTATTGACATATTTTTATGAAATTTTAGAAACCCAAACTCCCTTGAACATAGACATCAAAACAATTCAAGTGAAATTTATTATCCCCATTTGGTTAGATAATCCCTTGATAAACATAATGAATATGAATTAAAACTTTGATGCGATAATGGAAAACATACCTCTAGCTTGAATTTTTAGGGGGGGATCCCCCTCAAGAAATTCTCTCCAGTTTTAATTCCCAAAAATTAATCACAACCAAAATGATATGGGAATAAGGTGGGTCGTCATCATCTTCATAGTTGGAGTGGGGTTTAGACTTGTTTCTCAACCCATAAAGATTATTTTTGGAAACCCCAAATCTTTTTGAACTATTAATGACAACTCCTCCATTGATTTTATATTTTTTATCACCGATAAGTGTCATGGATATCTTCTTCATTTAATATATATGCCTTGTTGGAATGGCCTTATTTTCTATAGAAAATAGTGAAATTTAATTTATTTCAACATTCTTCTAAATTTTGTATTCTTCAAACTGATTTAGACATTTAAGAAGGAATTAATTTTTCTCATGTTTTGGACTCATTTATGTGCGAGGACTACTTTTCAATATTTTTTTTGGAATTAGGTGTCATAGGTTATTTTACATTATTGCTCATTTGTCTAGGAATGATATCCATGCATCTGATAGCTATGTGTCCAACCTAGTTTAACCTTCCACACACTATTATTAACTTTCCATTCTCCCTTCATGGATAAGTTCTTGCGCCTCACACACACACACCTCTTTTTTAACCATAGTGTAACTTTTTTTGGGAAACCACTGAAACTATTCATAAATCTTTTTAACAATCATTAAAATATGGAAACCACTTTGCTAGATTATTTCCATTTTGGGTTTCAGAGTGATATATTATATATTAATATTCATATCCATTTTATAGTGGTATTTAATGGAGGATCTATTGAATTAGTAGAATAACTTATTCCTTGTAGGCTGAACATCTTAGGAAGATTTATTCATTTGATTTTTAGGAGGATTTGATTCCATAACATTCTTCACTTATTCATCTCTCAACCCAAACATTATTTCTATATTTACATATTTTCTTATCTTTTGAGTCATTTTATTCATATAAACGTGAGAGTTATGTTGGGTTTTTACATACTAAAACTCCCTTTAAATCCGACCATAAATGTTGAAAATATCACAAAACCATTATATGCTTCAAAATTTATTCCTTAAAGATAGTTTTTTTATTTCTCTACAATATCTTCTTGTGTATAAGAGGGTATCCTCAAAATTTATATTGACTCCCCCTTGATTTCAAATATCCATGAATTTCACATAATGACATATTATCCCCTTAATCAATATCTCTATTCCCAAACATCCAAAAAAACATCATCTCTCAACAAATCTCTTTATTTTGAAAGAACATTCAATCTATCCAAATTGACATCCTTTCTATCTTTGGTCTTGAAAACCAAAATTTTAGGATCCTTTCATGAGGAAAAATTATGATATATGATCAATTACACACTAGATGATGTGGTATGTGTTTTAACCTTTTTATTCTTGTTCCAAATTTTTATAGAATTTATATTTTTAACTATACTTTTAGAAAAAAAACCAATACATGTCCAAATGATTTAACTAGATTGTGGGTTATGTTTTTTTATGAGATGGAATTGAATACTTATATACATGATATAAATCCATTTTATACCCTATTTTGAGTCTTATTTAATGAAATACTCAATTCAAATTCTCTTGTGGGGGCATTCCTTTTATCATCTTGTTGGGAAGTCCAACTTATATAGATTCTATATTTCATAGTTTGATTTCCAACTCTATGAATTTTAGGTTTTGGGTGTTCTTTTCATCCTCAACTAATCATAACCTATCTTCTCAAACATCCTTAAACTTTTCAAATTTATCTTAATGCATCTTCCTTGACTCAAATAAATATTTATCCAAAACATGCACTCTTTTTTTCTTTAGCATCTATCTAAGTAGACTTGGCATCCATGGAGACTTTATGAAGTTTAATCAATGAATGGAATTCATAATTAACAACATTTTAAAACAATTATTTCTCACATAAAAGTCTTTTAAAATTTTAATTGTCATGAGAAAAAATTTCTTTTAAAAGGGTAACATTTTCTTCCATCACATTCACTAGCTTAGTAAGAGTGTTCTAAGAGATCATCTTCATTATCAATGCTTCTTTCATGGAACCAATTTCCAACTCCAGTAATGAATTTTCGTCATGAATCCTCATTATAAATCTAAATATATAAGACTCCTATTAAATGGGAATATTTTTAAATACTCTATAACCTTAAGGTATAGGTCCTTATCAAATTAGATGAACCCATCATCACAGCTTGAGCTACATTGTCACACCCCAAACCGACACTTGGTGGTTATTTAATTAATGTTTTTTGAGTCCCTTTTTTAAATTAACATATATTAAACTAAAAAAAGAATAAAAATGAAATTAAAATAAAACTAAAAAAATTAAACCCTAATATATTCCCTCCCCCACCCTCTTCACACGTGGCTAACCCCCCTCCTACCTAGCTCACAAGACCCATCCTCCTGGTCCTCTATGCGAGACACTCCCCACTTCATGAATCTCCTCCCATTTTTTGGCCACCTTGTATAGTGACCTACCTCGGTGCGACCTCCCTCAGTGTGACCCCCCTATCCAGGAAATGTGACTCTTCTGGACAAACACCATAGGCATGCGAGACTCCTCCCCACCATCCTCCTTCGATTTTAGCCCAATTTCCCCTTGATTTCTCCTTCTTATGTTAATGGTAAGGGATTTTGTTCCTCATCCTCTTTGTTTCTGAACGTGACTAGGTTTATCCATCACCCTATAAGGTGAGTTAAAAATACTAGGTCGAGGGTTAACCTTGATTTTAGTTTTAACCTATTTTAGGGTCGTCCAAAATGGACTCCCAGTTGATGTTGGTCTGTGTTCTGGTGACCTATGCTGAAGGAAAGGGAAGACATGGTCTCTCATAGCACAATGTAGTGGGGTTCCCCATAGATTTTAGGTAAGGGTTTTTTATTCAATTTCTTTGGTTCAATTCTAATTATGGAATTGTGACATTTGAGCTGTTAGAAAGTTATTTTGGGTGTGTTTGTCAAACCCCAAGACCCAGACTACCTCGGAGCCGGTGTGGTTTCAATAAAGAATGGTGTGTAATTTTTTTTATAAAAAGAAAATCTGATTATCACACATCATGTTCTACTAAATAATATATTTTTGGTATAGGTCCTAGAGAACCGGATATAATTATTACAATTCCTTAAAAACTGAAAGGGAAAGAATCTCCACAAATCTTCCACAAAAACAGTGTATCTTAAATCTACCAAACCTATAAAAACAGTTTGAAAACGTATGGTGAGAATATGAATTCTTGGTAAGGGGTTTAAAAATAAAATAATATTTCAATTGAAACCCTTTTAAAACATTCCTTTAGAATTATTCATTTAATAGTTTCTTAAGGAAATATTCCATAGCATAATTTATTGTCCACAAAATACAAGTGAACATTTCAAGGAATATTTATAGAGTTACAATGTAACACATTCTGATCATAAGCATGCTTATAAAAAACATAAGGTGTGTAGTATACAAATAAAGAGTTAATTTTACTGTAATAATTGTGAAATTCAAAAGTGAAAGTACAGATTTTTAAATTAAAATTAATACATAATCAGAGTGACACATAAAGTGATGACATTAATTTATTTCATTACAAATTGTAAATCATACATTGGATGATAAATCTCTGAGTGCTGAATAAATATTTTTCTATAAGTATTTACTTCTTCTGTTACTCATAAGTAAAGGCTCTTAACCAAGTATATTCTATTCATTGAATATTCACTTGATTAATTAAATATCTTAAATATAAAGAGGCAATGTATAATGAGAGCTGATGTCAAGGCCTCATGACATTACCTAATTTTTATTCTCGAACTGCTGATGAATCGTAGGGATTTCATTAACCTGTCCTCAACCCGTATGGATTTCATTAAACGATCCCCAACATGTAGTGAATTCATTAACTGGTCCCCAACCAATTTCA